>JAIGNY010003333.1:327500-462500 GCA_020152595.1 Chiridota heheva
ACGAAATTAAAAATAAAGTGGGCGCGTGGTCTATTTCAAAGACTCATCTGTAACTACATCAATCTATAACTAAAGTATATATCGCAATATCATATTTTGTATTAAGGAAGTCATTGTATAATGTTCATTCTATGTCTTAAATTAACTTAGACTCAATTTTCTTAAATTCTTTACTTAAATATTTTAGAATTGTTCATTCTAGAACATCAGATGCCATTGTACCTGAGTCCTATGTACTTAAATAGCGCTGCACCTGCGATATTCCACATTCGATATCTTTAAATCACATTTTCAATCAGCGCTGCAATAATGCACGCGCTTAGCTATTAGTCCCCCTCCCCCAGGGCACTTCATAGTAAAAAACATATGCATGCAGCCCACCAACCGAAAAAAACATACCCCGCAGTATGACAGATTTTTTGGTAACTGCAGTATGAAATTATACAATTTTGATACACGCATATGAAAGAGATCAATTTTAATACCTGCAGTATGAGTATTCAACGAAAATATTGTTAAATTGGACCAGCAGTACAAAACTAACACAGTAAAACCTCATTTTTGGGGACCTGCACTACGAAAATGATGAAAAAAGGCACCTGTACTACGAAAATGGTGCGAAAAAGGCACCTACTGGGCGGCATATATATATATATATATATATATATATATATATATATATATATATATATATATATATATATATATATATATATATATATATATATATATATATATATATATATATATATATATATATATATATATATATATATATATATATATATATATATATATATATATATATATATATATATATATATATATATATATATATATATATATATATATATATATACATATATATATATATATATATATATGAATAAATATATATATGAATAAATATATATATATATATATATATATATATACATATATATATATATATATATATATATATATATATATATATATATATATATATATATATATATATATATATATATATGTATATATATGTATATATATGTATATTTTAATATACATGTATATATATATATATATATATATATATATATATATATATATATATATATATATATATATATATATATATATATATATATATATATATATATATATATATATATATATACCTCACATAAAGAAATCCCCTACCCCCCCTCATGCCTTCTGATTATTAGGCCTAAAAGAAATGATTCCAATAATTTAGAAAGAATCAATTCATTTTAAAAAGAATAAAAAATACTCGAAGAATTGTCTTGAAACTGACATTATACAGTTACATGACATCACACTGTAAACCGCAAGGCCACTTTGTAACACCATGGATCTGTTATTTGGGAAACAACAGATCCCTGGTAACACACAGTGGTGGAATCTTTAAATTGCTAATAACTGGTAAGCGGAATAAGACGAAATAAGATACCAATATGCTTTTTCAACAATTTGTTTCTTAAATAACATTCTCTCATATATGTGAAAATGAAAATTCACGGGAATATAACTTTAAGTGAGCATGTGAGGAGAGACCCCGGAAGAGAAAAACAGATTGTGTGCATGGCTTGGCTTGGAGAATGAAATTATAATTCATGTGCCCTATTTGTCTTTTATTAAGATCGAAAATTGAGATTGATTTAATACGTGCACTTACAATAGTTCATAACTGCCAGACTGCAGTACAATTTTCATTTATTTGTAAGGCTGAGGTTAGTTCTTTTTATCCATTGCATTGCAGTGTATAAGCAGGTATAAGTTCCATTGAAGATAGGTCTATAAACGTGTTACAGCTAGAGGCACCGGAAGGAGTTTCAGATTGGTGGGGTAAGAAGATAGAATATTTTTGAAAATCGGTGCCAGAAAATGCCATCTCCCGGGTTTTGTCATCCTTAATCTGTTAATCTGTTAATCAGTTAATAGTGCATTTTCTGAAGAAAACCATTGCTTCATATAACATATGACTGGCAGTTTTAATAGACTAACATTTCTATTTTGACGTTAGTTAAAGTAATTAAAGATAATTTTTCAAAATTATACTTAGTTGTAATTGTAACTGAATATAGTAACTCTATAATCTGATAATGTATTGGAAGACATGGGGCTCAAACCAATTTGTCAAATGTTGATTTTCTTGGAATACTTGTTTTGCAACTACATAATTTGACTTTAAAAAATACATAATTAGATTTTTTTAAATCGTGAGTTATAATCGACTGGAAGTTAAAAAATTAATCCATAATTTATAACGCAATTATCATTACAAAGAAAGTTTTAAAAAAATATATATGATCGACCAAATTATTGGTGGGGCACATGCCCCACCTTCTCACCTGTTCTGGTGCCCTTGCGTATATAGGGGTAACAATTTCTAAATTGCTTTGAACTCTATTAAAAACCTTGCCTGCTTGAGAGTACATCAAAAATATAATTAAAATTAATTATTGTAGTATTTTGAATTTGCAAGCATCAATATGCAAGTTTTTCACCCAAATTGTAATTATAGCGACTTTTTACTTTTCTTGTGTAAATCATTTAGAATTTAAATGTGTTTCATAAATCTTTGAAGATTTATAACAATTCTGACTAAACGTTGGTGACTCTTTACCTGACCGCCAATCAAATTTTAGCAGAAAAAAGCTGTAAGAAGTAAGATTTTGAACCCAGACATACGGTACATCACAAAATTAGCATATTGGCTAAATTAAAATCTGATCGGTCTTTGATCAGTTATAACTGGTAACATAGAGTGGTATTTTCAAAATTAAAAAAATGTAATCCTCATATTTTAAAACTTTTGAAAGCAATGCAATAGAGGGATTTCATCACGTACTTCTAACTTAACTGGACTCCATTTTGCAGGTCAGCGGCGTCGTTGCGTTTCACGCGTCTTCACACAGCTCCGTCACATCACATACAACAAACATACTACATGCTAACCTACCAGTACCACTTCAGCGAATTCTACTGATTGCAGTTTTTTTGCTCGCCTCCGATTTTTCTTCATATTTTCCTTAAGTCTTTTATATTTTCACCGGGTATACGAAGGGTAACTTTAACGTTAACGCCATCTGATTGTTTGTTATACTCAGACAAAGCCTAGATACTTGATACAGACCTCCGTGGTGTAGTGGCTAGTGCTTTGTCCCATCACCTGCACGTCCCGGGTTCTAATCCCGGTGGGTCTGCAACCAGCAAGTTCACTCACAACTGGTTATCAAAGGCCGCGGCCGTCTTGATATAATGTCCAGCGCTGGGTGCTTTCGGAACGTTAAACCTTGCAATGCTATATAAAGTGCTCGCCGCAAATCCTAGTGTGTAAGGCCTACTGTAGCTTGAAAGCCGTTGCGTCGTATAGCAGAAACCCACTTCGAACGACAATCAGGATCAGATGGAAACCGAAAAAATGTCTTTTTATTCCCCGCACACATATATTAGTGCAAGTTCAACCAACGGCATAGCAAGATTCCAGGATAATTATCTTACAAAAATAATCTTATATAACAACATGCAAACGTATGTAAATCTAATTAAGTAAGTGTACAGCAGACGACAGTGGTTTTGACTGACAAAATAGCGATGTAAACAAAGTCACATGACCACATGATGTTAGCTGAAACCCTTACAGACCTTTACAGAAAGAAAAAAAAGCTCATGCTTAGAGTTTGCTGAACTCTTTGCGATATCCCAAACCAGAAATGGATTATGGAAATAAAATAAAATAAATAATGTATAGCATATGCCTTTAAAATAATGTGTACAGCTTACAGTGTATGTATTCACTCTTTTATGAGTGAAAATATGTATATCATGATTTGGAAAAATTAATGTCTGTGCTTTCCCTTTCTTTACCCAGGGGCGGCGGAAGGTCACAATTTTTGGTCCAACCTGACAGGGACCAAAACCCCTGCATTTTTTCGGAGAGCCTCAGGAATTTGGTTCTCGATTAAATGATCTTGAAGCCAATAAAATACCTAGGTATTTTATGGGGGCCAAAATTGTGCGGATGACATAAAACATAGTGGTGGGGAGGGGGTGGCAATAGAAGAAACTATGTTTTGTACTTACCGGTTTACTAGTGAGGGTTATACAAATTTGCCGAACAAAGATGAACGATGATCCGAATGTCTCACAAATTCATTCAAGGCATCCGTCAGGTTCAAAGAATCTGTCCTTTCCTTGTGGAACTGTAGAATCATGAGGTCATTTAATCTCCTCTGACTCATCGTCGATCTTAAATATAACTTGAGTCTACGTAGCGCCAAAAATAATCTTTCAGAGGTTGCATTCGTTGCAGGAAGAACCAAAACAAGGTACAGTAATGTGTAGATTTGTGAGTAAAAAAAAACGTTCAGCTGTAAGCATGTCCTTAAAGAAGTTAATTATAATCTGTTGTGATGGTGATTTGTTTGCGAATTTAAGCAATTAAC
Organism: Chiridota heheva; assembly: GCA_020152595.1. Lineage (NCBI taxonomy): Eukaryota > Metazoa > Echinodermata > Holothuroidea > Apodida > Chiridotidae > Chiridota > Chiridota heheva. The sequence continues at coordinate 331,952 of JAIGNY010003333.1, forward strand.
ATTGAAGCTGTGTTTCCAGCTGCTCGTTACCAAAATTCAATCCATAAAAAGTCGTTATCGCACTTAACTGGGATTGGTAGTCCCTGTTGTTGCATGCATTCAACAACAATTCTTGTAGTTGCTTATACTGTGTGAAACCAAGTTGATTGAATCAGGGAGTTCTTAACAACTCCCTGATTGAATCGACTTTCAATCGTATTGATGATTTTATCCAGAACATCATAATACTGGCATCTGTAGTAATCACGGGCTGTCTTTGCATGTTCCGAAGGAGCATTACCAGTGTCGTATCTGTGGGGCACATTCCTTTGTTGAGATGCATCCAATTTGAGGTTTCCGTCGCCGTCTTTTTCCTGAGCCAACTTGTTTGCTCTATCATAGAAAAGATTGAAATCTCTTTCATTTCGAATGTTCTTCAAAGTCTTTACCGTGTCTGATGCACATTTCTGAACAGAAGCTGCTGTCAATTCGGGGTTCTGTAAAGTTTTGCTCAGATTATATGCATGTCTGAGCACTAGGCGTGCAAGATTTACTCCCCCAGAAGAAATCCCATTTTTGCATTTGGCTTTCGACTCCAGATATCCTTGCTTTGGTTTCTGTATCTTTCACATAGTCGGTTTCTTCCCAAAGCTCTTGAAGTAATTGGTAGTTGTTTAGAACACTACCCAAAGATGCCACACGAACAGTCCACCTAGTCGGGCATAGAACACGAAGACCTGGACCATCTGGCTGAAGTTCTTTCTTAATTTTACGGAGAATGTTCCCTCTTCTCGGGGAATATTGGACGAGTTAACAAATTTCATATGTGTAATCAAGAGCATTCTTTGTGATTCTCTCTCCCTTAATAGCGTCATTTGCAGCAAGATTCAGAGAATGTCCGTAGCAGTTAATAAATATTGCTCGCAGTTCGCGGGCCTAAATTCTTACTGCTAGTCCGTTCCTCGTTCCACTCATGTTGCTGGCGCCATCATAGCACTGTCCTCTAAACTTGGAGTAAGAAAGATTGAATTTTTAAATACATCATCTACTACCTTCTCGAGAGTATCGGCTGTAATATCAGGAATTTGATATAGTCCAATTGCATCCTCGTGAACCGATAGGGTAATTTTATCCAACCACCTTAAAACGATAACAGCTTGCTCCTTATTTGACGTGTCCGTTGCTTCATCAATTATTAACGAGAAGAATGGGGAGTTTTTACCATCATCCACTATGTCCCGTCGTACTTTAGATGCCAAAACATTAAGAATCTCGTTCTGAATATCATGACTTACATATTTCTTTGTTTTCTTCTCTCCAAGATTTTACTGAAGGATCATCACATGCTTTTAGGTTCCAGAAGCTGAATGAATTTTCCACTGTTTTCATCGTGTCCACGGAATGGAAGGCCCTGGCGACCTTAGAAACGAACATTTTCGAATAATTTCCTTTACATCCTCTTGTTTTCGGTTTTCTCTCTAGAGTGATCTTCACTGAATGACTTTCCTATATCTTTAGTAACTTTGGGTAAAGTAACCACACGTTCCACTGCTTCTTTGTGACATTTGGTTTTCTCGTGGTTTTTAAAAGCAGAACTTTGCTTCCTTCCAGTTGGTAAACCCCTTTTCAATGAAGGCTTTGTCTGTTTTTGTGTTGGAAAGTTTGTTTTCTATTTTTGCATATTTGCAAATATGACACACAACAGCATCATCACATTCATTGTAATGCAGCCAGGGATATCGATCAAACCATTCCGGCTGGAATTTGCGTTTCAATGCAGTTTTCCTCCCAAAATGTCGGTATGGAAAATTCAGATTTCTTGGTTGATTTGGTGAATCTTGATTTTTCCTGAAATCGGTCCTTGCTGTACTTGCCTGCGTGACTTCATCCTTTGATTCTTGGCCTAGTGTCATAGACTCCGAGTGTGACTCGGAAATTGCTTCGTCTGACTGATCTGAATCCGAGGGCCTATCAGGAGGACACTTTTTAAGACACTGTAAGATAGACATTGTAATGATTGTATTCTTTCCTTTCCGGTAGAAGAGCAAATGGAACAATAATTTAATGCTTTTAATAATGAAGGTAATCCGTACGTCTTCTGTATGTATACTAGGCTAGCCAGAGTTTTTTACTGGGCTCGGTCCAATTATAACCATGGTCTTACCGACATTCCAGAGTTCACTAATACGCGCGGTAGATTTGACGCGCTGTAAAACTTGAGAATACCTGGGGCCACGGATAAATCGTCATTAAACACGTCATATCGTTGATTATTGAACTTGTGTGCATATAATGCGCAATAAAAAGAAATAAAACAGTATAAAATCACAATTTGTGATAGAATTAAAGAATGATTTGGATTATAGTGCTAAATATATTCACTTCACAGGGGCCGTGGAGCAATTTTGAGGGGGCATAGAATTTTAAAGTTCAATTAAAAAACCCACAAGAGTGCTTCTCGTTTTTATACGACTTGCAACCTATTTTTTGAGGGGGATATTTTCCCTTCAATTACGTAGTTTCTGCAGAATTCAAATTACCGATATTATGTGATTTGCCAAAAAAGGGGAAATTAAAGGGGCAACACTTAAATGGATCATATTTATTATAAATGTGCAAACATAATACTATAGTTCAAAGTCAAATTTAAAATTATATTTATAACCGGAAAAAGCACAACTTTATGTGGTCCAAGTTTATGTGGACCATTCGAAAATTATCGGGCAAATTATTGGTCCGACCAAGGTCGGAGTGGTCGGAGCAATTCCGCCGCCCATGTTACCACCTCATTTGAGGTAGAGTTCATAACAAAGCATGCATATGCATGTTAAACATAAACAAATATAAAAAATATAGGAAGCATCAATTTAACAAGTGTAAGTGTGGTGTAAAATTTTAATAGGGAGGGGCTCTTCATTATCCGATTATTACTAAATGGCAAGCAACCAGGCTTTCAGACATGTTGAGCTTATGGGAAGGTGAACTGTTGAAAAGAGGAAGTGTTCTCCATTCCTCATTTCTACACCCCTGCTTTCATAGTGGCCTCAGATTAGTTCTTAATAGGCCTACTATCAAATGATACTAAAAAACTACATAAGGAACAAACAGGCCTAGTGCTTGTATATTCATTTAATCTTGATTATTTGAAGTAGTCAGCTGCCTAGGGTGGGGATGATCCCCGAGATGATTTCATATATCATCCTCCCCTGCCCAGCCAAAAAGTGGGGATACATATATTTCATAGTCGTCTGCCAGAATTTACGCCCACATGTTGATGTCTTGTAGTTGTAATAGTTTTTAAGTATACTCATATACACAAACTTGGATTTTCGTTGGCGGACTTGGAATTTTGTACAAAAAATGAGTTTCATTTTTCGACGCCACCCCGACACCTGTTCCAGTTACCAAGTTTCGTGATCTTTCCAAAAAAATTCTGGCAACAGGTGAAGGCGGGTAGATTTATGTAAAATATCACTTTTTATGTGTCCCTCTCTGTCAGAATTATAAAAAAAAAAAAAAACTAATGTACTGTTATTATGTTTCCACTGGCTGACTGGCTGACTGGTGGCTGTAAGAGATTTTAGTCTGTTAGTTGGAGGGGCAAAACATGATTTACGGAGGGGGAATTTCACCCCTTGTTCCTCTGGCAAGCCACTTATGTATTCCGTTCTCCCTTTCCTTTCCCCCTTTCCCAAAATAAACCATCACGGTGGTGTGCTAAGGGTTTTTATGGGGTGACTAACTATTTTTAGCCCGTAATTACTTAATTACCTCCGCCAAAGAAGTGGGACGGAGGTTATGTCTTCGCCTCCGTTTGTTTGTCTACCACCAAGATATCTCAAGAACAGCAAGAACTGATCACTGAAATTGAATCAAATTTGGTGTGTGGTTTTGTTACTGCTTATGGAATAAGTGATTAAAATAATTGGGATTATTTTATAGCATTAGCATAGTGGTCAAGCATGTTTACCTGATAAGAAAGAGGACTTCAAAAGAAACAAAATGGTGGAGGAAGCATTCAAAAAGCTTATCCCGTTAAGCCTGGAGATATTGAAGTTTAAAGTTTGGTATCATTTGTGTAGAAACGACTGAAATCAGACTAGTTGTGATGTCATAGCCTCAGATTCCTCAAAGTCTTTATGTGTTCTATCATATTTTGTCCTGCGATTTTGTGGCTTAAAAACCATGGGATATGTCATAAAAGTAGTAAAACTGAATCTAAGAATGGTATCTATAATATACCACATGAAGAAAGTTTGAGGTGAATTGATTTAAATAGTGAAAGAATTAAATAAACTTCCAGATTTTGAGGAATCTGAGGTTGTGACATCACAACTAGTCTGATTTTAGTCGTTTCTACAGAAATGCTACCAAACTTTAAACTTGAATATCTCCTTAACGGAATAAGATTTTGCAATGCTTTCTTCACCATTTTGTTTCTTCTGAAGTCCTCTTTCATATAAGATGGACATGCTTGACCCCTGAACTAATCCTTTAATGTGAATTTGTCTGTCAGTAGAATATCTCAAAAACTGATGATTGGATTTGAATTAAATTTGATGTGTGGTTTTATGTGGTTTTGCTAACTAAACAAGTGTTTTAAATTTGGGAAGTATTCGAGAAAGTATTCCAGAAATTGAGGACAGAGGAAGTTTTGGGTAAGGTCTGTCAAGACATAGTTGAAACTTTTCAATCGAATGTGGTTAACAATGAATTCACGCCATGAAAAGAAATCCAACAATCAATTTTCTGGATTCAAAGATACTTAAATCAAGTGGTCTGGGCAATCAAAGAAAATGAAACAATTGATTTCTGCCATGAATGGAAAATGATGGAACGTGAATGTTGAATGAAAGGAATTCAAACAATGAATGCTTCGTCTGAATAAAACTGACAACAATGGTGGTCTTCTGGTCTTGGGAGAAATCCAGTCGGAAGATAATCTTCAAGTGTTCGGAATGCAAATGATCATTAGAGATTAAAAACTTGGGGATGAATTTGGTGGGCCTAAGATTTCTGAAGTAGATTATATTGGGTATGTGGATCAAATAAACTCAATTATTCTAGGCATGTTGGCATTGCAACGGGAGCGGAGGTATGCGCTCTACAGAGTGCTAATATTCTAGTTTTGCTATGTTATGTTATAACTTTGACACAGGAGAGGAACTAGCTTGGCTGAAAATACGAAAACTTACAAAAATATAATCATATATAAGTAAAATTATAACCTATTTATGAATTGGTCTTTTGCATAGGCGGCAGAACCAGTACAAGTGCCCTTTTTGACTCCGATGCGATCAGCATCAGGAGCCTATGCGGTCATGATGGCGTATGTATGTGTGTGTGTGGGTGTATGTATGTGTGGGTATGTGTGTGTATGCAAGGGTGGATCAGTGGGGGAAGGTCCGGGGATCCAGACCCTCCATTTTGGAATTTTCACAAAAATAATTTACAACAATATGCCATATATTTTCACTCTAACCGAACCGTCAGCAGTGTTACACTTTGTTGACCGATGTAATTAATATGCTCTTTTTATTCTTGTTTTTCTGCTGCTTGTTAATCATTCAATATCCATTTCTCCAAAACAGAAGGATCTATTTGCAAGATGAGTCTTATTAATCTCGATTCGGGGAACCTCAGCCCAGCTGTGGACTCCATTCGAAGATTGATACAAAGTATTGTCTCCATGAATTTGGTGAAATTTAAAATTGTTAAATTTCTTTCAAATTCAATTTCCTCATTTCTTCTTGGAAAAATTATTTCCTTCGAATTTGAAAATGGGAAACAGGAATATTATGCCTACTGGGGGAGGTGGGAGAGAGCAGACGGGACGAAATGGAAGAATTTTTAGGACCAGGTTTGATCAGGCTATTAGGTCAAGATATGTTATAAAACTTTTTATAACAAACATACTATGTCGGGTCTTCGTTGAAAGCGTTTGAATAGTAGGTTAGAAGAAAATTAGCCAAAATTCAAGAAAATTGCTCAAAAATCACCAGAAAATTGAATAAAATTGCCCCAAAATTGAAGTAAATTAACTGAAATGAAACAATTGAAGATAATTCGCCGACAATCGAAAGAAAATTTGCCGAATTTCGAAGAAAAAATGGAAAAAAAAGTTGCCAAAAAATGAAAGAAATTGAAGAAAATTACCCAACAATTGCCTAAAAACGAAGGAAGCTGAAAAAAATCAACGAAAATTGCCGAAATATCAAAGAGATGATTGTCTGAAATAAAAAAAAAACTTGAAGAAACATGCCCTAAAATCGGAGGAAAATTTCCCGAAAATCGAAGACCGTGACATAACTCGACGAACAAGCATGGACGTTAGAAACGATAACAATGCCAAATACATTCACAAATATATGCATGTCAAAAATTAATTTTCTTTTTCTTGAATGGTTGATTCAACACCATAAAATTTGGGCTAACCTTGGATAGACTCCAATTCCCCACCCACACCATATGTAAAGCGTTATGACGTTATTATAGTTGTTTCAACTCAGGACCATGACAATAGTATCATATTAAAAAATATTGCACCGCTCACCAACCCACCCCCGTACCCACACTCACATGCCCCGTAAGCACGCACCAAGTACCCACCACCCCGGGACTCACCCACCCCCGTACCCAATACCCTCTTTGATGATGTTGCTTATGTGTGTTTCAGCGCAGCTAACTTACTCTGCATAAAAATAACACGATTGCATCATAATTTTGTTGTAGCTTAGATACTGTAAACGATCACTTTTGAAGTTAAAACGGTGTCTAACTCTGTTGTCCAATCACGCAAAATGATAAAATCAACGGCATAAACTTTGGGTAGACGCGGCCATTTTCTGCACATTTGTTGTTGTCTCACCGGGAAACGACAGAAAATCAGTGCAAGTAAGTCAACGAAATAACAATCAATGATATCGGAAAAGGTAAGTTAAGACGATTGATTAGTAAGTTAACAGGCCTAGGCACAATAGGGCGCCACAGCTCAGTACAGGTACGGTGCAGGTGCATTGTAACTTGGGGCCTAGGCTGTTTTGTAATTTAGGCCTAGCCTAGGCCGTATAATTTGACAATCATAGTTTTACACAACAATCACTCAAGTTAACGTCAACCAACATTGTTGCAACAAGAACAAATCAAATATGAGACCGAAAAGCCTGGAAGTTACAGAGGTAGACTTAGGCCTACTACAGTAGGTATTTTACGAAACCAAGCCCAGGCTTAGCCAGTATTTTAGAAGATCAGGGAGGAAATCCCTGAAAAGACTTGAGTTCACATGAAGTTAATAGTTTTGGCAGAGGCCTAGGCCCTAACGTTAGACTAACGTTACACCTGTGCATGAAACTCATAAAAAGTTCAAATATTTTTAAAAAGTTTAAATTCTCAAAATTTTCTACCTTGGTTGTGAAGGGATGTTTTAAGATTTACATGTAAGAAACGATTTTTCAAATTCAAGATCAGTCTTTCTTATTTAGTTTTTTTTCAAGATTTTTGCATTCGTTATTAAGATTTGAACTTTTTGCATTTTGCATTTTCAAGACTTTTGTACTGTATTCTACTATCCTTTTTTTGAGATTTTGACTGTGCGTGTTTTGCATTTTCTATTTTTCTGCTTCAAAGTATTTTTCCTCGTTCTTTTCTGGGAAATGTTGTAAATACTACAGGAGGCATTGATGATGTCAAAGTCAGAATTGACAAGGCCAGAGCAGCTTTCATTACAATATCTGATGATTTGAATCATTTTTGGAAGTCAATTTCTTTCATTTTTGGAACTTTTTTCCATTTTTTCCAAGGCCACCAAACGATTTTTGGGCAATTTTATTCAGAATATTTTTAATTTTCTTCTAAAAGTCAGAAAACATAGAAGAGCATGTTTTGCTATTTGAAAGGCCACCAAACTCAAAATATTTAAATCCAACGTTAAAAGTGTTTTATTGTACGGTTCTGAAGTCTGGTGGATCACCAAAGGTACCACAATGAACGTACAAACTTTCATCAACCGCTGCATGTGTAGAATACTTATGATTTACTGGCCAGACACCATAAGCAACAATAAATTATGGGTAGAGCAGGCCAACACCCAATGGAGCCTACAACTGGCAACAGCTGAGAGTGCTGGCCCAAGACAGACAAAAATGGAGGTTTCATTAGTGGCCTGTATTTCGGCAAGAAGTGAGAAGGTTTAAGTCAAGTCTTTTAATTTTGCTTTATTTTAGTGTATCGTTTTTGAAGGAGACAGAAATCTGGGTTTTTTCATCTTTGTTATGATAGAAGCAATAATTATTTAGTCATTTGTCAAACTTCCACATCTTCCAAAGCAATCTAAGATATTTTGCAATTAATAAAAGAGCAGCCGTTTTGTTCATACCGCTTCCTAAAACTAACATCATCAGCACAGATTTTCATTCCTGGGGGTCCTAAGGAGGTCATACAATTGAAAAGTGGATTACTGTTTGTACAGTATATTCTCTTAAACTATTGGCCTATCTTTTTATTTAAACAAAAGACAGTAACAAACACATTAGTGGGTGCAGGGACAGATGGACAAAGCTTGTTTAAGTATGCAAAAGTATATGGTTTCTACCCTCGGACTCATAGGTTGAATGTTTTCTCTTTGCAGTGATACAATAAATGACTGTGTCCTTTTAACTTTTTAAAAATGTTTAAAGTTTCCTGAATATTACAAATTACATTGGCCTATTCTTACAAAGAAAATGACACTTATTTAAAATGATGGAATGTTTGGTAAGAAATAGATATTAAAAAGTAATTGCTATTTTTTTTGGCCAGTGAATTTATAAGATGCCAATCTTGCTAATGGGACGTAGCCAGGGGAGGACGCTCCCTCTGGGTGGCAAAAAAATGGGGTAAGACAAGAAAAAGAGATTTAAACAAATGGTGGAACTAAATTGTCTAAAGTTTGGCAAAATTTCCCTAAAATTGTCAGAAAAAGAAGGGATTTTCCCTAAAATTGTCCAAAAATGAAGAAAATTGCTTGAAAATGAAGAAAATTGCTTGAAAATAAGGAAATTTTCAGAAAATTGAACAAAATGATTTGCAGATTATAAACAACTTTTGATGGAAACTTAATCTATCAGTGCAAATTTGTGGGGTGTGGACAAATTGTCCTACAAAAATTTGCATTTTCTTATCTACTGTATAAAGCAACAGGGACATAGCCAGGGCCGGGGGAGCTGTCGCTGCCCTCTTGGGGCGATTTAATGAATAACTGTATCAGTTTAGTTATGGCATGTGCTGATGTATGGGTTTCTGAGCTTCTCTTATTGCCATTATCTGAAAATTTTGTCAATTTTTCAGAAAAATCAGTCAACTTTCTAAAAAAAAAAAAAAAAGGTCAATTTCCAGAAGAAAAAAACCCTTTTAGATGCTAAAAGGTCCGAAGTGTTTTTGGGCAAAAACAGTTCAAAGCCCCTCCCCACTGCTCCCCATCCCTCATTAAAGATTAGTCCATTAGCACAGGAACAGATCCAGAGGGGGGCCATGGGCCCCTGAAAATTTTTCTGATGGTACATGTTCTGTACTTTTTTACCATGAGATAATTCTTAGTCACTTAAATTTTCAGGAAATGGTCATTTAATGTTCGAGAAATCACTTCCAATCTTTGAGAAATTACCTTCATTCTCCTATCATTTTTGGAAAAGTTTCTTTATTTTAGGGCAATTTTTTTTTCAATTTTGGGGAAATATCCTTCAATGTTTGGGATATCTTTCAATTTTGTGAAATTTCTTTCATTCTTGTGCCATTTTCTTTAATTTTTGGAAAATGACCTTTATTTTGGTGCCAATGTCCTTCAATTTCCAGTAAATTCGCCAATTTTTCTTCAATTTTTATCAATTATCGAAAAATGTTGTCAAATTTGACCAAAAGTTCCAATGATTTTACCAAAATTTCCTTTAATTTTGTGTTAATAATTTCCTATTCAAAGAAAATCTTTCAACAGAGAGTATTGTTCTCTCTGCTGCCCGCTTATAAGATTCTGCACCCTTGTCCCAATTTGTGCCATTAATTACGACAAAACTGCTCCTAAAACATGGTGTAACCACATCATCCATGGTTTGGTATGGCTTGGCACACCCTGACATTTTATCCTGGTTCCACCCTGCGTATGCGTATGATTAGATACAATCTCAATGGGTCCAGTACAAGATATTTTTTACACTAGTGCTGTCATGACATATCGATTATCACTGTATCGCGATATCTCTTTTCCCCAACATGAAATATGCTTCTCGTGACATATCGCGATACCAACAACTAATACTCAACTAAGAAATTTTTGCTCAACTAGGCCAGGCAATTTCATACATTACAATTCTAGCATTACGGTACTTAATCTAAAAGTCAAGTTTAGGCCATTAAAAATGTGCAAAGTAATGGTGAAACATAAAAACAACTAATTAAAAATCGTGCTCCGTCACCACACACTTGAACACGCCGATGTATTGTAAGTTGGCAAAAAGAACGAAAAATTAGTCAAGAATGTGCCACCCAGGCTCTCACTTCAATGATTTATGGTCACGTTGGCTGAATTATTAAACACGTGCATGATGCATGATGAACGTAATAGTCACACGATCATATTGTCTGCTAGATCTGCAAAATTTTTTTTTTTTGCATTCATCATATCATGGAGTAAATTGTAACTCCATGATCATATAATGTTAGTGATATTAACAATTTGTGTCTTGAGTCAGTTTTCTTACAAAGGATCGCGATGCTACGATATATCGTGATATATTTCTCCACGATAATCGATACGTAATAGAGCCATGTCGTGACAGCACTATTTTATGCAGAGGTTGCTCTCCCCATTTAAATTTCTGGCTATGTTCCTGTTGGTTATTAATACACCATCATACTGTACCTCATTGTGCTTCACCGATTCAGATTATTATACTGTTATTGCTCTAGCTAATTCTATCATTATACACGATTCAGATTATTGATTGAAAGCTCTGAATGCTAATTCTATCATTATATCACCGATTCAGATTATATGAAGAATTGATTGAGCTTTGCTAATTCTATCATTATATCACCGATTAAAATGTAATTGAAAGCTCTGAATGCTAATTCTATCATTATATCACATAATTGAAGAATTGATTGATTTACACTTTAAAATGTAATTACTCTAATTTCATAATAGCTAAATCTTTATTGATTGTTGAAACTCGTTATCAATGAAAAACCCGCTATCAGATCTAGTTGCTATGACAACCTTTGATCAAAGGTAAATTAGGATTCTTGATATTATTCATCCATTCATTATGTATGTTTTTATTACATGTATGTATATGAAGCCTGATTTATTGATTTTACATTTATCTTGGCTGTGTAAATTTACTTAATGGAGAATTAAAAAAAGAGCAAGTGATGTCTTAATCTTGAATTCATGATGGTCATCATCAGTTGGTGAATAAACAAAATAAACTCGTTAAACATTGCATCTATGGGAACTGGATTCTTTGTGAAATGTTATGTTACAGAAGTGTTTTTGTGGTCTTTGTGCTGCAGTAAGTACTATTTTACACAGTTTAAAGTATTTTAGCATTTAATCAACACTGAAACGGTGTGAAAATATTTCTCTTCTTTTATTATATAAAACTATAATTTTTGATAATTGTAAACGATTAAAGGATGTTAGTACATTAAAAATGTTCAAAAAGGATAATAAAATTTTGCATTTATTCTTGGCGGATATCTATTCCTTTGATATCTTTCTGAAGAAATTTGTACTTTGAAAGTTTTTGGAAAGAAAAATTAACAAATGTTTGTCTTGAATGGTCTTTTTATGGTATAGACCGGCGATTCTTAATAGGCGTCCCGCGGGCCAAATTTGGCCCGGCAGACAATCTAATCTGGCCTGTAAACAAGTTGTATTGGAAAAAATATATCATATCGATCAATCTGAAAGAGATAGGTACAAATCGCAAAATGCTTTACTTTGGGTTTCTCCTAGGCAGTAGAGCTGTGAAAATGTTATGGATTTTAGTAAACGTGTACATGCCAAAAAAAGCTAACGTGTATCGTGTACACGCGTTTAGTTCTGTAATTTTTAGAAATACACAAAAATTGCTCCAAAACTATGAGGCGAATTAAAAAAATCATGCAATCAATATAGCAAAAGTACCGACTCCATTGCCCAAATAGACGCTGAGTTTTGCTTTCCAAATCGTAAAAAGTTTACTTCTACAGTATAAATCATCATTTTTATGGAAAAAATGCATGGAAATTCAGTTTAGAAAGAACAGATAACTTCCTTTCAATGTTATTAAACTCTCAACATCGCGTAACTTTTTTTGCCCTACTCGCTATGGCTTTCAAAGCTTCACTGTAAAAATCTTGCATACTAGGTCTATGATACCTCGCCGTAAAACATTTCAAAACTACGCCACCACCCCGGAAGTTCTGAAATATCAGTTCTCTTGAAAAAATGGCCGCCATTGTTGCGAAGCATTCAGAATTTCAGCTCTGTTTAAACCTTTTTCTGTTTGTTTATTTTGCAATATTTTTTCTTTCTTGCAAAAATTATTTAACTCATCAGATAATATTTACATGTAATATGTACTGATTGTCACGATTCAAGTATTTTGACTAGTGTATTTTTGGTCGATTTAACAGCTTGTAAAACGGGCCTTGATTGCGTTGGATTCAGAGCCTTATTAATTATGGCCTAACGTTAGGCCTTTTGTTAGTTTCACTGTTAACTGCTGCACATTTGCGGTGCATTTTACAAGTTAGCCTATTCAGATTTCGGCGAAATCAAAGTGCATAATATCCCCATTCATTGGTGATTACTGCGCATTTGTGATTCAAACATTTAAAAGGATTACGCTAATCGGGTTTACAGTTTGTGAAAAGTCATTGATTGGAATTTTGTCAGCCGAATGTGTGTGTGATTTGAATCATGAATGATCAGATTGATTTTCAACGGCAAGACTGACTATGAAAAACGATTACTCGCAATAAAGTATTTAGTAAACGTTTACAAGGATTTGTGAGCGTGTAGCGTGTACACGCTAAACGGTCACAGCTCTACTAGGCAGATCAGTGCACTAAAACATCGCAGCTTATGATATAAAATGTTATCTTCAGTGCAGATATAAATTGGGCAGACTCGCAGCTTGTCCAGTGGTGTCGCTAAGGGGAGGCACAAATTTTTCTTCCGGTCTTTAATTTAATTTTGAAATTTCTGAGTTTGATTTTAAGCCATTTTTGGGCTTGAAAAACAAGAAATCTGCAGAGCTTTCAGGAATTTTGCCCCCTGGACCCCCACCAGGGCTTTGCCGCCCTTAAGCGGGCCCCTGGACAGCATGCCAGTACGCACATGCTTAACGCATGCCACCAATAGGTGGCACTTTTATAGTGCCCCCATTTTCCTCCTCTGAACTGCTGTGCCCCCTGAATGAAAATCTTTGCGATGCCACTGGACTTGTCAAAGGAAGGCAGATAAGAGAACCACCCACAGACATCTGGCGTACATCCTCTACTTTGGTTTTTTTCACCCATGCACTTCCTCCTCTCAATCCCTAGCTTTCTGGCTTTTAGTTCCTGTGTTTCTCTCAATCTCCCCCTGTTTTCTTTTCTTCCTACCTCTGGAATGGTCTACTGTAACCTCTCAGGCACAATTTGACCCTTGCTGTCGTGGTACCATTAAGCCCTCATCAAACAATCAAACATACATCCTTCTTATCACACGTGCCACGCTCTCAGCTTGTTTGTATTCGGGGATTGTTTTGAGGGGTTTTCTTTGTCATGTGATGCTGGTTTTCCCATGCTATTGGCCCGTGGCCTGAGGCTATTGTGAAATAATAGCCCTTGGAAAAAAATAATTTAGAACCCCTGGTATAGACCTATGAGTATACAGTATGTGGGTTTTCTTTTCAATTATTCTTGTAATTCTTATGTTTTTTTATTTCAACTAACTTCTATTTTAGACCTTCCATCATTTTAGTTATTTGTTACTATTCAAGATTGTTAACCACATTAAAATTTGTATAAGTATGTAACAATGTAGCTTTGTTTTGTGAGGTTATATGTTCTTTTGGCCTGTGGCCCTCCAACGGAACAGGTCAGCCTGGATAAATGGTATTAAAAATATTATTCTTGACTGACCAAGTGGCAAGTTCTCTTTTATTTATGTAGAAGAGACTGGTGTAGTAAGTCTACTCTGGAAGACTGGCACCCTCATCTTCACTTTGTTCATAGTTGTTAAATGTATTGTAAAGAAAATTGATATAAACTCTTAATATTTGAATTATTTTCCTCAAATTTTTGTCAGGTGGTAAATTATAATTATCTTCACTAGATTCTGTTTTACTACTTTTTGGATATCAATGGGTTTAAAGCCACAAAATCGCAGAAATTATTATGATAACATACATAAAGACTGAGGAATTTGAGGCTGTGATGTCACAACTAGTCTGATATCGGTCATTTCTACACAAGTGATACAGAGCTTTAACCTAAGTATCTCCTTAACGGAATATGATTTTTGAATTCTTTTTTTGCCATTTTGTTTCTTTTTAAGTCCTCTTCCATAGATGAACTTGCTTGACCTCTGACCTAATCATTTCAGAATATATCATTTCTAGAAAATGTAGTGCACTTTCTTACACAGATTTTTACAGGATCTCTAACATAAGACTTTTGCATGAGAATGAATTTAGTATTTTGCATTGTTTATTCTTAGTACTGAAAAGTAGGGATAAGCACAAGCCTTATTTTCATATCCAAATTGGCAATTTCCAGACAAACAATATAAGTTATGTCACATAGTTAAAATTAACGTGTCCATAATGGTTCAATCGCATACTGGGGAATCTGATCGACCAATCATGGACAAATCTTGGCCATCAGTACAGTTTACGTAGGGTCTCGGACCTAGTGTAAGAAAAAATTGCTTTCAAATGCACATATAATGAAAGTATCATACATGAAGATAATGCGTGTGAATTGTTGCTTAAAAAGTTTTCTCCAGTAAATACAGCTGATTGGATGGATAAGGGAAAATTCTTTCAGCAGTTGATTGGTCGAAGTACTACAGTAATCATTTTGGTTAAAAAAAGGATATAGGCCCTTGAGAAGGTCTATTGGGCCTTTTCACCTAATGGGATTTAATGGAATTGTTGATTTGGTTTTCTGTGTAGGTAATGAAATCCTGATCTCGTCATGTATCCTGTTGGAGGGCCATCTCAGAGATTGCAAAGGCCTGCCTCGGATCAAGCTTTTGTGAACAGCGCTCTAAGTTTTCAAACTTTTGTTCATTCTCATCCTGAGTTTGGTGGAAGCCAGACGGGAAGAAGAATTTTGCAGAATTGTGAGTCACTTACATTTGTCAACAAACCGTAGACTGTACCTAAAGGTACTCTTGGTCAAAAAATGAGGGTATCGTCTTGGCTAAGGCCGTCCTTTAAAAAAAATTGTGTTTGAAGTAACACTACCTACCCAACAAAACTGCTACCTACCAGAAATATATTTTTTTTCTTTCTAAAATAATAGCGCATTAGTGTATAAAAGGTATGAAAAAGCTTGAATTTGGTCCCCCAAAAAATGTTTTTCCTACCTACCGACCCACTTTTTCAGAACAAGATAAGTTACTCCAAACAAACAATATTTTAATCCTGGCATAAGTCAAGGGAATTTTGAAAGGCACAGACCTGTCTATTTTCTATACTATAAGAAATGATTATGATTACTTTCAGCATTCATAGCAAATGTTTTCAGTACCATCCCATGCACAAAGAAAGTGTGTTCGAATATTCTTGAGACTCAATCAAATAAATGCTCTCACTTTTCATCTGCCTGTAGCTCTATTCAAAATATCAAAATTTGAAATATTTCATCATTTGGAATACTTAAGTAGTTGTCAATAATTTGTATCTTATTTTTGATTTGACCTTTGGCCTGCCTGAAATAATAGTTGAGAGGATTGAAAACCAATAGCACGACAACAATAGTTTTGATAAAGGGCAAATAGTCCGTCCACATTTATTGTCCATCTGACCTCATGCATTGTTCAGCTACTGGGACAAAAGATTTCTGCCCAAGGAAAGGAATTCCATCTATTTTTAAAAGTCTGTCCTCACATCTATTGTCCGTCTGACCTCATGCATTGTGCAGCTACTGGGGAACAAAGATTTCTGCCCAAGAAAGGAATCCCAACTATTTTTTTATGAAAAGAAATTTCTAAAGGAGACTTGCTTTGAAAGAGCTTAGAACAATGCATTCCAGACTTGAATATCAATGAAAGGATTTGTTCTGGCATGGAAAAAAAAAAAGAAAAAAGTTCTGTCATGAAAAAAGGCAGAACAAAAGAACTGACCACCAAATAAAATTTATAATGAAGTTTCTTGGGAATGAATAGCCAAAAAACAAGTCTTTCCCTGAACAGTGGAAACAATACATGTAGATGTATGATAATCTTCAAATTTGCAATGAATGTTCTTGCTGATTTGGTAGATATATCTATCTGGTTTATATTATAATAGGAAAAAAGTTGTGCATTCCTACCATCCTCTATTCCACAAACATACCCCATTCACCTACCGTCCCCATTCACCTACCATCCCCATTCACCAACCATCCCCATTCATCTACCATCCCCATTCACCTACCATCCCCATTCACCTACCATCATCCATTCACCTACCATCCCCATTCACCTACCATCATCCATTCACCTACCATCCCCATTCACCTACCATCCCCATTCACCTACCATCCCCATCCACTTACCATCCCCATCCACCTACCATCCCCATTCACCTACCATCCCCATTCACATACCATCCTCCATTCACCTACCATCCCCATTCACCTACCATCCCCATTCACCTGCCATCCCCATTCACCTACCATCCCCATTCTACCATCCCCATTCACCTACCATCCCCATTCACCTACCATCCCCATTCACCTACCATCCCTATTCACCTACCATCCCCATTCTATCATCCCCATTCACCTACCATCCCCATTCACCTACCATCCCCATTCACCTACCATCCCCATTCACCTACCATCCCCATTCACCTACCATCCCCATTCACATACCATCCCCATTCACATACCATTCCCATTCACCTACCGTCCCCATTCACCTACCGTCCTCATTCATCTGCCATCCCCATTCACCTACCATCCCCATTCACCTACCATCCCCATTCTACCATCCCCATTCACCTACCATCCCCATTCACCTACCATCCCCATTTCTACCATCCCCATTCACCTACCATCCCCATTCACCTACCATCCCCATTCACCTACCATCCCCATTCACCTACCATCCCCCATTCTACCATCCCCATTCACCTACCATCCCCATTCACCTACCATCCCCATTCACCTACCATCCCATTCACCTACAATCCCCATTCACCTACCATCCCCATTCACATACCATCCCCATTCACCTACCATCCCCATTCACCTACCATCCCCATTCACCTACCATCCCCATTCACCTACCATCCCCATTCACCTACCATCCCCATTCATCTACCATCCCCTTTACCTACCATCCTCATTCACCTACAATCCCCATTCACCTACCATCCCCATTCACCTACCATCCCTATTCATACCATCCCCATTCACCTACCATCCCCATGCACCTACCATCCCCATGCACCTACCATTCCCATTCACCTACCATCCCCATTCACCTACCATCCTCATTCACCTACAATCCCCATTCACCTACCATCCCCATTCACCTACCATTCCCATTCACATACCATCCCCATTTACCCACCATCCCCATTCACCCACCATCCCCATTCACCTACCATCCCATTCACCTACCATCCCCATTCACCTACCATCCCCATTCACCTACCATCCACCTACCATCATCCATTCACCTACCATCATCCATTCACCTACCATCATCCATTCACCTGCCATCATCCATTCACCTACTACCTAAACCCACCTTTTACCATCCACTTATCTACCAAATATACTCTTAACCAACTCATCATTCCAATCTTCACTATCACCTCCACTTCATTCCATTGCACCAAAGCCCCCTCCCACCCTTAACTTTCATCTCACACTCCCAATAAAAACATGCAACAGAATGGACTTATCCCCATCTTAACCTTTGAAAAGAAAGCACTGGCATTGCTTTATATTTTGGGAGGGGAGGGGGTTTAGAATCTCAAGAGGCATCCAACAACTTTGTATGATTATTGATATGAGCTACGTGCAATATATAAAATTAAAAAAGGAAAAGCATAGTGCAGGAGAAATTTGTCACATTTTACCTTATTTTCCATCAACCATGATAGTGACATTTAGTCAAACCCAGCTAGCTCAACCTAACAGACATTTTGTGCCCTCAACCGCACATTTTGCACTCGGTCTGTTTGACATAATTTTTTTGCTAGTTTTTGCGTCCATGGCATGAAAGTCTAGTAAAGCCATTGTTGGAAAGTTAAAAATGTAATGAGTGTTAGGTTTATGAATGAAAGTTAAATTCTGAGAAAAATTTTCCAAACTTCAAAATACCTTACCTTGCTTTTGAGAAATGGTCAATCAAAGTTTGAAGGTTTTAGAATTTAGGCAAACTTTGTGGTGTCATCTGTTTAATATAACTCAAATTCTTGAAGTAATTCTTTAATATGTTTCTCAAGTGTTAACCAGTTGTGAGCTTTAGCTCTTTTTAGCTGATTACCCATTGCTTAAGGGTATGTTCAATATACAACAAAAAACATGAAATCAGGCTTTGATATTCAAAGTATAGTTTTTTTAAGGAATGAAACAAATGATTTATAGAAACAATTGGAGAGGTATTCAACTTTATATGTCAAAAAATGTTGCAATAATATCCAAAAATTGAAAACTATGTAAAGCAATTTTTATTAGAGTTTTTGTTATATTAATGTTCCATTCTACATTTTAAAGCAATTAATCTCAAGTTACTGTTAAATATCATTATACCTGTAAGTAACATTGAGATAATAGGTACTAGTCTTTTCCAAAATACTTTGTGCTTTCTTTGTATTATTTCCCTGTATTACTTCTTACAAGATTGACAAATATAAACAAGTTACTCAAAAAGTAAAAACAAAAATCAATTTGTAGTTAATCTTCTATCTAATTCAAAGATAAATGAAGGTTGCATCATAAAATGGGCAAATACTCCATTGTAGTTCTCCATGCTTCCATGTTACCCCATCACCACCCATCCCAAGCAGCAATGACTACTAGTCACACACATAAATAAAGCATTTGAAAAAAAAAATGGAATTTAATTTATTTTAATTTTTGCTCGTAAGAATGCTCACTTTTACTGCTCCCTCTTAAGTGGGACTTAAGGAAGTTGAGGTATTTAGTTCCAGCTTCAAGTCCTCATTGAGAACTTTGACAGTTCTTATTATGAACATAATTCCTTAACAATGAGCCCACACATCTGCACATCTGGTCCGCATTGTACAGAAATTACTTAAAAGTAACCAAATTTATGTTAAATTGCTTAAACCTCGGGGTTCAATAAATTGTCAAAAGAAGTGCTTGCCTGTTAGACAAGTATTTTGAACTGCTTGATTGCATTGCATGATGACTTGCTAATTACTTTTTGGCCCTAATCCATCACTTTTCTCATTTTAGTTATTTGCAGGCATTTTCCTTACATTTACCTAGATTGCAAAGTGGAAAAATCAATTGCCCCTAGGGTCAACAAAAGGATTTGTCAAATTATACTTCCATGTCTTAAACAAAAACAATTTCTAGTAGAGGTTTATCAAGTTTGTATATAAGGCATAAAAAAACTTGTTTGTTTGTCCTCCTGCACCGCCCTGGCATTTAACCCCCCAAAATATTTGATTTTCAAAAATCCCTACACCTCGTGAAAGGCCCTTTTTATGACCCGAATACTTGCCTTTGGATGAAATTTAGGTTCAATTTTGGTGAAAATGCAACTTGTCTATGCAAAATTAAGTGCGTTAATACACAATTAAACAAATCAAGAAAAATTTGGCTAAGAATATTTGGCCGTACACTGACTGTCACAACGATCTTGCAGCCATGATTTTAAACTTTTCAATGACCTGCAAAAAAGTGTATGTTTTCCACCCGCCCCTCAAGAATGTTTCACAGTGGAGGGCAAAAAAACAACTTTTTTTATGCCGTATTTCCAATTTTATCTATCCCAGCCATATAGGCCCATATGGATGTTGCTGTTATCAGTGAAGTAAGACTCGTGGACAAACGTCTGTTGTATCAATTGGTTCCCAAGAAAACTGGTACTCAACAGCCAGAGTCGAGCTGAGGCAAGAATGTCCCTTGCCCAAGAACACAACACAGTTACCTCAGCTGGGAATCAAAGCCTGAATCTCTTGTTCCCAAGACTGCTTTTTAAACCACTGAGCCATTGAAAAAAATTAAAACAAACGTTCATACATTACGAACTTATAATGCTATAGCTTTACCCCACAAGTCCTGACTGTTTTCTACATTTTGATTGGGAGATTAAATTTCCAACCCGATATACGATATCCTTTTCTTAAATCATTAACACAAAACCACAACTCCTCCAGTGCCAAGCCATACACAAAGCCTCAGTGTTATGTGAATTGGCCATTTATCAGCTTGTCAGTTATTGCATAAATGGAGATTTCGTGTAAAAATGCACTCAAGCAAAGTGAGAATTAGGCACAACAAATTGTGATGAATGAGGCTTTATTCATGCAGATGATTTGCAACCAAAACTAAGTGATTTGAGGCTAAATTGTAGTTTTATAAAAACGGGTTGGAAGACCAGTTTTTAATAGCTTTGGAAGTTCATCATGAACTTATGAACCTACTTGAAAATGTTGTCTCAAAGTTCATTTTGCAGTTGCTATTGGGAGAGGGGGGGGGGGCTTGGTGCATTAATTATTATCATTATTATTATTATTATAAATAGTATTATTAGTAGTAGTAGTACTAGTGTGGTATTTTTATTATTATTATCATTATTATTAATATTTATTATTATTATTATTATTATTATTATTATTATTATTAATATTATTATTATTATTATTATTATTATAAACATTATTATTATGAGTATTAGTATTAGTATTAGTATTATTAGTATTATATTATTATAAACATTATTATTAGTAGTAGTACTATTATTATTATTATTTATTATTATTATCATTATTATTATTATTTTATTATTATTATCATTATTATTAATATTTTATTATTATTATTATTATTATTATTATTATTATTATTATTATTATTATTATTATTATTATCATTATTATTATCATTATTATTAATATTTTATTAATATTATCATCATTATTAATATTTTATTATTATTATTATTATTATTATTATCATTATTATTATCATTATTATTATCATTATTATTAATATTTTATTAATATTATCATCATTATTAATATTTTATTATCATTATTATTATCATTATTATTAATATTTTATTAATATTATCATCATTATTAATATTTTATTATCATTATCATTATTATTATTATGTAAAAGCAACTTTCAAATCTATTCTCCTGTTTTCAAGAATGACATGAAAAATTTGATGATCCCTCTTTTGACAAAAAGAAAAAAATGATTGATGAAAATTGCAGTATTCTGGTATTTAAACATTTCTCAATGCAGTAATTCTGTTATAAGAGTGGTTATAACCATAATAATCCATTATGTTGTAATAATGCAAAGATTACACATGTTGTCAACACCCACCTTTACAAACTTCCCCCAAATTTGTTTCAAGAAATGCGACTTGTGTGGTTTCTGACAGATTCATCCAGCGGTGCCAGAGCATATACAGTACTTCCTTGAGTAAGATGTCAACATATTCTGAAAGAACATGAACAAAAATGTTAAAATATGGATAGCAATATTTTAATTTCTTATTATTTCTTTATTATCCCCTCACCGACTTGCGAAGTTGGTGAATAGGGGATATAGCATCTTTACTGTTCGTCCATTTGTTCATTCGTCCACATCCATTGTCCGTCCGACTCATCATGCATTCTTCAACTACTAAGGAACAGTAGATTTTGGCCCTCGACAAGGAATTCCAACTATATTTTATGAAAAGAAATTTATATAAGGAAATTTTGCTTAACACAAATGCATTCCAAACTTAAATAGCAAGTAAAATATTTGTTCAGGGATGAAAAAGAAGTTGAATAATAGAAATGACAACTGAATGGAATTTATAATCCAAGTGTCTTGGGAATGAATAGGGAACAACAATAAGTCTTCACTTGAATAGAGTGGAAACATAATAGACTTATGATAAACTCTAAATTAGTCTGCAATTAATTTTCATTTTGATTTGGTTTATAAGGCAAAACAATTTTAGTATGTTTTTATTGGGAGTGTCAGGTTTAAGTTATGGGGGAGCTGTGTTGCAATGGAATAAGTGAAAGTTATAGTAAAGGTTGGAATGATTAGTAGGTTAAAAGTATATTTGGTAGATGGGTGGTTGGCAAATGATGGGTTGGGGAAGTAGGTGAAATGGGGATGGAAGGTAAATGGGGCATGTTGGGGAATAGAGGATGGTACTGTAGGTGGGGAGTTGTATCTTTTGTGATGTTTAGTTTAAAATGGGGCAATTTTTCAATTTACAAATCATGATTCCACTCTTATTCTTATCAACCCTTGATTAGAATAAAATATTAGTTAAAACATGACCCATAAAAGCTCTTGTAAGAAATAAACATTCCGTCCCCAAAACCCACCCCTTTTTAATAGTACAGGCCTGATACACCACAAGTATTACACCCATTTTCTGGCCCTTCTCATCAGTGTAATTATCATACTTGCTGAAAGTGGCTGTTTCCAATTTCTACCTCAAGATGTAGTCTCCTTCTCTACCACTGGGAAACTTGATTTTGCCCTCAACTTGCCAGCACTCGTTGTTGCTTGCTTTCTACCACTGTTCTCGTTATAGTGAAGAGCAGCAAGAAGCAATCTGTAGGAAAATGTCATAAATTATTACAAATTTGTATAATATGTATCAAATAATATCAATTGAGCTATGCTGTGTTTGGAATTTAAGCATGAGTAAACTTTTCTCCACTATGAAGAGATTGGAAAATAACCTATAGTTTGATCATCAACATGGATTTTTATCAGCTAGTGGCAGGGATATAGCCCCAAGACCTCTATATCAGCTAGTGGCAGGGATATAGCCCCAAGATCTCTATATCAGCTAGTGGCAGGGATATAGCCCCAAGACCTCTATATCAGCTAGTTGCAGGGATATAGCCCCAAGATCTCTATATCAGCTAGTGGCAGGGATATAGCCCCAAGACCTCTATATCAGCTAGTGGCATGGATATAGCCCCAAGACCTCTATATCAGCTAGTGGCATGGATATAGCCCCAAGACCTCTATATCAGCTAGTGGCAGGGATATAGCCCCAAGACCTCTATATCAGCTAGTGGCATGGACATAGCCCCAAGACCTCTATATCAGCTAGTGGCAGGGATATAGCCCCAAGACCTCTATATCAGCTAGTGGCAGGGATATAGCCCCAAGACCTTTATATCAGCTAGTTTCAAGGATATAGCCCCAAGACCTCTATACCAGCTAGTGGCAAGGATATAGCCCCAAGACCTCTATACCAGCTAGTGGCAAGGATATAGCCCCAAGACCTTTATATCAGCTAGTGGAAGGGATATAGCCCTAAGACCTCTATAGTAGGAGCCCCAAGACCTCTATATCAGCTAGTGGCAGGGATATAGCCCCAAGACCTCTATATCAGCTAGTGGCAGGGATATAGCCCCAAGACCTCTATATCAGCTAGTGGCAGGGATATAGCCCCAAGACCTCTATATCAGCTAGTGGCAGGGATATAGCCCCAAGACCTCTATATCAGCTGGTGGCAGGGATATAGCCCCAAGACCTCTATATCATCTAGTGGCCGGGATATAGCCCCAAGACCTCTAGCCCCTTTAGATTCAGCAAATGCAAGTGAAAAGTGTTATATCATTTTAAGGTAATGGGAAAATAAATTGAGTGCTTGAATACAAAAAGAAATAATAAAGAGGTTTTGAAGGAATGGGAAAATATATTTTGACAGAAAGAAATGAAATAATGGTCCACAAAAAAAGGCCCTGAAAGATAGTGGCAATATTAAAAGTATGGGTAAATATAGGTTTATATATTGGAAATACAAATTTGGGTTAGTTTTAAGAGTCAGTGAATACAAATAAAAGTTAAGTGGCATAGGGGGCCTATATGTTGGTGATGTAAGGGGGTAAGCCTAATGGAAAAGGTGATATGTTTGAATGGAAACACCATGGCTGTAATGTCGGATAAGCCTATTTTGAAATGAAAACTTCCATTTGCATCTTAAATGCAAATGAATAAAGGGATCTGCTTGTTGTGGCAGCAAACAACATTTTGTAGCCTGATGAAAAGTAACAAATTTTGGCAGAAAAAGACCTTCTGCTGCCTTGTTTATGAACCACATTATATCTCTACATATTTATAACATAAACCAAATTTCATCCTAGCTAGCATACAAAACTTAAACTAACCTGTTTTATGGCAAGATGTTGAAAGCTTTAATTGGTTTTTTTGTAGGCCTAGGTTGTTGTTCATCAACATTAGAGCTTGTACTTGTAGCAGAACTGGTACTGGTTGCAGTAGCACTATTTGTACTAGTACCGGAACATTTGCATCGGGTGTAACATTAATTGGAAAACTTCTTCCCTGTTTGCAATGTTGGAACTGACCCAGGAATTTATAAAACACATTTCCAAAGTACAAAATCTGCTTTTAGTCATGCAGAAATGGGTATGCAGTCCTAAGTAAAGTGCTCTTGCAATTTACACTGCTTTCTGTAATGTTAGGCCCTGTAAAGTCAGACCAAGTAAGCTGCACAAACTTTGTCCATAAACGTCTTATGTTTGGATCCCGGCTTTGAAAACCTGTGCATAGAAATACAGTACCTCTCATTTTCATTACTACTGTACACCCTTTTACTTCACAACGAAATGACATTTTTCTTGTTTCAGCTGAATTTATGATGTCAAAATCACACATGATAACACATTTGCTGTAGTCTGTATGTATGTTAGTATATGTTGTCATTGATCGCAAGCCTTAAGCTTACAAGTTACACAATGCATGTACTCACTACACCTACGACAACATTTTAAAGTTGATAGAAATTATAATTTTCTTTTCCTCGTTTAAAAAAAAAGGATTGGAATTTAGCAAACAAAACTTACCTTTTTAGATTTCAAATGATCCAATTAATAAATTATGAGCCAACTATAAACCCAGGCAGGCCCTCTTTAATTCAAAATATGCAGTGTGCTGCCACGTTTCTTTCTCAAAATATAGGATACATACAGTAATAATTTGCCCCTCAACGTCAACCCCTAAAGAAAAATCGAGTTTAGGGAAACTTTCCTCTACATTCAGACCTTTGTTTAGATCTAGAAAACCAGGCCAAAAGTTTATTATCTGGACCGATTTGATTGTTTTTGCCAAATGAAACCATGTGTCTTGATTTAATACTATAATCATCACTGAAAAGCATAACATTTTAAGCCATTTGGGTGCATCAAAAAGACAGAATCTTTATAGCTTCTGGGGCTTAATCCCTGGACTCCAGGGCTTCGTCCCTGGACCACACTAGGGCCCTTATGCAGGCCCCTGGCCCCACACTGTTATGCATAAGCCTTGTGTGCGCAAGGGCGGCAAATATATTGCATTGGACACATAATGATCATCATTCTTCAAATCCCTTCCCCTCCACCCCCTCCTTTAGAGTTCTGGATGATTGTTTGCAAATTGAATGCCATTGGAATTACATAAAAACCTTCAATCTTGCAAAGTGTAACTGTATAGAACCTTTGATATATTGTAGTGACTGTCTAGTTGTAAATTTGTTCTGTTTTTTTTACTCAGGAATGTCATCAGGTCATACAGGATGACATTTGTAGTGATAAAATTGGTTCAAATTGGAAATCATCATTCTTATTTCCTGAAATGGGACAAGAAATGATATGTTGCAAATTTAAGTTGTTTTCAATACAAAATATCTCCAAGATCTATTGATTTTGCTCATTTTTAGACAATTAAACAAGAAGATAATTCACTGTATATATGCTGATGACAAACTGTAACGTCATTCATGGTAACGTCAGTCACAACATTTTGTAACCATTCTATTAGATGGCGGAGTATTTTAAGCAGTTTTCATATGCATCACTGAAGGGTCTCTTAACATTGATTTTGAGCACTTAGTTGATTGTAACCCTACCATTGCTATTTCACAGGGGCGTCCCACCATGCCCCTCCGTAGGTCCGCCCTGCCCCCCTGGAAGTCCGCCCGCCCTGCCCCTCATCAGAAAAATGTATACAAATTATTTAAAAAATTGATAGTGAAGCGAATCAGATTAGTCATTGACTGAAATACCTTACAGAATACAGAATGACAGCATAGTAAGCAATCGTTATGACTGGTCCGTATCAATCAGAATAGCTCAAATCCCAGAGCTTCTTCACCAGGAGCTTAAGCCTTGAGAAGGCCCCTGGATTCCATGCCAAAAAGAGGCAGTGCTTTGCACGTGCATTACATTAGGAATTTTTGGCCCTTAGACCCCTCCATCCCGACACACCCTCGATTTTCTTCAAAATCAGGGGTAATCCACACCATTCAACCTCAAGAGACTCTTCACAATTCATTGACTAGCAACCAGTTATTGTTACACCATACACAACACAGGGTTAATCATACTTAACTGACAGCATCTTATAGTCTACTCACAGTTCACTTATTAGAAACCAGCTACTGTTGCACTGTACCTAATAGGTCATTCATCTGGGGTTCAAGCCACATAACTGCTATTCAGTGAAGCGAATCAGATTAGTCATTGACTGAGCTTAATAATAAATGTACATTATATGCTTGAGAGGACTTGTGCAAAACCCATGAATGATTGATGGACCATTCCTCCTAAAGATGGTTTTTTCCTCATGAATGTGCCCCTTTACAAGTCTAGCACCATGCCCCTTTTGAAATAAAGCTAGGGGTCTGCACATAGTTTGAGGAGAATTTTCAAGTAAAGAATGATTAATTTTTCCAATGTCCTTTTTTTGTAACGTCAGTCATGCTGCCATTTTGTCTGGCCTTCTCAGTCATACCTCATACAATTCATTCTTTGTTTGTGTCATCAGATACCTTCTAACCCAAGTATGAAGTAATTAAAACATTTGGGACTAAAAACATTTGGGTGGGAAACGAGAGGATGTTATATGAGTAATATCTGCTCACCATGGAATCACCGTGTGATTTAAAAAACATTCTTTTTGTAAATCTCAGCCTCTGAAAATGATGGGAAAGTCTATTCCTGCTAGATTGTGATTGGGGCATGGTAAAGGCTAAAAAAGTATCGGTCGGAATTTGTTGCACCACTTTAAGAAAATACGATAGACACTATTTCTACTGCCTTCTTATGGTCACAAACTTCTTAAAAAAATTCTCCATATGAAATAATATTTTTGCCAGACAATGCCAAAAATTATAATTCATTTCATTTTCTTGCATTCCCAGCTGGACTTTATCCAGTTTGCGCCAAGACTGAAGAAGAACTGCATCAAGGCATTGAGGAAAGAAAGCGGGTAAGGTATTTTTCATTTCTATTTAGAGAGTTCGTAATGCATTAACAAAACACCTTGTTACAAAAGAGAAAATCACCTTTTAGCTACAATTTTGAACAAAAGTGGTTGGAACAATTTAATTTAATTCAATAATTGGCTCCCCCAAGCCCTCTGCAACAATTGCCATGACACCCTCACAGTCCATCACGTTCTCCTTGCTTGCCCCCTGTACAACCTTCCCAGAGCTTCCCTCACTCCCAACAACTCAATTGCAAAGCTCTTCCAGAAAAAACCTTTAGGATTAAATTATCTCCTTCATGCTTCCCTCTACAAGCATATTTATTGTTCCTCTTTCACCCCCTCTCTCTGCTTTTTTTTTTACCCATGCACCTCCTCTCTCGATCCCAGCTTTCTGACTTTTAGCTCTCGTATTTCTCTCAATCTCCCCCTGTTTTTTTTCCTTCCTACCTCTAGAATGATCTAACCTCTCAGGCACAATTTTACCCTCATTGTCATGGTGCCGTTGAGCCCTTATCAAACAAACAAACAATTCAGCATAACAAAGAGCCACAGTCGGAATTGATTATTAAATTTCCCACGGTTGTGAATAAAGGTGTCAACATGAAGCAATATCGCTCCTTAGGAGAAAGTCAATCATTCACAGTTAATGTACATTATTACCTTAGGCATTATGATACACAGCTATTTTATCACCAGTTTGCAAACAAATTTTCCCACTAAGACACTTAACACGGATGAGTGATTTCAATCACAAAAGTGCCCTGATTGCTGCACTGGCTTTCTGTAATCTTAAACGCACAAATAACCTTGGGCTACTTGGCTGTGGTGTGCATGGGAATGGCAGATAAACAATCATTGTTTAAAGAACAAACCCAATACACATTAAATAGGAAGTGGGGTTGGTAATTTTCATACCTGAGTTTTCAGGAGTAACTCAGGTGTTGGGTGCGGATAGGATTAAAGAAAAACTTTTCAGCATGAAAGATCTTCCCCTAAAAACCGTGACAGAAATAATATTAATGTGGTAAAACATCTCTATATGCTCACTCTTGATCACGCATATTTTCCCTCCTTGGCAGCTGAATGTACTATTCATCATACAAATACTAGGGGGACATTCTTAGAGCAATGAACCTGAAATATTGTGGCTCAACATTTCACAACATACAATATATACTGACACCTCCATGGTGTAGTTGTAAGTGCTTTGTCCTAGCAGCCGCACGTCCAGGGTTGGTATCCCAGTGGGTCTGCAACCAGTGAGTTTACAACTGGTTACCAAAGGCTGTGGCCGTCTTTATATAATGTCCAGCACTGGATGCTTTCGGGCAATAAACCTTGCTATGCTATGCTATGCTACTTTTGCTTCCTCAAGATTAGTTTTCTTTCGATGAAAAAACATTTCTTCCCCCAAGTCCCATTTTACCTCTGGAACCATGACTTCTTTCCAGGTCTGTAAAGAGTTAGATATTCTAGGCTAAGTGTTATAAATTTTAATTGTTTCCTTTCTTCACCTTTAAATTCCTACCCCCTTCCAATATTAAATTTTGTGTGTTTTAACCTAATTTAAAACAATTCAAACAATAGCAATGGTCAAGATAACGTGGGATGGCGGAGGGAGTGCAGTGGTTAAGATATTAAGGTAGGGTAGGAGAAATGGGGACATTTATGTTAAAGTCCTTAAGAATAAAAAAAAAATAAAAAAATGAGGAATTATGGATCAATGATTTATTAAGAAATATTGTCATCATTATGATAAATGAATGTTGAATAAAAAGAATTAAAAGTATGTTCCAACAAATTTTGTCCAAAATGTAGTTTTTGCCAAGTTTGTTAGAAGAGGTATTGTTTCAGTTTGTGTCCTGCCAACAATTTGATATTTAATATCCATGCATTAATTATCCTTTGGGTCATGTCAGCATTTAAATTTTCCTTTTAATTTTGAGTTTTTCAAATTTATCATATTTTTTATTTCTATTTCATGGTTTATATTGTTTTGCTCAAATTGAAGTATTTTTTTCATATTTTGTTTTATCTGATTTTGTTCTTTAAAAAATTTCCATTTTTACTCATTTTCATTATCTTAGTATTGAATTTGTATTATTTTCTCCTTTGAATTGCTTAAACTTATTTTTTGTTATATGTCAAGTGTTCACATTTTTACGTGACTTACGAAAGCAATGTGCATTCAGATTCTCTTCTCTCCACTTTCCACTTTTCCCACTTGGATTTTTTTGTGCCATGCACCTTTTCAACCTATTCCTTTGCACCAAATTCCTTTTTTTTTTTTTAAGAAGGTGGGGGGGGGAGAATTTTTCTTCGAGGATTGGTGACATTTGTGACAACCCCCTCCATTGTCACAAATGCCAGCGGTACAGCCACTGGAATAACTCTTGCTGCAGCCAAGCACGCTGTGGAAACTGTGGAGCCACACAGATCATGACAATACCTCCTGTCCACATTGTACCAACTGTGATGGCAACATTCCACTAACCAACCTCTTTCTCCAAAGACTGTCCAAGCTGTCTTCAAGAAAAGCAAATAACCAATCTCAAACCCTCAATCCCTACATAGAGAACCTGGAGGCCAGGTACCAATTTACAATTTCTTGCTTCCCGTCAGACAAAACCATCTTACTCTAACACAGTTCCTCAAACATTAACAACAACCAAGCACACCCACTGCACGATCCACCTCCACCTCTCCCCTGCCTACCTTCCTCATCCAAAACCTTCCTCCTCCTACCTTCCTCATCCAAGACCCCCCCCCCCCCCTCCGCCCGCCCTCCTCAAGACTTCAAATTCCATCAAACACCAACCTCAACCAACCTCACCAACCTCATCAAAAAATCTTACAGCAACAAACAACCCACTAACGTAACCTATGACACACTACCACCACCGAAGAGATGTAGATTGTGAGATAACTCAACTCACCGAACACACCTCATGTCCCATTTTCAAGAATATCCATTCCCAAAGAATACAGACAAATCCAGAGAGAAAAACAGCCAACTCAGACACAACAGGTCATCCTCTAGATAGGTTCCCCCCCCCCCTCCTGCCTATGGCAAACCACAACAACAATAACAACAACATTATACAATAGAACATCAGGAGCTTGACCTTCTGGCCACCACCTTCAACCCAGTCGCCTTCTGCCTACAAAAAACCTTCCTGAAAACCACCAACTATTATTCCCTCAATATTTTTCTTGCTACCATAAACACCAAGCAGAAGCCAACAAAGCCTTTGGGGGTGTCTCCATTTTCTAAGGAATGGCATCCCACACAGTCTTATCTATGTAAACACCAACCTTCAAGCCATCTGTGTCTCTTTCTCCCTCCACAAAACTTTTGCCCTCTGCAATATTTCTCCCCAACACCAACATACAGCCTTAACAACCTTATCTCCTGACTCTTTTTCCCTTTCATCTTTCTTGGTGATTTCAGTGCTCACAACCCCCTGTGGGGCTCCAATAACACCACCCCAGAGGCAAACTCATCGAAAAAGTCTTTGGCAGCACAGCCTCTCTTTACTCAACACTAACTCCCCAACCTATCTTCACCCCTGCCACAGGCTCCTTTACTTGCATTTGACCTGTCTATTTGTTCCCTCAACCTTCTCCTTGATTTTGGCTGGTAGGTCACTGCTGACGTCTGTGGTAGTGATTATGACCCTCTCCTGATTCAGTCCAATCCCTACTGACCACATCCCTAACTGGAACCTAAGAAAGCCAACTGGCCCCTTTTTGAAACTCTCTGTAACTCTCACCCCCCCCCCCCCCCCCTTCTCCTCCTTGATTGTGAGGACCCTATGTCCAATTTTAGTAGCATCCTCATAAACATAGCCACCTGCTTTAATCCCAAAACATTTAACATTTGTATATACTGTACAGGGCCCCATGTAAGATAAAACATGTTAAATTGGTCACCCTGCCTAAATAAATGACAATAATGAATGAATAGATGATAAACAAATATTTCCACACCATAACCAAGTACAAAATTTGTCTTCAAGGCTTATCAACGTGAGCAAGCATGGACACAAAGACAACTTCAAGAATTGCGAGAGGAGCAGCGGAGATTGAAAGAGGAACGGGCAAAGCTGGCCAAGGCGAAAACGAGGTGGCAAGCAACCCCACCACTCCCAGGCACAGTTACAGGTGACTGACGACCATCTTTTCCAAGATTCCAACTTTCCAAAACATTAAGTATTTCATGCTAATGTTTTAATTTTTCATTTCTCAAGTGTTTCCTTTTTCAAATTTTCAAGTTTGTTTACCAACATGCACATCATTATCATTGTCAAGAATATCTGTCTTATCTTTGTACCTGTGATAACAAAGCTTGTAAAATATCCATCCTCAGGTGTTTTTCTGGACACACTCGAGCATGCTATAATAAGTCCGATTATCAAAAAGTCCATTCTTGATCTAAATGAACGAAAAATTACTTTACCAGTTTCAAATATTAAATTCCTATCCAAAATTATTGAGAGGCATGTTGTGAACAACATTACTAACCACATGCTTCAGTTCAGTCTAGGTAAGCCACTACAATCTGCTTACCAGGCAAGGCATACAGTATCACCGAAGTCTGCCTTGCTGAAAAGTGACATCATGACAGCAATTGCTGATCAGATGTTTTTGTCCTTCTCAATCAAGTGCTACTTTCGATACTGTTAATTGTAAGACACTCCTCAACAGAATGGAAAATGAAATTGGTTTGACTGGCACTGCTCTCAATGGGTCAAATTGTACTTTAGTGGATGTACAACCAGTGTTTGAATTAACAGTGTTCAATCTGCTACAAGCTCTCTGGATTATGGACTTCCTCAGGGCTCCATTGTTGGTCCACTGTCTTTCAGTATTTACACCATACCAATCAGTAGAATCATACAGAAACATGGTGTATCTTATCATTTATATGCAAATGGTATCAAATTTATATTAACTTAAACCCTGTTAATAACTCTTCCAGTCAGTCAGCAATCTCCACGCTTACCCTGTGCATTAGTGACATTCAGTCCTGGATGACAACCAACATGTTGAAACTTAAGACAAGAGTTTTTTGTTGCTTTATCAAATCATAACAAGCGCTCCATGCCTCATGTCAGTTTCACAAAATGGTGAGGACACCATACTGCCATAACACCTTCTGATTACTGTGCGAATGGCATTATTTTTGACAGTCAGATGTTTATGTCAAACCAAGTTTCAACACTTTTCGTTGTCTCATTTCACCTTCACAACATTTCACGTATCCGTCACTATCTAGACTTTGATGCTTGCAATGATGTTGTGCACTTACTCATTCTGTCCAGACTGGTTTATGGCAATGTTCTGTATTCTAAGGCATCTGATATTGCTAGGTTGCAATGATTGCAAAACTGGGCAACCAAGCTTATTTTCTGCACAAACGAAGAAGACCATTTATCCCCACTGCTAAAACAATTACACTGGCTACCTGTCAAGGAAAGAATACATTATAAGGCTGTACTCTATGTTTACAAATCCCTCACAGGTTCATCTTGGTTTATCTCTAATAACTCCTACAGCATCACCCTAGGCATGAAGGTTTGCATTCTGCATATGACATAACCTGCTTAAAGGAGAGAAGATTTAATAGATGGTCACTTAAATTTGCAGAACAAGGGGGAGACGGGGTATCTTGGGTGAGGAAGTAGGTGGGGGAAAGGTGGAGGTGGATTGTGTAGTAGGTGTGGGTTGTTGTTGGCAATGTGCTTAGGGCTCAGCAAGCAGAGCCAGGTGAGATCAGTTTGGGTGTACGAGTCCATTTTGGTGGTGTTAGAGGGTAGTGGTGTTGTTAATATTAGAGGAGACCAATGGAGTAAGAGGGTTTTGTGTGAAGGGAAGTGAGAAATTGTTTCCTGCAAAAAAAATATTTCATGTAATTCTTTATATTTCTTTCTCAAATTTAAATATAAAAATGGAGTTATATTGTTAATTTGTTAAATCTGGGTCAAGGCTCTAATAATATCAATTTTTTTCTTCTCCCATTCAAAATATTTTGGGGAAGGACAAAAAGCCATTAACATGGAACAATTTTCTGGTTGTCCCATTCTGAGGTCACAAAATATTGTAAAAAAATCTATGCTAATTAGGTATCTAAGTTTTAAATTGCTGTAAATTGGACAATTTTTATCCGATTTGGATAGGACTTCTGACTGTTTGCATGGAATGCTTGATGCTACCAGTCCATACTCCACACCTTGCTTATTTCTCTTTAAAGAACAATGTTTCCATTTTTTAAAGTATTAAAATAAAAACCAACATGCAAGTCATTATTGTGAGTGTTGATCAAAATTGTTGTCTTCTTTGTCATTTTGAGCCCATTCCATCATCATTGAAATGTAAGTCCTAATCCATATTGCGCATCGGAACCCTAAATGCTTTGGTTTTCTTATTCAAAGTTTTGAACCAGAACCAGAGAACCAAGAAGATATCAAGAAACTGGAGAAGGAATTTGAGGAACTCAAAGAGAGCATAAAAGAGGATTTGCAGACCCCAGTACCCGAGGTGAAGTCCTTGGAGTCATGGCAGGCACCTGAGTACTACATGGTAAGTGCTTTGTTGTAAAGGAATATTTCTATGAAATTTAAAGTGAGGGGGGTATTTAAGGGTACATTTGTTGGGATTCAGTTGAAGTTTCTTGTAGAATGTGCCCAACAATGAATATCTTCCCTGTATGTGAACGTTTAGGGATTTTAGTAAACTTATGCATGCCAAAAAATGTGAGCATGTATTGTTTACACGCGTTTAGTATTGTAATTTTCGGAAGTACACCAAAATTGCTCCAATTTACGATGCTAAGTAAAAAATTGCAAACAGTATGGCAAAAGTATTGACTCCATTGCCTAAATAGACGCTGGAATTTTGCTTTCCAAATTGTGAGATGTTTATTTCTACAGTATAAATTTTCATATTTATGGAAAGTGTACATGGAAATTTAGTTTAGAAAGAACAGAAAATGTCATTTATTCTCAACATCACGTAACTTTTTTGCCATACTCGCTAAGACTTTTACTGTGAAAATCTTGCATACTGTGATACCTCGCCGTAAAACATTTAAAAACTACGCCACCATCCCGGAAGTATTGCTCATATCAGTCCTCTGGAAAAAATGGCCGCCATGTTTGTGAAGCACACAGAATTTCAGCTGTGTTAAAACCTTTTTTTGTTTGTTTATTTTGCAATATTTTTTTTTTCTAGCAAATTTTTTTTGACTCATTTGGTAACATTTATATGTAAATGTATTGATTGTCACGATTAAAGTATTTTGATCGTATGTTTTGGGGTTGATTTAACAGCTTGTAAAACAAGTCTTGATTGAGTGGGATTAAAGCCTTACATTATGGCCTATTGTTAGTTTCACCAGTTCACTGTTTACTGCTGCAAATTCGCGGTGCATTTCACAAGTTACTCAAATTTTGGCAAAATCAAAATGCAAAATATCCTTATTCATTGGTGATTACTGTGCATTTGTGATTGTCGCATTTAAAAAGGAATATACTAATTGGGTTTACAGTTTGTAAATGTCATTGATTGGAATTTTGTCAGCCGAATGTGTGTGTGATTTGAATGATATTGATTATCAACGGCAAGACTTAACTATGAAAAACGGTTACTCCCAATTTGAAAAGTAGTAACATTTAGTGCATTTGCGAATATTTAACGTGTACATGCTAAACGGTCATGGTGTTTTTGAAGAAAATCAAAACAATTGATTTCTGGAATAAAGGAAAATGATGAGAAGATAATCTGGTCTAAAAGGAACTCAAAACAGTAAATGTTTTTTCTGAATAAGACAGTGAGTGAAACAAAGATACCAGTAGAACATTAGGTCCTGCAATGTTTTGCCTGCATAGGACAGTGAGTGAAACAAAGATACCAGTAGAACATTAGATCCTTGCAATGTTTTGCCTGCATAGGACAGTGAGTGAAACAAAGATAACAGTAGAACATTAGGTCCTGCAATGTTTTGCCTGCATAGGACAGTGAGTGAAACAAAGATACCATTAGGACATTAGGTCCTGCAATGTTTTGCCTGCATAGGACATTGAGTGAAACAAAGATACCAGTAGAACATTAGGTCCTGCAATGTTTTGCCTGCATAGGACAGTGAGTGAAACAAAGATAACAGTAGAACATTAGGTCCTGCAATGTTTTGCCTGCATAGGACAGTGAGTGAAACAAAGATACCAGTAGAACATTAGGTCCTGCAATGTTTTTCCTGAATTTGACAGTGAGTGAAACAAAGATACCAGTAGGACATTAGGTTCTGCAATGTTTTGCTTGCATAGGACAGTGAGTGAAACAAAGATACCAGTAGAACATTAGGTCCTGCAATGTTTTGCCTGCATAGGACAGTGAGTGAAACAAAGATACCATTAGGACATTAGGTCCTGCAATGTTTTGCCTGCATAGGACAGTGAGTGAAACAAAGATACCACTAGGACATTAGGTCCTGCAATGTTTTGCCTGCATAGGACAGTGAGTGAAACAAAGATACCTGTAGAACATTAGGTCCTGCAATGTTTTTCCTGAATTTGACAGTGAGTGAAACAAAGATACCAGTAGGACATTAGGTTCTGCAATGTTTTGCTTGCATAGGACAGTGAGTGAAACAAAGATACCAGTAGAACATTAGGTCCTGCAATGTTTTGCCTGCATAGGACAGTGAGTGAAACAAAGATACCATTAGGACATTAGGTCCTGCAATGTTTTGCCTGCATAGGACAGTGAGTGAAACAAAGATACCATTAGGACATTAGGTCCTGCAATGTTTTGCCTGCATAGGACAGTGAGTGAAACAAAGATACCATTAGGACATTAGGTCCTGCAATGTTTTTCCTGAATTTGACAGTGAGTGAAACAAAGACACCAGTAGGACATTAGGTTCTGCAATGTTTTGCTTGCATAGGACATTGAGTGAAACAAAGATACCAGTAGAACATTAGGTCCTGCAATGTTTTGCCTGCATAGGACAGTGAGTGAAACAAAGATACCATTAGAACATTAGGTCCTGCAATGTTTTGCCTGCATAGGACAGTGAGTGAAACAAAGATACAATTAGGACATTAGGTCCTGCAATGTTTTGCCTGCATAGGACAGTGAGTGAAACAAAGATACCAGTAGAACATTAGGTCCTGCAATGTTTTGCCTGCATAGGACAGTGAGTGAAACAAAGATACCATTAGGACATTAGGTCCTGCAATGTTTTGCCTGCATAGGACAGTGAGTGAAACAAAAATACCAGTAGAACATTAGATCCTTGCAATGTTTTGCCTGCATAGGACAGTGAGTGAAACAAAGATACTATTAGAACATTAGGTCCTGCAATGTTTTGCCTGCATAGGACAGTGAGTGAAACAAAGATACCAGTAGAACATTAGGTCCTGCAGTGTTTTGCCTGCATAGGACAGTGAGTGAAACAAAGATACCAGTAGAACATTAGATCCTGCACTGTTTTGCCTGCATAGGACAGTGAGTGAAACAAAGATACCAGTAGAACATTAGGTCCTGCAATGTTTTGCCTGCATAGGACAGTGAGTGAAACAAAGATACCAGTAGAACATTAGGTCCTGCAATGTTTTTCCTGAATTTGACAGTGAGTGAAACAAAGATACCAGTAGGACATTAGGTCTTGCAATGTTTTGCCTGCATAGGACAGTGAGTGAAACAAATTCAATAGTTTAACGATCCCAGTTTGTCGCTTTAACTTGCAAATGAGCTAGGAGATCATAACAAAGATCTACTCTCCCGCCGCCCTCAACTTCCTCGCTCCCAACTGCCCCCTTCTTGCTGTCATAATACTTTAATTTTTGTGTAGAAATTAAAGAAAATTAGAGAGGCAAGATAATTTACCAAATTATGTTTTCATAAAGGAGAATGCCCCCTCCCTAATTTGGATAGCCTGATAATATTAAGTTCAACATGTAGAAGAAGGAATCACTCTGGAGTACCCCTCCAAATCGCTGTTAACTGCTGTGATCCCCCATCCCTTACCCATAACCATTAAAGTCAAGTTTATGTCTTAAGACTTCAAATATTTGGAAGACAACATGAAAATCAGGAGGGGGCATATACCTTTGTAAATATTTCCCTTTAAATATGTCAATCCTAATTAATTCTCTCCTCAACCTCCCTTCCTACTCTAAAGCCCCCACCGACCCCTACACCAACACCACTAATACCTTCATACATCAAGCTAAAACCAGCCAAGCAAACAATCAACAAATCAACCAACAACCAACCAAAAAACAACCAATCAACAAACAACCAATCAACAAACAACCAATCAACAAACAACCAATCAACAAACAACCCACCACCCAAACCCACCACCCAAACCCACACTGAAGAGAGTATGGATTGTTCGATTACCGAACACACCGATCATACTTCTCGTCCAATTTTCAAAAACAATCGCTCCCAAAGAAACAGATCCAAAGAAAAAACAAGCCAACTCAGACCCAACAGATCTTCCTCCAGATAACCCCCCACCTCCTTATGGCATACACCACAAACAATTACAATAACACCCACAACATCATACATACAATGGAACATTAGGAGCCTTAAGGCCAATTCTGAAGAAATTGACCTTCTGGCCTCCACCTTCAACCCAGTCGTCTTCTGCCTACAAGAAACTTTCTTGAAAACCACCGACCCTTACTCCCTCAACAACTTTGCTTGCTATCACAAACATCAAGTGGATGCTGACAGGGCCTGTGGTGGCGTCTCCATTCTCGTTAGACACGATATTCCACACAGCCCTGTTCGTGTGCACACCGACCTTCAGGCCATCTGTATTTCTATCTCCCTCCACAAAACTTTCACTCTCTGCAATATCTATCTCCCTCCCAACACCAACATTCAACCAACCAGCCTTAACAACCTCATCTCTCAGCTTCCCACCCCCTTCATCCTTCTTGGTGACTTCAACGCTCACAACCCTCTGTGGGGCTCTAATACCACCACCCCTAGAGGCAAGCTCATCGAAAACGCTCTTCGTCAGCACAGCCTGTCCTTACTGAACACTAACTCCCCGACCTACCTTCATCCTGCCACAGGCTCTCTCTCCTGTATTGACCTGTTTATCTGTTCCCCTAACCTCCTCCCTGATTTTAGTTGGAGAGTCACTGCTGACCTCTGTGGTAGTGATCATTACCCTCTTCTTATACACTCCAATCTTCAAATCCCCACTGAGCACACCCCCAATTGGAACTTTGACAAGGCTGACTGGCCCCTTTTTGAAACCCTCTGTGACTCACACCTCTCCCCCCATCTCCTCGAGGATGAGGATCCCATGTCTAACTTCAGTAATATCCTTATCAACATCGCCACCTGCTCAATTCCCCAAACCCCCAAATCATCCCCCCAACCCCTGGTTCTCGGATGACTGCAAAACCGCTATCAAGAACAGGAAAAGAGCCCACAGGAACTTTAAAACTAACCCGACCACCCATAACCTTAACCTCTTTTGCATCAGCCGTGCCAAGGCCAGACGCACTATCAAGGACAGTAAAACCAACACTTCGAACAGCTTTATCTCTTCTCTCACCACCAACACCCCCACTAAGAAGATTTGGAGAATGGTTAACAGCTTCCACGGCAGAGTAGGCAAATCTTCCATCTCCCATCTCTCTTGGAATGGAGACCTTCTCACCACAAAAAGGACATCGTTGACCACCTCGCCGCCTCTTTCAGCAACATCTCGTCCTCGACCAACTACTCCAATGCTTTCAAAATCAAAAAAGCTGCATGATGAAGCCCGGAGAATCACTTTTCCCTCCGACAACCGAAAGCTACAACACCCTCTCACCCTTTCTGAATTAAACCAAGCCATCAACGACGCTGGCTGCACCTCCAAGGGCCCAGATAACATCCCCTATCAGTTTCTGAAACACCTCCCCATCAAGGCCACCACTACCCTACTCATCATCTTCAACCACATTTGGTCCTCACACTCCTTTCCCCTATCTGGAGGACAGCTATTGTCATCCCGTCCTTAAATCGGGAAGGATGGTACCGACCCCACCAGCTACCGACCCATCGCCCTTACCTGCTGTCTCTGTAAAATTATGGAAAAGATTATTAATCAGAGACTAAACTGGTTCCTCGAGACCAACAGAATCCTCTCTCCTCACCAAAGCGGCTTCCAAAAACGTCGCAATACCTAGACCAGTTAATTACGCCGACACCGCTATCCGGGAATCCTTTGCAAAAAAGGAACACCTCATTGCCATATTTTTTGACCTCGAGAAAGCTTTCGACACTACTTGGAAATACGGCATTACCCGAAAACTTCACACCATCGGCCTCAGAGGCCACCTCCCCATCTTTATTCAAAACTTCCTCTCACCCAGGCAGTTCCAAGTTCGTGTTGGCCACACCCTATCCAACCCGTACCCTCAAGAAGAGGGCGTCCCCCAAGGCAGCATCCTCTCCCCCACTCTCTTCAACCTGAGCATTAATGACATCACAAATAACCTTGGCCCCAGCATCAAACGTACCCTCTACGTGGATGACTTCACCATCTTCTACTCTTCCCCTAGCTTTCCTATTGTTGAAAATAGGCTCCAAACCAGCCTCAACCAGCTGCAAGTCTGGAGCAACAATAACGGTTTTAAATTCTCCAAAGACAAGATAGTCTGCGTGCACTTTTGTCATTTCAACAACCTCCACCCCAACCCGAACTTTGTGCTCAATGGGAATCGCATCCCTAAAGTTGAAAACACAAAGTTCCTTGGTCTAACTCTAGACCCCAAGCTCACCTACAAGCCACACATCACCAACCTGAAACTAAAATGCAATAGCTCCCTCAACATCCTCCGACTGCTCTCCAACACCACTTGGGGAGCGAACCCCTATGCTCTCCTCAAAATTTTCAGGCTCACCATTGGTGCCAAGCTTGACTATGGCAATATTGTTTACTGTGTCGCTCACAACTCATACCTCAACCACATTAACACCATCCAAAATGAAGCCCTCAGGCTTTGTCTAGGAGCCTACAGGACCTCCCCAATCACTAGCCTTCATGTTGAAGCCAACGAACCCCCCTTTGTACTTAGATGTAAAAAGCTTAGCCTCTCCTATGCTTTTAGAGTCCTCACCAACACCCAGAACCCTGTTTACAACCTCATTAGGTACCCCAATTTCTCCTCCCTCTTTGATAGGACTAAAACCCTATCCCCTCCCTTCAGCTTACGCATTAAATCAGACCTCTTCCAACTTGGCATCAACCCCGCCACTCTCGGCACCTACTCCTGGCCCACTTTTCCTCCTTGGGCCACCCCCCTCCCTTCTGTCCACCTAGACCTCTCCACTCTTAACAAAACTCAAACTCACCCTGACCTCTTCATCAATCTCCACAACCAAATCAAAGACCAACTCTCAAATTACACCTCCATCTGTACTGATGGCTCCAAGGAAGGCAACAAGACAGCTGCTGCTGCCATCATCCAAGACATCACCCTCAGTAGCAGACTTCCTGACTACTCATCCATCTTTTCAGCCAAGGCTAAGGCCATTCTCCTCGCCCTCAACTTTATTGAGTACTCTCCTCTTAGTCACTTTGCCATTTTCTCTGACTCAAAGGCTGTTCTTACTTCATTACTCAATCTTAAATGGAATAACCTCACCTGCCACCTCCTCCTCCGGAAACTCTTTTCTCCCACCCTCTGCAGGAAAAGTGTTCTTTTCTTCTGGATACCCAGGCATGTTGGCATCCCTGGCAATGACAGGGCTGATACAGCCACTAAGCTTGCCCTTAACCTCCTCCCTTCCCCTTTTCCCAAAACCCTCTCTGACATCAAACCGCTTATCGCTTCTCTTGTTCGTGACCGCTGGCAAACCTTATGGAACTTCCAAATTGATAACAAACTCCATGTCACCCAGCCCACAATCCTGATCAAATCCACCATCAACAACCTTTCTCGTATCGACAACGTTCATATTACCCGTCTTAGAATTGGTCACACCCACCTCACTCACTCCCACCTCCTTATTGGTTCCCCCCAACCCCTCTGTAACAATTGCCACTGCATCCTCACAATCCAACACGTTCTCCTTGCTTGCCCCATGTATAACCTTCCCAGAGCTTCCCTCGCTCCCCATAACTCAATTGCTGAGTTCTTCCAGAAAAATCCTCTAGATAAAATAATCTCCTTCCCTCAGCATGCATCCCTCTACAACCATATTTAATTCTCCTCTTCCACCCCCTCTCTACTTTGTTTTTGTTTTACCCATGCAC
This sequence comes from Chiridota heheva, assembly GCA_020152595.1. Lineage (NCBI taxonomy): Eukaryota > Metazoa > Echinodermata > Holothuroidea > Apodida > Chiridotidae > Chiridota > Chiridota heheva. Next base: position 373,875 of record JAIGNY010003333.1, read on the forward strand.
CTCTCTCGATCACAGCTTTCTGGCTTTTGTTCTTGAATTTCTATCATTCTCCCCCTGGTCTCTTTCCTTTCTACCTCTAAATGATCTGACCTCTCAGGCACAATTTGACCTTCGTTGTCGTGGTGCCGTTAAGACCTCATCAAACAAACAAACAAACCTAATTAATTGGATACGCTAGGCCAAAGTCCAGACGCAGCTGGCATCAATTTGTAAACAAATCTGTCAAAGGTGCTGGGAATGGGGCAGAGGCATTATTTATGATTCTTTAGAAGTTTGCCGTGTTTTTGCGGTATGTACTTTATAGAGATTAATGTTATTGGAGTTTAATATTTGTAAGTTTCGGATAAGAATTAAAATATTTCTGTTGGAAGGAAAGACATTTTGCATGATCTAATTTATAAAGAAGTAACTCTGCACCTGGGCTTATCAAATAGTGGGAGCACATGTGTGTTTCTGTTTACTTACGTCGCTGATTTCAAACTTCTGGACAGATTTTGATGCATTCTTTGCAACATTGGAGGTCTACACTAAGCAAAGAGTGCTTAGTTTAGAATTTTATTTGTTCTCAATTTTATTATTTTTTCTATTCTTTTCTTTCCCTTTTCACTTTTACTGTATATGGAACTACATGTTAAAATGCTTTGCTTTTAAATTGTGATTTTTGTGTGTGCGTGCTCTATTATCAACACAGATCAGAGAAATAGTTATCGATGTCGTCAACCAAGCTGTCGATGACAGCGAGGATAAGAAGAAAGGAACGACCTTTGACCGCGATGCCCTTCTGGCCCACAGAACAAAACAAAAGGCCCAACAGGTCAGGAGTGACCTTCATTCAAAACATCTTGCGTACGGATTACAGACAGATATTCTTGAGGAAGCCGTTAGCGAGCTTTTAAGAACATTTGCTCTTGAGTATTTAACTTTCCATGAATTTATAGTCAGCAAAGCAGAGTATCTTGTGATGCACTCAGCAGAAGTGGTCGCAACCAAGAATCCAGCAGGTAGGACTCCCCCAGATCCGGCCTATAATCTAATTACGGAGACATTCCATCAGATGAATCAACAACGAGATCAGAAAAAGTAAGGTTTTTTTTTTCCATTTTTTTTTCTTCACTTTTTAAATTTTATTGTGTAATTTTATTTTGTTGCTAAGATTGTGGTGCTACTGATTTACATTGCATAAATGAGCATCAAATTCTCTACAAAGCCTAGTTCAAGGTACCTCATACATTGCAAATATTTATTATCATCCCTTTAAAATTATTTAGGGATTGGCCATTAATTGTCCTAATAAAATTCTCATTGACTAAATGTTACAGTGAATCAACTATTGTGCAACATTGCAGCATCCACACATCCAACATGGCATCTTCTATAAACCCTAACGTTAAGGGAAAATGAAATCTGTAAGTAAGTTTCTCTTGGATTGTCAGTATCTGAATACGAAGAAGTGCTTGATTCTTTGGATGTCTTTAACTATTTAATAAAGTGTATATCAGGATGATCTTGGAAAGTGTGGTCAGCGTTCATTAGCCTACTGATTTTCCAAGAATTTAAGACTATTTATAAGTTGTTGTTAAGGTCATTGCACAGCGTACAGGATGTAGCTGGTGATTTTTAAGCAAATTTGTCATGAAAGAAGTATTTAAAAATGATTTGATTTTCGCTCACCCATAAGTAAGTTTACTATTGAGGTCTTCTGGTGATACTAGAAAATCTAAAAAAAATGGAATTCGTAGAGAAATTTGGTACAAACTGTTGTCCCAGTGCAAATTTTGCTCTAGTGAATGTAAAAATTGTATCTTTCTCATTTTTGATTCAATTTTATTACAAAAATTGTTCACGAGCACCGTGTTCAGTGTGCAATGGTAATAAAGGTATATGGACAGGTAAAAGAGTTTTCTTTTTAACGACATATTGAAAGGAGCATTAAATTCTTACTTAGATAATCTTTGAAGTTTGAAAATTGTGTGTTTAGTTTTTAAGTTATGATTAATCAAAGTTTGATTTTCTTCATATATTTAAAAAATGTGATGTATGAACAGGAAAAGACCTCAAAATGCTTATTAGAAATAGCTCTGCTTAAAACCAGGAACATCTCAACCTGCCCTCGAATGGAGCAGGGCCGGTCGAAGAAAAAGTTATATATTTCTTCGTTTCCCAAACCACAAAACTGTCTACAGTTTCACCTGTCCAAGGCTCCTTCAAGATAACAACTACTCCCACTGGTGTTACATGGTATTTTTAGTGACACGCATATAAATATAATGGCAAACCTTTGTAATATAAGTAGTTACGTAATCAATGCTGGCATGGTTTGTCTTTGCTGTTGGGGAAAGGTGAAATGAACTATTAGCTATTCATAGAACTATTTATACCTCAATGTTATGATGCAAAGTTAATCTTGTGGAATCATGTGGTTAATTTGTGGCTTCAAAATTGCAGGCCAAATTTTTAAGTAGTGCCTTTACTAATGTTTTGCATTTCTTCCCATAATTTCAAACCTTGAAAATGTTTAAAATGACTTCTCCAGCTGGAGGTTGATTGGAGATATGGTACCTAAAGATCAAATTCTTTTCATTAGAATTATCTTCGCCTTAAGGAGAAATGGCATAGGGTTAAAAAACAATTGACTTACATAAGAAAATAAAGACTGTCCCGTTCATACATCACAAGAGTAACACAAAAATTTGCATATTTTTACCAAAAGTTGTAGAATGGCCAATTTGTAACCGATTTTGAAGAAAAGTTTGGCTTGCTTCATGTTTTTAGTGGAATTTAACTTAATTTAGCTAATATTTCCTCTACCTATCCATATATCTTACCTATCCAAATATCTTTTAACTGGCTTGATTAACTCTACCTATCCATATATCTTTTAACTGGCTTGATTAACTCTACCTATCCATATATCTTTTAACTGGCTTGATTAACCCTTAAATGCCCACGCAGCCGTGACATGACGAATTGGACATGTATTTTTAAAAAAATGATTTTACTTTGTCAAATAGGCCCACAGTAGTGATTGTGGAAACATTTGAAAGAGCTCGAATAGTTCTTTCAGAAATTGTAACTTTTTGATGGGAGCATTAAGAATTTTTGGCCCTTAGACCCCTCCAACCCGACACCCCCGATTTTCTCAAAATCAGGGGTAATCCACACCATTCAACTCGAGAGACTCTTCACAATTCATTGACTAGCCACCAGCTATTGTTACACTATACACAACACAGTGGTAATCAATACCTCCTTAACTGACAACATCTTCATAGTGTATTCACAGTTTACTTGTTAGCAACTAGCTACTGTAACACTGTACACAATAGGTCATTCATCTTGGGCTCATGCCACATAACTACTGTTCAGTGATGCGAATCAGATTAGTCCTTGGCAGAGCCTAAATAAAAATATACATTATATGCTTGGGAGGACTTTGTGCAAAACCCATGAATGATTGATGGACCATTCCTCATAAGGATGGTTATTTCATCATGAGTTATGTGAAAGGTTTTTGAAAAAAGATGGAAATAAAGAAAATTTATAAATGCACAAAATTTAATCAAAAACACATTTTTTTTCTTCAAAAGCTTACTTGCCATACTTCCAGACATTGCTTTTGCCTGAAAACCTGTGAGGAACTTACAAAGACATCAATGCATCCAATTCTGGCCGAATTTTGACTGCCCCTATCATCTATATCTTTTTTTTGGCAAAAGTTTTTCGATCGCGATACAATTCCACTATGCAAAATACACCATCAGAAAGGCCAATTTGCATACTTTCGATTGAAATAAAAAAAAAAACTACCCCCTTTTATTCTTGCCGATATTTAAGTATGAAAAAAAATCCTCACACTAGGACAACGCAATGTAGTCTAGCGGTAACGTGTGGGATAACAACGTGGGTGGCCCGGGTTCAAATACCGAGTCGGCTATGCGGCTTTAATTTTCAGGAGTAATTACAGCAGTGATTATTTCTGTTTATTTTCATTGTTTTTGCAGGTTTTGCTTTGAGAAAAAGTTAATTTAGACTGGTATCATTGAAAGGAAATGTCACAAATAATCTAAATATGTAAAAAATTCCTCCATTTTAATTATTCACAAGAAAAAATACAAGGTCAAAATAATTGGCCTAATTTTGCCTCAAATTTGCAAAAGTGCATCTTTATGTGGATATTTTCTTTAATTTGACTTTTTTTATTATTGAAAAGTTTAATGTCTTAGCATTCATATAAACCAAACTTGTAGTGATAGAAAACAAAAGGAAAGTTGTGAAAATTAATTTTAAAACAAAAAGTTCTGTAAAATTTCAGTAATGTTTTGGATCCCTGGGCCTTTAAAGGTTAATTGTAACTGTTAATCCCTTTGCATTCAGGTTAGGTCCCTGGAGACATTCTCAGATGTTCATGTACATGGGGCCAGGTGACAACTCGGATTCATCCCATGCAGATCCTGACTCAGATGCAATACAATTGGATATGATGTCACTAAGAGTCACTGAGAAGTGGCCAATCACAAGTCTTGGAGTTGCTTTCAACAGATACAGGGCCAGTGAGGCCATTTTCTGGGAGGTTTGTAATTCAAGCATTAAACATTACAAGACTTTATATTACCCGTCATATTACGTTCATATTACCCGTCTTAGAATAGGTTACACCCACCTCACTCACTCCCACCTCACTCACTCCCACCTCCTTATTGGCTCCCCCAACTCCTTTGCAACAATTGCCATTGCACCCTCACAGTTCATTGCTTGCCCCCTGTACAACCTTCCCAGAGCTTCCCTTGCTCCCCATAACTCAATTGCCGAGTTCTTTCAGAAAAAGCCTTCGGATAAAACTATCTCCTTCCTTCATCGTGCTTCCCCTTACAACCATATTCAGTCTTCCTCTCCTACCCTCTCTCTCTACTTTGTTTTTTTTCACCCATGCATCTCTCTTGATCCCAGCTTTGTAACTTTTAGTTCTTGTATTTCTCTCAATCTCCCCCTGTTTTGTTTCCTTCCTACCTCTAGAATGATCCAGCCTTTCAGGCACAATTTGACCCGCGTGGTCGTGGTGCCATTAAGCATTCATCAAACAAACAGACTTTAGCTAGCGAGAACAAATGTGTCATGTGATTCCCTGCATCACATGGTTCATGCCGTCATCAAGTACAAACGCGATCGGATTAACTATTGTTAAGAATGCAGGGAAATCGCGATCAATAAGCTGCTTAAGTTGTTCACTTTAAGTACCGTTTATCTGTGCTTATGAACCAGATGGATGTTTAAAAGGGATTAAAGATTTGGGCCTATGTCAGTTCCGAAATCTCATCAGCTTTAAGACCCAGCATCATAGACCCCTAGCCCGTATCGTGTGTCGACGACGACGAGTGAACACACAATTACAATGACGGGGTCGTCGTCTGCGTATTTGGTTACGATAGTAACAATGCTATCACGAAATGCTTAATACGACCCAGACGAGAACACAGGTACGACATATGGACAGACATAACATCGACAACCAAGTCAATGTCCACGGCCTTTGATAATTAGTTGTGGTACACTGGCGTGTTTACCCAACCCAGGCTTGAACCCAGCCTGTGTATTTGGTTATGATAGTAACAATGCTATCACTAAACGCTTAATACGACCCAGACGAGAACACAGGTACGACATACGGACAGACATAACATCGACAACCAAGTCAATGTCCACGGCCTTTGATAACCAGTTGTGGTGCACTGGCGTATTGTATTGTGTGTGTGAACTTCATTTCTTTTATATCTACAAGCAATCAATATCTTTTTTACAGGTTCATGAGTCCATGATAAACAAAGAAAAAGAGAGAAAAATATTGCCTCCAAGTGTTTGTTTTTTCATTTGAAAAATAAAGCAGAAAAAAACATTCGCTATGCCTTTTCTTATACCATTACCAGCTCATCCAGCATTTACAATCAAGCATTTGCTGAACGAAATAAATAAGAAATCCCCGAAGAAATATGAGTTTACCCACTCAATGCCTTCCAAATCCTGATATATTTGACTTCTTCTAATGTGTATTCCATCCATATTAATATCACTTTAAAGTCAGGCTTAAAAAATACAAGAATTATCGGAGTACCTGTAGACTTTCCATTTCCCTGCTCCGTCGCAGCGTAACTGTAGGCCTACTATACATGTACCATAACTTAACAACCAGGTTCCAAAACCCAGGTCCATAGCTATCCCAAATCCATGTTAAAACAATGTGTTTATTAATAGTTTGACATATTGGGCATGGTGAAATTTTCCATCTCCCCGGGCCTGTAAACGTTCAGACTCTTAGGTCACACCCATTTTCCTTTTATGGTCACATTTACCCTTGTTGAGACAAACTTTTCTCGTACGCACATAAACATGCAAGAACCTTGGGCAACTTATCACAATGTATCGTTGGGCGTTGATGTAAATAATCCCACTGTGTTCCGAAAATATATGGGGGAGGGTTCCCGGTGTTACTTGCCCCTCAACAAGTTTCCCCCTCAATGATAAGACCAAAAGAGGGGGAAATTTCGCCAAACGAGGGTGTAACACGTTTTGGTAGAGAGTGGGTCAAGTTGTGAGTGCGAACTAGTCAAGGTGCTAAAGGACGATCAACCCATCAAATAAACGATCACATTTATTTTCACCAGGGTTTTTGTGTGTGTGAGGGGGAGGGGTCACCCCAGTATTTTATTGCTAACTTCTGGACATTTGGAAATATTTTAGAAATTTAATTCTTTATGGTCAAATTCACCATCACCCTAGGCCTCTTGTAAGTCCTACAATCCGGACCAGTTGTCATCCCTTCCAGGGACTTGTAATTCAATACTTAAAATGTGGAACTTCCAGATTCAGCAGGTTACTCCCTACAATTGTGAGCATGAAACTATTCCGTAGTGGGACTACTACACGGAAAACACCGGGCTGTGCATACCATTTTTAAGTTACGATTTAAACAGTACTTTTTCTGTCAAAAATAACTGAATATGAAATTGATAACTTTATCAGAACATCGGGATTTAATGTTTGGTTTTTATATTATCCTCAACTGACAATTAAAACAACCATGGATACGATTGCATTTATTTTTCAGTTACTTGCAACCCGGTTGATTTTAATTCAGCCCGCAGGAGGGAGAGCCGGTACTACTTTTCCTTTTGTCTTTGCAGATAAAACATCAGCTGCCCGATATTCCGATGGAGATCCCTGGTGCGAATTTTGTGTAGACCAGTAGCATATATTATAGCTATTTGACATTTTGATATATCATTTGCAATATGTTTTTGACTAAATTCAAAGAGATCGATTTCTTATTTACCTCTTCTTCATTTTTTAAGTTTTCAGTTACTCTTCTGCAGTAGGCATATTTTGATTGCTTTTTTACCATGGTTTTTGCATTCATATTTGTTTCGAAGTCATTTGTAAATAACATTGATCTGCATATAGGTCTACATATTTAAATGGGGAGTGGTTGGATACACAGATGGTGTGATGAGATGGGGGGGTGTCACATGTTCAAGTTGTTTCCATTAAAAATAATTATTTACGCTTCAGAAATGTGTTAGTAGGGAACCACAAACAATAATTCAACTAAGCATATTTGTTAAAAGAAAATAATGAAATTTTACGACGGACAAAACCAGTTACATGCAAACAAATGGAAGTTTAAAAATAGCTGTCATTTTAGAATGACAACTTGTTGGGAAAATCCAGTAATTCATAAAATGCAAAGTGCAAATGGAAGAAAGAAATACGTGTACGAAATAAAACTTGCAGAGGTTTTTGTGTATATAAATATTTCTCTTGACATATTAGTAAAAGCAGTAAGAAGTTAGCACAAAAAAATATACATATATCAGTGAACGCAAAGATCAATCTTAAACTAACATATCCTGTAGGATAACATTACAATACACAACGCTTTATAGATAGGAAGCATTTCCTGCTTATTGTTAGGAACTCAACGAGCCCCAGTTTGTGCAAGTAGTTGACTTCAGCATTTGGCCTAGCTTTCTTTTCTTTTTTCGAGAAAGGGGTTGCCTTATTGGAAATTGATAGCTGATTTTTTATTTTATTTTTTGAGCAACTTTCTTAGAAATATTGTATATGTATTGTGGTCACCCTGTGAGACCGACGCCACTCCAAAATAACGATACTGTGCTTCCCCTAAAAATCAGAAGCGGACTGCGTCCAGCATTTACTCAATTTTTCTAGGGGCTACACCAAGCGACCAGTGACTTATTATTATGTTTTAAAGGGTGAGGGTTAAGCCCCAATAGCTAAAATAGGTCAGGTTTTTATTTTGTATTTCCATTACACAACCTGTCTTACAGGTCATTTATCTGGGGCTCAAGCCACATAACTGCGGTTCAGTAACGCGAATCAGATTAGTCCTTGGCTGAGCCTAAATATAAATATACATTATATGCTTGGGAGAAGTTTGTGCAAAACCCATGAATGATTGATGGACCATTACTTTATTTACAACACAATTCATTAAACATTCAGAACATATTTACATTGGAAGAAAGTACAAGTTAGTATATAATAGAGGAAAGGAAATGGCATGCAGATTGTTGATCACAAAAAAAGGTTGAGGAGACTACAGAAAGTTAAGAAAACTTGGTAAACGCAAGTCCTCGAGACATGACATAAAAATATTAGAAACATGTAAATATATATAATTATATACAGTAACAAGAAAAAAGATGGTCATTTTCTCATGGAAAGGGCACTTGTTTTTGCAAATTTCACAGATATATCCACAAAAGATGAATAAACTTTATGCCTCCATAGCCCACAAACGATGACCTGAGAGCAAAGGTTTCTTGAATATTCATATTAACCAGAAATTTGCTTTACTGTTGCGTGGTAGATAAACATTTGATTTTTTTGATAAACATTTGATTTTTTAGGAGACCCCTAAAAATACACCCTCACTTTTCACTCTAGTGCTTCTTTAAGATTTGAACAATTAATGTGTGCAAAAGTTGTGATGTATTTAAGAGCGGACAGCTCAAAGTCTTAAAGTAATTCTTTAAACTTCTGTTTTAAATCCTAAATTTCAGTCACTGGAAATCATTTTCTCCTATTTTTTGTATTCGGGGTATGATGGGGATTCAAAATTTACTTGTCATATGCAACTGCAACCATTTAAGTAACATTTGTGGGGGATTGAAAGACAGTAAGTTATTTACCATTAGGAATTTTCTTAGCTTGAAAGGATTAGTTCAGTGGTCAGTCATGTCACTCTTGTGTGATAAAGAAGAGAAAAGGAAAACAAGTTTAAAAACTTTTTTACTAATTGGAAATTATTTTTCAAATTTTCTGTATTTTTTAATTCTTTGTTACTTCATTATATTATGCTTAGTACTTTCCTAACATATCTAATGGTTGTTAGCCATAAAACATTGGGAAAACTGGAATATTGTAAAATACACAGCCTTTCAAAAAATGCAAGGACTTGATGAAATTTTCTTCTTTCTTTCACAAGGAGCTCCCATTTGTAGTTAAGTCTTGGTCTAGAATAAGTCTTAGTTTTAGTCTAGAATTAGTCTATTCCTAGTCTTAGTGTAGTCTTAGTCTATAATTAATCTTAGTCTTAATCTTGTCTTAGTATTAGTCCTAGTCTAGAATTAGTCTTACGTCTAGAATTGGGTGTTGCAATCTTTTTAATTGCCTTGCAATAAGAAAGGATCCACTGTACAGTTTCCAATCATAAATGTATATTTAATTATTTTGGAAAAGATTTTTTATATCGTTTATTTCATTTTCACTCTCTTTGCAGAATTTCACAGTAACAAATAGTACAATCGTTCTGAACAGAAAAAATATCGGTATTTCATCATCAGCGTTATCAGTAGACCAAAGAGTGTTGGCACTGGGTACAGTGAGGGGTAAGTGGTATCTATTTTAAGGATTAGTTCAATGGTCAAGCATGGTCATCTGATATTACATAGGACTGTTAACGAAAGAAAATTGTGACTGATTGATGTGGGAAGTCTTACCAAATTTTTTTTTTTAATTTCTTCAGATGACTGACGAATTATATTTACCCTTACTATGTTCCTGACATCTGATGGCTTTTAGGCCACAAAGTTTAAGGAAAACAAATATAGTATAATTTTTTAAAGGCTTTGAGAAGTATGAGAAACATTTTTTACAATTTTTTCTGGAGTGTGAATCTCTGATTGCAGTTGTGTGAACTACAACCATAACCAAAAGTAATTATTTTACTTTAATTTTACTTGATGAGTGAATCGTGGTCCGCCAATTTCAAATAACAACAATGATTGTGATGTCTCTACTCTTTCATAAACAACATTTTGTTTTAATAACACGTATAACGTAATTTAAACTTAAGGAAATCATATACCTATAATTGAATTTACAACAAAAATTATTGAATTTTCCTAAACCTTAAATAATCCCATACCTAAATAAAACCTTTGGGCACCCCTATCCCCTTTTTGGCAGGACCCTTAACCTTTAAAGACAAAACAAATGTGATTTCTTTTATCAAACAATTTAAAGGATTAGTTCAGTGGTCATGCAAGTCCATCTTACTGGCCCACTTTCCTCCTTAGGCCATCCCCCTCCCTTCTATCCACCTGGGCCTCTCCACTCATCACAAAACCCAAATCCACCCTAACCACCTCATCAATCTCTACAATCAAATCAAAGACCAACTCTCAAGCTACACCTCCATCTATACTGATGGCTCCAAGGAAGGCGACAAGACAGCTGCTGCTGCCGTCATCTAAGACATCACCCTCAGTAGCAGGCTTCCCGACTACTCGTCAATCTTTTCAGCCGAGGCAAAGGCCATCCTCCTCGCCCTCAACATTATTGAGTACTCTCCGCTGAGCCACTTTGCCATCTTCTCCGACTCCAAGGCTGTTCTTACTTCTTTACTCAATCTTAAATTGGATAACTCCACATCCCACCTCCTCCTCCGGAAACACCTTTCTCCCACCCTCGCAGGAAAAGTTTTCTTTTCTTTTGGATACCCAGCGATGTTGGCATCCCTGGCAATGACAGGGCTGATGCAGCTGCTAAGCTTGCCCTCAACCTCCCCCCTACCCCATTTCCCAAAACCCTTTCTGACATCAAACTGCTTATCGCTTCCCTTGTTCGTGATTGCTGGCAAACTTCATGGGACTCCTAAATTAATAACAAACTCCACGTCATCCAGCCCACCTTTCCAATCAAACCCACCATCCACAACCTCTCCCGTGTTGACAACGTTCACATTATCCGTCTTAGAATAGGTCACACCCACCTCACTCACTCCCACCTCACTCACTCCCACCTCACTCACTCCCACCTCACTCACTCCCACCTTCTTATTGACTCCCTCCAATCCCTCTGCAACAATTGCAATTGCACCCTCACAATCCATCATATTCTCCTTGCTTGCCCCCTGTACAACCTTCCCAGAGTTTCCCTTGCTGCCCACAACTCAATAGCCGAGCTCTTCCAGAAAGACTCTCCAGATAAAATGATCTCCTTCCTTCCTCATGCTTCCCTTTACAACCATATTTAGTTCTCCTCTCCCACACCCCTCTCTCTACTTTGTTTTTTTCACCCATGCACCTCCTCTGTCGATCCCAGCTTTCTGGCATTTAGTTCTTGTGTTTCTCTCAATCTCCCCCGGTTTTCTTTCTTTCCTACCTCTGGGTAATATAACCTCTCAGGCACAATCTGACACTTGCTGTTGTGATGCCATTAAGTCCTCATCAAACAAATAAACTCTAAAGAGAAAGAAAAATGCAATTTCCTTTATCAAGCAATTAAAAGGATTAGTTTAGGGATCAAGCAGATCATCTTATATAAAAGAGGACGTAAACAGGAACAAAATGGTGAAGAAAGCATTCAAAAATCTTAATCCATTAAGGAGATATCTAAGTTTAGAGTTTGGTATCATTTGTGTAGAAACGACTGAAATCAGACTAGTTGTGATATCATAACTTTCAGAATCCTCTAAAGTCCTAATGTATTCTATCATATTTTGTCCTGTGATTTTGTGGCTTAAAAACCATGGGATATGTCAAAAAGTAGTCAAACTGAATCTAAGAAGGTATTTATAATATGTCACCTGAAGAAAGTTCGAGGAGAAATAATTTTAATAGTGAAAAAATTAAATAAAATTAAATAAATAAACTTTATTTAAACTACTGAAATGTCAACTTTCCATAGAACACTTACTACACCAGTCATTTCTGCACAGAGCTTTGAACTTGAACTTCTCCTTAACGAAATAAGATTTTTGAATGTTTTCTTCTGTTGTATGAGATAAACTTGCTTAATTGAACTGAACTAATCCTTTAACTGTTAACACTATGTTTGTATCAGTGATCTGTAATAGTAAGTTGACAAGTGGCCCACGTTTATGTGGGAAAGTGATAAATCGCTTAACACACAGGGAGGTTTTTACCGTTTTGGTTAGTTTTCACCATCCGTATCCTGCACTCACTTTCTCAACAATGTACTTTAAAGAAAAATTATTTATTTGACTTTTTATTAATTAAATTGATCTTTTTCAAAATTTCTTCAGATGACGAATTGAAATTAACCTTACTATATGTTCCTGACATCTGATGGCTTTTAAGCCACAAAGTTTCAGGAAAAAAATATAGTATAATTTTTAAAAGGCTTTGAGGAGTATGAGAAACAATGTTTTACAATTTTTTCTGGAGTGTGAATCTCTGTGTTTCAGTTCGTGTGAACTACAACTGTAATCAAAAATTATGATTGTGCAACTGTATGCATGTTTTGCATTATACAAATGTTGTCAAAAGGTTCTATTTTATTGGTGGTATGCATGGTAGGCATGGCTTTTTATTGATATATGTTATTTAGCATATTTCATGACATGCAATGCCAGTTAGTATAAAACTTGAAAGTTAACCAACAATAAAAGAATGCATCGGAACAACTAAACATTTTGGTTTTCTAGTTTTGTTCTACGCCCCCCAATCGAAAGGCCGGCTGGGAACATAGCGTAAGATATGAAATGAGCATTCCAGAAACCTATGAGGTACTCAGAAATGAAGGGAACTCCTGATGACAATGGCAACAAGTAGATTTCAGCCTTCAAATTTTTGATATTGTTTCACACTCAGCCCGATGGTTCCACCCCTCTGTGTTTATATCACATCTCCCTGACTGGATAATCTTGAATATGAAACACCAAACATATATTGAAAAAAATTTCACGTTTCCAGAGAATTTCCATGACTAATTATAGATCGGGAAAAGCACTTTCCTGGTCAGAATTATTGAGTGAATATAGGATCAGATAGGTTTGCTTGAAATGTAAAGTAGGCCTATAATTGTTATTTAATTCATCTACTGTTTTCAAAATATCAAGCCTTCTCCCCATCTATACTGCCATGTCTTGAAAATAGCATCATTGATGTTCTGGTTGTAGAATTTTAGCCTTGTAGGTACCGTTTCAACATGACGTACATTTGGGATTGCTTTGTTCATGTAGGGGACATCATATCATATGATATGATGTCAGCATCCCCTAGACCTCTGCGGTACATCAGAAATGAAGGAACTCCTGATGGCGTTATCAGCCTCAACTGGAGCTTGGATGGGATGAGACTTACATCCTGTAATTACTCGGTAGGTACTTTTTTTACTAGACCACAAAGGGAGGGTGCAATTTAGAGGGGTACTAGACCACAAAGGGAGGGTGCAATTTTAAGGGGTTCTAGGCCACAAAGGGAGGGTGCAATTTAGGGGCAGAGGGGGAAGGGGGTACTAGACCACAAAGAGAGGGTGCAATTTTAAGGGGGTACTAGGCCACAAAGAGAGGATGCAATTTTAATGGGGTACTAGACCACAAAGAGAGGGTGCAATTTAGGGGGGTACTAGACCACAAAGGGACAGTGCAATTTCAAGGGGGTACTAGACCACAAAGGGAGGGTGCAATTTAGGGGGCTACTAGACCACAAAGGGAGGGTGCAATTTTAAGGGGTTCTAGGCCACAAGGGAGGGTGCAATTTAGGGGCAGAGGGGAAGGGGGTACTAGACCACAAAGAGAGGGTGCAATTTTAAGGGGGTACTAGGCCACAAAGAGAGGATGCAATTTTAATGGGGTACTAGACCACAAAGAGAGGGTGCAATTTAGGGGTACTAGACCACAAAGGACAGTGCAATTTCAAGGAGTACTAGACCACAAAGGAGGGTGCAATTTAGGGGTACTAGACCACAAAGAGAGGGTGCAATTTAGGGGTACTAGGCCACAAAGGGAGGGGCGCAATTTAGGGGTACTAGACCACAAAGGGAGGGTGCAATTTTAAGGGGTACTAGACCACAAAGGAGGGTGCAATTTAGGGGGTACTAGACCACAAAGAGAGGGTGCAATTTTAAGGGGGTACTAGACCACAAAGGGAGGGTGCAATTTTAAGGGGGTACTAGACCACAAAGGGAGGGTGCAATTTAGGGGGGTACTAGACCACAAAGGGAGGGTGAAATTTTAAAGGATACTAGACCACAAAGAGAGGGTGCAATTTTAATGGGGTACAAGACCACAAAGGGAGGGTGAAATTTAAAGGGGGTACTATACCACACAGGGAGGGTGCAATTTAGGGGGGTACTAGATCACAAAGGGAGGGTGCAATTTTAAGGGGGTACTAGACCACAAAGGGAGGGTGCAATTTTAAGGGGTACAAGACCACAAAGGGAGGGTGCAATTTTAAGGGGGTTCTAGACCACAAAGAGAGGGTGCAATTTTAAAGGATACTAGACCACAAAGAGAGGGTGCAATTTTAAGGGGTACAAGCCCTCAAAGGGAGGATGAAATTTAAAGGGGGTACTAGACCACAAAGGGAGGGTGCAATTTAGGGGGGTACTAGACCACAAAGGGAGGGTGCAATTTTAAGGGGGTACTAGACCACAAAGAGAGGGTGCAATTTTGAAGGATACTAGACCACAAAGGGAGGGTGCAATTTTAAGGGGGTACTAGACCGCAAAGGGAGGGTGCAATTTTTAAGGGTACTAGGCCACAAAGGGTGGGTGCAATTTTAAAGAATACTAGACCAGAGAGGGTGCAATTTTAAGGGGGTACTAGACCACAAAGGGAGGGCGCAATTTTTTAGAGACTACAATATTCAGCAAAGCTTTTTGGAGAGCTACAAAACATATCTTCACACCAATATCTATATTGTTACATAAACAATAACATTTTATCATTGAAGCAAAAGAGGTTAATGAATGTTTGAAAAATTTCCAAAAGGATGCCATCACTTCTTTAATTGAATTAATGGGTTCAAGTGTTATTTTTTACCCCACCCGATATAGCACATTGAGAGGTGCTGTGGCTCAGTGGTTAAGGAGTCATGCTCGTATTTAAAAGGTGCTGAGTTTGATTCCCGTCGTGAGTGTTGCATTGTGTCCTGGAGCAAGACACTTTACTCTACTTGCTTCAGTCCACTCAGCTGTAAAATGAGTACCAGCACTGCTGGGGAATTAAGCTGCGATGAACTGGCATCCCGTCCAAGGGGATTCCTGTACTCTCATCCGCATGCACCATGGAAATTGGGGGATAAGAACCCGCCCAATAAGCCTAATGGCTCGGATGGATTTAGCTTTATATAGCACATTACACTTAAGCTTTTGAGTCGAGTCTCAAGATTTGGCAAGCATCAAAATTTAAATGTAAAGTTTGCAAGCATTGAGTCAAGTCTCTGCAGGGCAAGTTTCCAAGCATTGGGTCGAGTCTAAATAAAGTCTTTGTCTCGAGAAAATTGCTAGAAACGCCGCCCATAATTCTGATACAAACCAGTATCATCGCTTCCTCAGTGGTTATTGCTTGGCTTGTCAGTATGTATGCAAATATGTAGACCAATTAGAAACGTGAATATGTAGACCAATCAGAAACGTGAATATGTAGACCAAGCAGAAACGTGATTATGTAGACCTATCAGAAACGTGAATATGTAGACCAATTTAGAATCATGAATATGTAGACCAATCAGAAATGTGAATATGTAGACCAATTAGAAACGTGAATATGTAGACCAATCAGAAACGTGAATATGTAGACCAATCAGAAATGTGAATATGTAGACCAATCAGAAACGTGAACATGTAGACCTATCAGAAACGTGAATATGTAGACCAATCAGAAATGTAAAAGTGTAGACCAATCAGAAACGTGAATATGTAGACTAATCAGAAACGTGAATATGTAGACCAATCAGAATCGTGAATATGTAGACCAATCAGAAACGTGAATATGTAGACCAATCAGAATCATGAATATGTAGACCAATCAGAAATGTTGAAATGTTTTCATGTTAGGACTTAAACGTCTTTGAGGTCAAGTCTCAAGATTTCAGGCAATCATCAAGTCTTTAAAGCAAATGTATCAAGCTTTGAGTCGAGTCTCTGTAAGTCTCTTTAGGGTCCGTGATGCATGTCTCATGTGTATGAGGTTGAGTCACAAATCTCTGTAAGTCCTGTTCTTTGAAGCCATTTCTACCAAAATTTAACTTGGAAAATTTGTCTAAGTTCATTGGGTAAGGTTATTTTCTTCATGGTAGATGAGCCCCTTTCTGCCTATTTGAGATTCCTTTTAGTCGATGAAACTTCGTATTGGAACATGATTTGACATAAGTTTTCAAACTTTATGAAGATTGCTTCAATACACTGAAACTCTTAGTGCTCATATTTGTTCATTGCAGGGGTCAGCTTACATTTGGTCTACATTCCCTGGTGGTCAGGGCCATAAAGATTTCCGAGAACCAGAGCTCAAGCTGGATACTGGAAGGCAAGCCCCATCACAGTTCTCCCTCCTTCTGGAATTGGATGACACCAGCTTTGTATCTGGTAAGTTTTGATTCTAGTGACATCTTTTTTTCTTTGATTATGTCCAAATAGTGGATTCCGATTTTATCTTGAAGTTTTTGTTTGCCTCCAGCCTGGACTCCCAAGATGTATATTGAAACTTTTGTAAAGAAAATAGTGGTTGCTTGCTTATCACTGATATACGTTTCTTACTATTTAACAATTTGCTACTCTTCATAGGCTCAAGTTTTCTGCCAGGAAAGCATACCTCCTCAGAACTTTAGGGAATCCTCAGAACTGTTATATTTTGTGTTTTTTTGTAAGGGGTGAGGGTGGTTAAAGTCTCAAATATTCAATCTTTTATCCCCCAGAGGAATTTCCTTTCTACGTGTGTGACCATAAAAGAGTTATTAACTTGTGATATATGAGAAATTCTGGTATGTTATATTTTCAATTGTGTGCATGCAATATTTTCTATATTTGTTGAAAATATTCTGTAAATCTTAATTTTTGTATTGGACTGTCTTGCCATTTCTCAGGTCCATTACAGGAAATCGGTGCTCAAACCCCGGAAGACTTGCCATCCATTACAGCATTCCACCCCTCTAGCACACTGCTGGTATCACAGGTATTTAGTTTGACTACAACTATTCACTATAAATGCAGCCATATCACTATAAATGCAACAATTTTGCTATAACTTGCAACCATTACACTATAACTTGCAACCATTACATTACAACTTTCAACCATTACACTACAACTTGCAACCATTACACTACAACTTGCAACCATTACACTACAACTTACAACCATTACACTATAACTTGCAACCATTACACTACAACTTGCAAGCATAACACTACCACTTGCAACCATTACACTACAACTTGCAAGCATAACACTACAACTTGCAACCATTACACTACAACTTGCAAGCATAACACTACAACTTGCAACCATTACACTACAACTTACAACCATTACACTATAACTTGCAACCATTACACTACAACTTGCAAGCATAACACTTACAACTTGCAACCATTACACTACAACTTGCAACCATTACACTACAACTTGCAACCATTACACTACAACTTACAACCATTACACTACAACTTGCAACCATTACACTACAACTTGCAACCATTACAATACAACTTGCAACCATTACACTTCAATTAAACCATTACACTACAACTTGCAACCATTACTCTATAACTTGCAACCATTACACTATAAATACAGCTATTTCACTATAACTGCAGCCAAACATTTTTGCTATAAATGCAACAATTTCGCTATAACTTGCAGGCATTTCACTATAACTTGCAACCATTTCATCTGATTTCAATTGATCTGATTCTGCCAATGATTTACCTGATAGGATGTGGCACCATACTTTCCCATCAACATGCATTGCTTGTTTCTATCATGTACAAAACTAATATAATATAAAAAGGAAATGTATACACCATTTCAATGAAAATGTTATGCAAAATCACTCATTTACCTCATTTCTTATGCACGGACTTGACATTTTCAGTTTATAACCAAATTTCAGCCATTGGAAGCTTTGAAATACTTTTTTTTTTTAGGTTATGCTGAATGTCTTTTACAAACTTACTTCTGTTGATTCCATTAGGAATTCTTGGTGAAAATGTACTTAAAATTGGTTCAGAGCATCAGTAATCATGTTGACATTGCCAAACTTGTTATCCTTCACTGACAGTTGGTACCGCATATGAAATGTCTACAAATTTGTCCAAATACAGGAAAATAATTATAAGAAATACAATTTTAACTATTTCCAAGGAAGTGAATGAGGGTCTTCTGTTTTTTTTTAATATTGGGAGGGGGGACCAGGGGTAATGCCAGCCCCCAAAAATATGGCCCTTTCCAGGATCCAAATTGTTTTAAAATAAAAGATTCCTCCACTAAAAGGGACTGCTTGGCCCCCACCATGGGTCTTTTACCCAACATGCATCTCTTGCCCCCAACATGCATCTCTTGCCCCCAACATGGGTCTCTTGCCCCCAACATGGGACCCTCTACCTTTACAATTTTAATTCTACACCACTGCACCACAACCTAAGAACATGGAGTTGGGATTTCGAGAAATAGGTATATGGGGTATACTGTACACATACGAATGAGGGGTTGCATGGTCTTTATAGTTTCATCCGAAATTACTTTAAAAAGGACAATTCATGTTTATTACCTCGGATTTTAGTGACCCATTATTCTTGTTTCTAATCTTTACAAGCAAATAATGGCAGCTAAATTATAGGGTTTAATTTTCAAGAGATGTGCACTAGGCTATGCATAGTAGGCTATTATGAAATTTTAAAAATGCACTCACCATTTCAAAAAGCACAATATCAATTTCACCAGGTTCTGATATTCCCCAGGCCTCTTCTGGGTCAGGTCCAGGTAGTAAAGCCCCATCAGATAAGCCTTCCAATTCCTCCCACTCTTAAGTCTCACATTGAAACAAAAGTCGTAAGGCACTTTCTGCGTCTCACAAGAACGCCATTTTTGGCGTCTGGTTGTAAATATGAATAATCCTAAATATAACTTGAGTCATGATGCAATAACATTGTTTTTGAGAGTTAGAGAGGGGGTATGTCTTTTATTGTGAATCCATGTGAAAGATTAATTTATTTACTGACGTAATGATTTTTAAATCTTAAATTATGATATATATATAGGTTAGGGATGGGTCATACGACTTTTTAACAAAAATGGTCAAAAAGTCACCAAAAATTACAACATTTGATATATTTTGCAAATGATTTAAAAATTATGACTAGGTTTGAGCAAAAATTGATTAGATTTGGACAATTTTACTTGTCTACATATTATATATAATAAAAAAATTAAAAAAATTCTTTACCAAGCAATTTTGTCAATTTTCAAAAAAGGGCATTTCGGGGGAGAAAATTTTAAACAAAAAAGTGAAATTTCTATGTTTTCACCAAATTTAACGAAATTTTTTAGAATTGACCACCCCAAAATATATTATGAAAGATCTTTCCGAGTTCTTTGCAATGAAACCATTCGCACTCCTTTAGGATTTTGGTAGGGTAGTTTGAAAATGACAATATTATCGCCATGTGGTAGAGTAAGGGTCAAAGAATGATTGTTATTCTTTTTGTTCCAAATACAGAACAGTTTAGTGATAGCCCTTGCAACAGGTGACATCTTGAAATGTAATGCTGAACAACAGATGTGCGGGATGGCGAATGAGTTCACTCATATTGAAAATGTTCTACATCCATTGGTATGTATCTGTAGAAAATGATTTTATTTTCTGTTCAAATCAGAAATAATTTATTTATTTATTTTTTTTTGCTTTACATGTTTATTTGCTCAGCTCATATAACAATAAATAATACAAAGGCACAGCATTTTTGTGCAACAGATAATTCACAACATCCAAACAAACTAAAAATTAAGAGAAAATTTGTTTCCAAAACTAACACTTATTAAAATAATCAAGATTATTCTGCATGGATTTAGAGAAATTTACTTTCAAAAAATTGTATAAGTATGTTTCTAATTCAAATCATAGTAGGAATTTCATTTTTATACATATATTTATATATGTATATAAAACTTAGTAAGCAACAATGATAAATTAAGAGTTTTATCAATGCCAACACCAAATAAAATATTTATTCATGACAGCATGAAGTTAAAATTAACCTTAACTTTGAACCAGTCTTGCAGTCCTGCCCAAATATTTCTTACCATTATGCAATCACAGAAAAGGTGAATAGTGTACTCTCTGCAGGAGTTACAAAAGGAACAGGTCATTTTCACAAGGAGCAGAGGTCATTGTCACAAGAAACAAAGGTCATTGTCACAAGGAAGAAAGGTCATTGTCACAAGGAACAAAGGTCATTGTCACAAGGAACAAATATCATTTTTACAAGGAACAAAGGTCATTGTTATAAGGAACAAAGGTCATTGTCACAAGGAACAAAGGTCATTGTCACAAGGAACAAAGGTCATTGTCACAAGGAACAAAGGTCATTTTTACAAGGAACAAAGGTCATTGTTATAAGGAAGAAAGGTCATTGTCACAAGGAAGAAAGGTCATTGTCACAAGGAACAAAGGTCATTGTCACAAGGAACAAAGGTCACTGTCACATGGAACAAAGGTCATTATCACAAAGAACAAAGGTCATTGTCACAAGGAAGAAAGGTCATTGTCATAAGCAACAAAGGTCATTGTCATAAGGAACAAAGGTCATTGTCACAGGGAATAGAGGTCATTGTCATAAGCAACAAAGGTCATTGTCATAAGGAACAAAGGTCATTGTCACAGTTCTTGATTTTAAAGGAGCACTAGACCTAATAGTCAGGGCGCTCGTTTTTGCTAATTTCACAGATTTATTATCCACAAAAGATTGATTAACTTCATGCCTCCATAGCCCACAGACGACATGAGGGTACAGGTCACTTGAATATTCATATTAACCAGAAAAGTGCTATACTGTTGCATGTTAGATGAGGATTTGATTTTGGGGACCCCCTAAAAATATGCCCACACTTTTCGGTCTAGTGCTCCTTTAAATAGAAAAGAGTTACATCCAAGAATTCTGTTTGTTAATCTAGACTAAAGCCATCTCAGGTTTATATCACTTGCTGTAATAAAAGGTCTCCTAATAATCTCTTAATCCTCTTAATCTGAATTACCTAGATCATTGTTCCACTTGTAAATGATACAGTTTTGATGACCATTTAGTTTAATAGATAGAACTTTGTAAAAACATTTGCAACTATTTGGGCTCCTTCTTAGAGCAACAAAAGAAGGGAGTAAAATAGGACTTACTGCTTTTTTGGTTCTGAGGTGATACTATAAGGAACATATGTACAGTAGTCATGCTGGCTGGCGTGTGTATGTATGTATGTGTGTCTGTGACAGAAGCTTATAAACATGATATCTCAAGAACCGTGTGGTGGATTTATGTCATACTTTGTATATGGATGTGTTGTAGTCTGTAGATGATCCCTATTTTGTTTTTGTTGCTGATGTCAAATATCGATTAGTAGGCAGGGCTAAATGTAAAATTATGTTAACAAGCTTGTAAACATGATATCTCAAGAATAGTGAGGTGGATTTATGTTGTACGTAGTATACTAATGTGTTGTGGTCTGTAGATGATCCCTATTGGTTTTGGTGCTGATGTCATGAATATTAATTTGTAGGCGGGGCAAAATATAAAATTATGTTATCAAGCTTGTAAACACGATATCTCAAGATCATTAAGGTGGATAAGGCCATACTTTGTATATGTGTGTGTTCTGGTCTACAGTAATCCCTGTTGTTTTTGGTGCTGATTTTATAAATATTAATGAGAAGGCGGGACTAACTGTGAAATTCTCTTTATACTTATATTTCCACAAACCCATGTCAGATTTAAATCAAACTTGTTATGGTGCTGTTGATCTTCCTGGTTCACACTTTTACCTGACTGTTGGTCAGGAACTGAAAATTTACATATTGATATTTTATTTTGGCCTAAACACAAATTTTAAATATTGATGCAGCTAATCATCATATGACAGTTTTCTGTTTTTATGTGTTTTTTGTTTGTATCTTTGCTTTTTAGCTGGACTCTTCACATCTAAACACCATTGGACAAGGCATCCCCACAGAGTTTTTCCGGGGCCACAAAAGCCCCCTGGTGTGCCTTGGTTTCTGTGGCAACTCTGGGGATATGGTGACTGTAGACAGGGAAGCCTACATTTTAATTTGGAAATACAACTCGTAAGATTTATGGGGTTTTTTTTCATCTCAAAGCTGTTTGATAAGATATGAAAACGAAACAAGAGTAATTGTGAGTGACATATGTATGTGTTTTACACCCTTATAGTATCTCTGTATTTAACAAGAATTTAATGGTATGTATAAGAACATTTTGGCGGTGCAACATTTTATGTACCGATTATAAAGTAGGCGATGAGGAAAGTAACTGGCTCAGGAAGTGTTGCACTTTACTAAGTCTCAGCACTTGGCACGGGACTAAGTTTGCATAGCAGCCTTGTGTTTGCAATCCTTTCTTCCGATGCATCATTAAGTTACGGGCATCCAAGATGGGAAGTCAAATCTCTTAGCTCCATGTACAATTAGATACAATGTGTTTTATTACAGTGTATTAGAATATAAATTATAATATATATTGATAGAGGTGCTGTGGCTCAGTGGTTAAGGAGTCAAGCTTGTATTCGAAGGTAACGGGTTCGATTCCCGTCGTGAGTGCTACATTGTGTCTTTGAGCAAGACACTTTATGCTTCAGTCCACTCAGCTTTAAAATGAGTACCAGCACTGCTAGGGAGCTAATCTGCAATGGATTGGCACCCTATCCAGGGGGAGTAATGTACTCTCTCTCGTCTACTTGCGCCATGGAAACCGGGAATAAGCACCGGCTGAATGAGCTAATGGCTCGGATGGAATTAGCTTTATTAGAATCCAGATGATACATACCATGTCTCATTTATTTTCAGTCGTTTTTAGTTTTTCTCTTTTCATTGATTTTTCTTCAAATCATTTCAATTTTAGGAAGTATTTTCAGCCTCATGGAGCTACTTTGTGAGTTCTTAATTATATTGAAATTTCTGCCTGTTTCCTGTGAATTTTAATAGTGCAACATTATATCTCTGCAAGCAGCATTAATTTGCAATGTCAGAAACTTTATGAATATTTATTCCTTAATGAATATTCATTTTCTAAATTCTTTTTTTAATGAATATTCATTTTCACAAATTCTGTTTTTCAAAATGAATATTCCATTTTTTAAGAATATTTATTTTCTCAATTTTTAAATGAATATTCATTGTCCCTAATCTTTTTCAAAAGATTATTCATTTTCTCAAATTCTTTTTTCATTTTTTCAACTGAATATTCATATTTTTCCAATGCACCGTCTGTTACTCTTTGTACTACATGCTTTTTGTTTATAATTCTTACAACAAAAGTTTTTCTCCAAATTTTTGCAGATGTGTAATATATGCTGAATTTCATTCTTTAAACAATATCTTATGGCCAAGTCCTAAATATCTCTTGTGTTATGTTATATAGCACCCTTGGTTTTGAAATCAAAGAAAGTCTCATTTAAAAATCTATATTTAATACATCAGATGCTGTGAAAGGGAAAGCTTCTAAAACCTTAAAGCTCTCTCTATTATTAACTATTAATAAGTGTAAATGCAAAAGGGAGAAAAATTTACCTCTACTCCTAACAAACTTATAAGTCTTTGTAGTGTAGGAACAGATGACGCTTAAAGAGATTTTAGGCCTGAAGTCTCTTCCTATAATAAACACCCGTGCTTCAGGGCTGCGTACAGCGTGCTATTCCAACTGCTCTGTACATAAATGTAAACTGGTTATATACAACAACCAACACAAAAACATCGTGAGCATCACATGCAACATGAGCAAAGAATGTATCAAAACTTGAGTATTTTTAATCTTTGAATTATGTAATCCGTCAAAAAATGTTGGGTGGGTGCTTATTAAAGCAGGGGGCGCTTACTAGAGCAGGGATGTTTATTAGAGCAGGGGCGCTTATTAGAGCAGGGGGCGCTTATTAGAGCAGGGGGCGCTTATAAGAGCAGGTGCGCTTATTAGAGCAGGGGCGCTTATTAGAGCAGGGGCGCTTTATTAGAGCAGGGAGCATTAGGGCAGGGGCTTATTTAATTAGAGCAGGGGGCTTATTAGAGCAGGGGCGCTTATTAGAGCAGGGGCGCTTATTAGAGCAGGGGCGCTTATTAGAGCAGGGGCGCTTATTAGAGCAGAGGCGCTTATTAGAGCAGGGCGCTTATTGGGCAGGAGCAGGGCGCTTATTAGAGCAGGGGCGCTTATTAGAGCAGGGGCGCTTATTAGAGCAGGGGCGCTTATTAGAGCAGGGGCGCTTATTAGAGCAGGGGCGCTTATTAGAGCAGGGGTGCTTATTAGAGCAGGGGCGCTTATTAGAGCAGGGGCGCTTATTAGAGCAGGGGCGCTTATTAGAGCAGCGGCGCTTATTATGTCGAATAAGGTACATTTAAAAGTGATAATAGCAATGTTAATGTTAAAGATTGTGTCTGTGTATGGACACATGAGGGTAGTAATGATGAAAAACTGATCATGGGTATTTTTTTTTGGTATATAAAGTGCAAGTGTAAACAATAGCTGCACCAGAAAATAACATAAGTAAATAACTCCGATGGGCCAATCGTAGGGTTCTCTGCTGTTCAGAGAAATAAAAATAAGTACTCAAGACAAACAGAAATGAGGTGCAATCACCATTATGAGCTGCAATCAACAATATCTACATCCTATGTCCCTGGTGTGAAATTCCAAAGTTATGTTTACTGAAATGAATCAGTGTAACTTCTTAAATTAGATAAATGGGACCTTAATTAAACAAATTCTAATTGAAGCAATTCATAAATGATTTTGGTAAAATAGGTCTTTTCAGCTATTCGTGGATAGTTTTTGAAATATTTTTAAAGTGAGATCAAACTCGGGCTACATACAATGTACAAAAGTGCCTTCTTACTTTTCAACTAAGATAATGGCCTGATGTAGTATGTCTAACTATGAATTACCATTTTATATGACCTGTTTACTACATCAAAGTATTCTAATTTAACAAAAAGTTTTCATGATTTACTGATTAATTTGAGATAATGCCTTTTCAACATTAACAGTCAAGAATTTGGAAATATAAACCAGGATTCCTTCAGTAAAGTTGTTACCAACTTTCACACACAGAAATAAGTGTTTTTAGTTGTATAACAAGCATTCATCAAGATGAAGATGGGGGAAGCTATTATTGTGTTTGTGAAGGGTGGGGAGGGAATGGTGGGGGAGTATTGCCTACATACGGGGGAGGGGGGTAGTATGGCCTACATTCGGTATGAGCTTTGTTTTAACATTTGTATTTTTGCAGTAATTTTTTTTTTTTTTTGCAATGCACAGCAGGCTGTGTTGGCTTGGAATTCAGTCATAAATGCTAGAAAGTAGACAGGTATAACATCTCAAATTTACTGGTGTGGGCACAAAATCACAATTTTGTTTGCTTTGTCGCACCTTGTCTTTTCTCATTGCCCTTTGACCTGGGCAAGCTTAACTGCGTTTCTGAATTGGCTCCCCTTTTCAAGTGGGGCAATTTTACATTTATTGTAAGGTCTGTAAGTTACCAATTTGCTACATTTATTGTAAAGCCAGTGGAGTTGAAATGAATTCAAAAAATTCCCACGGTTCTAAATAAGGATGTCGAAAATCTTCACACAAAATATCTTCCCATGAAAAGTTAGGATTGATTATATTTACAGGAATCCATGTAGTGAGTACATCTTTATATACTTCCCTATTTTGCAATTGAATGTACTTTTCATCGCCCAATTACATGGACGTTTTTGGAGCACCTGTTTACCACATATACTTTTGTTTGCCCAAGAAATCTAAAATAATTTTAAAAAAATTGTGGAATTTTTTGTCTGCAAATTCCATATTTTAACCTCCAGAACCATACATTTTTTCCAGTAGCGAGTTGTCATTTACTTTTTATAATTTTTAATCACTTAGCTTGTTAAGTTTTCTTACTTTCAATATATCTTTATTGCAAAGGAATAATTGAAAGTTCTGTATCTTCTTCAAAAGATCTGCTGTCCCAAATACGCACATAAATTTTATAATTAGGCTAGACCCCAAAAAATTAACCAATTTTTTATTCTGATGCAATGAGCATCAGCAACCAATGCTGTCATGATGGTTGTGTGTGTGTGTGTGTGTGTATGTATGCCTGTGCATATGTATGTGTGTGTTTGTGACAGCCAGCTCATAAATGCAATATCTGAAGAACTATACACTGGATTCATATTATATGTGGTACACAGATAGCCCATGGTCGCGCCCTACTGTTTTTAATGTGATGTTGTGCATATTAATGAGTAAGAGGGCCTTAATGCAAAAATCTTCAAATGTTGATATCTGAACAACTGCATGTCTGTTTTGTTTCATATTTGGTACAGCTATGATGTTAGCTGGTGTGTATATGTTCATGATGTAAAAACGTTGAATTTTATTGATATGCGTAGTGTGCTGATATGATTTTGTTGAAAATAGCTTGTAAACACAGTATCTCAAGAACGGTAAACCAAATTCATGTCATATTTGATGACAGACAGCCATTGGTCTGTGGATGTGCCCTGTTGTTTTTGTAGTGATATCATGCAGGACTTTAAAGTGAAAAATTTGAAAAAATGATAAATGAGCAACAACTGTATGTCTGTTTTGCATTATATGGATAATATTGTTTTATTGTGTAAATGCTTATGTTATCAACAGATGTCATTCATATGCATGGTGGGTGTGGCTTAATGTGATAGTACTGAATGATATAAATATCACACTATCTCTTGAATTGTATATCAGATTCATGTAATATGTGGTACACAGATGGGTCATGGTCTGTACATATGTTCTAATGTTGTGGTGGGATAAATGAGCAACTCTTTTTGCATCATACTTGTTATGATAATCAGTGGCGCAACACCAGGATTTTGGTCATGGGAGGGCAAGCAAGGGGCAAATTAGTCTCATGGAAAAAATCCTACAAATTTTTACAAAATTTGCTGGGGGTAAGTGGGGGAGCAAAGCGATCTTGTGTGGGGAAAATGCTCCCTCCCCCATAGCCCACCACTGTTGTTTATTGTGCATATGCTAATGTTGTCAACATTTGTATTGATCTGCATGGTGGGTGTGGCTTATGAATAAATATCATGGAACAAATTTTTAATGATATGCAATGACATGACAGTTTAAACAATTTTTTAAAATAATAAATCAGTGTACGAAAAAAAGCATCGAAACTACGAAACCTTTTGCTTCTAGTTATGAGATGGGATTTTATTTTGTTTGTGTTAGAGCAAAGATTTCGTTGAAAGTCCTGTATGTTCTCAAAAATAACTAATATGGCCTAAATATGCAAAAAAATTTGCATAATTAGGCCAGAAAATGAAAACAAAAATTTGTTGACAATTTTGAATTCTTGTATCTTCATTTTTTGTTCAAATTAATTTGAATATAATTTAAATCATGTTGTTTCTATACCTTAGAGTAATAAACCGTTTTAAATTTGAATCACAATTTCTGGAAAACTAATTTCGGATAGTCACATGGCTGAAATTGATGTGTTTATGATGGACCAATCATATACTGAGGGAATCTTATCGACCAATAAAATACTGGGAGATTTTAACCATCTGCACAATTTATGCAGGATATGGAATCAAGCATAGGAACAAAAATGCTTTTCAAATGCTAATCACACGTGCGATTTACATGAAGGTGATGCATGCACACATTGTTGCTTACAACTTTTCCTGCATCAATTGCAGCTGATTGGTTGGGTAATAAAGGGAAAATTTCCCCATAATTAATTGATTCAAGTACAGAAATAATGATGGTCCGTTAAATTAGGTTTGAAACTGGTCTATTGCTTTGTGTTTTATGCTTGTTTGTTTTTCAATTTTGTTAGGAGATGCATATCCCATTTTGGTTGGTTTGCTCCCCATGAGAAGTTTCAACTGGAACTTGCAGAGAGAATATTTCTTCCGAAAAATGACACCGATCACCAGGTAAAGCTGAATAATCGTTTTTTGGAAGCTTATTTAGACAATTTTTGAAATTTTCCAACTAAAATGTTTTTGTTTTTTTGTATTAAGGTTTTTTTGAAGATAGGACTGAAGCGCCAATCAAGAAGAATAAGAATAAGAAAAAGGGTCAAACATTATCTTCTCCAGAAGTAGAAGCCAAGAGGTCGTGGAATAACTCTACCTAAAGACCTGGAGTTCCACAACTTATTCAGCTTTGAAATAGACCAAGATAAAAACATTATAGTGAGTATGAAAATTCATTCAATAAGCAACAAGAATCTAGTTGATTTGATTTGAAATTCACTGAAAAGAAATAATCTCAGAAATTGATTTTGACAGGATTAGATCAATTGTCAGGCAAGTCCATCTCACGTGGAGGAGAGCTTAAAAAATAAATAGTGAAGAAACTATTCAATATCTTATTCCATTAAGGAGATAATGAAGTTTCAAGTTCTGTCCCATTTGCATAGAACTGACTAAAATGAGACTAGTTGTGACTTCACAGCCTCATATTCCTTAAAGTCTTTATGTATTGTATTATTTTTTCGGAGACTTTGTGGGTTACAAACTATTGATTGTGTCAGGGAAGTAGTAAAACAAAACTTAGTTAATGTGAGTATAGTTGATTACCCTGAGGAAAGTTTGAAAAGAAATTCAATTAAACCTGTCCGAGTTAAATGATTAACAGCTTTTTCAACCCAGTCACTGCACAAATTTACCTAGCAACAAAATCTGCATAACTAAGTGGGGGCAAACATCCTACACAGCACTGGTGCAGTACAGCTAGCTAGCAGAGCGCTTATGTTGTCAATGCATATACTGTACAAAACAAATTGCTGCATACACAGACGGACAAGATGATGAACAAAAATTGTGCCCACAGGCCTTCTACAGGCTTTGTAAATCCGAATCCCGTCACTCAGAATGGTTAGCAAACGAAATTTTGTTTATTCCTTTTGCTAAAAACTCTAAAAATACATAGAAGTGCCATATATGGATCAAAACTTAGGGCAGGCCACATAAACATCTAAATGTCACTTTATGGTCATACATGATTGCAGATTTGAGGTTTGTTTGCCCCACCTAGTTACTGTGTTGCTATGGTGGGTGTGGCTTATTTCCTTATCCAGAGACATTAATTAGTAACAAGATAAAATTAATTTTCTTCAAAATACAATTATTAAGAAAATGAGGATAAGGGTGCCAACCTTCCACGGTAGACTTTTCATAGCAGTCATTTTTACACCATGGAGACCCTCACAGTCCATCACGTTCTCCTTGCTTGCCCCCTGTACAACCTTCCCAGAGCTTCCCTCGCTCCCCACAACTCAATTGCTGAGTTCTTCCAGAAAAATCCTCCAAATGAAATTATCTCCTTCCTTAATTAATCATGCTTCCCTCTACAGCCATATTTAATTCTCCTCTTCCACCCCCTGTCTACTTTGTTTTGTTTTTCACCCATGTATCTTATTTCTCAATCACACATTTCTGACTTTTTGTTATTATATTTTTTTCTCATTCTCCTCCTGTCTCCTTTCCATTCTACCTCTTGAATGATCTGACCTCTCAGGCGCAATTTGACCCTCGCTGTCGTGGTGCCGTTAAGTCTTCATCAAACAAACAAAGGGGACAGAATTTTCAATTTGAATAGCTCTTCAATGGAATAAGATAAGACAACATAACAAGATTACGGCTAAGAAGGGTTTGTCATCCCATAAAAAGCCCAAACTAAGACCACCACAAAACAAACAAAAAATCAAAGACGCCCAGAGTTAGTAAAGAGCTTATCAATGTTGACTTTGAAAATGTGAACAGAATTGGAGCTAACAACCTACTCTGGCAAATTATTCCACTCAATAACAACTCTTTGCGAAAAGCTAAAATGCCGAATATCTGTTAGTGAGAAGTCTTTGGTCAACATCAAACTGTTACCATATGTCACATGAGGATTAGCTGAAACATGCAAGAAATAACAGGAAGTCAAAGCATCACTACCAAATAGGAATATTGAATTAGTTTCTCCACCATCTTGTTTCTTGACCATCATATTATGACGTGTTGAGAGCAGTGTGACTTCCTACTGTTCTTTTAAACTTTCCATTCTGATTATACTCTACCACACTCTTTTCCACCTAAACTTTTGCCCTTTTTTATTTTCCGGGATTTTCTCTTAGTGGATGGGTGACTGCTTTGGGTAAGATTGTTCCTTTGATTTTTCCTCCCCGTTGTGACCAGGCCTACGTGCCCTTTTCAGTACTTGTACAGTGGCTCTTGTATAGTAGTTCCACAACTTCTTTTTTCTAGTTGCCTCGGGTGTCCTGGTCCTTGGTATTTTTTCCAACATAATGAAATGCTTCTGCCTTGACCTTGACTCTCTCTCCCCTCTCAGTGACCTACCTGCTACCTCTATTAATCATTCCTCAGCCCCAGTCCCCAAAATTTTAATTATTCAAGCCACTAACAAACCAGACAGCTTCAAAAGACTTTCTCCCCTTCATCCACAAAGCGCTCCACGGCCTTGTTGGTACCCTCCCAAGGTTTTACCCTCAGATCTGGCGATCTCCTGGTGCACTGCACCAGGACATTCAAGCCACCACCCTTATCTCTACTAAAACTCTAGCTAATACTGGTTTGACATAACAGTCACTCCCCACTGTTCCTGAACTCCAGCACAGGCGTCTTTCAGAACCAGGACCTTGCCTACTTGATCAATGAAGACCTCATTGAGAATCTTGCCAGCCAACATGTCACTTAGGCTTGTTGTCCCTCAAGAGAGACATGTGCCGAAACACCAACCAATACCATCTTCCTGACTTTTGCCCACCAACTCTGAGAATCCCCATCGCCCCCTATACATTCTTAACCCACTCTGTTGTCATAAGTGCTAGAGATACATCCATTGGAAAAATTGCCGCTGTCAAGCGCTGTGGCAACTGTGGAGCCTTGGACCATGACAGTGCCTCTTGCACCAACACCCCACATTGCACCAATTGCGACGGTACTCACCCAGCCAACTATATCTCCTTCTCAAAAGATTGCTCCACCTGGCTTCAGGAAAAACAGATAACTAAACCAGAAATTCTTAATCCAAGCACCACTTCTCTGGAGGCCAGGAAGCAATTCCTCCCTTTCCTCCACACCAAACCTTCCTACTCAAGCACAGTCTCCTCAACACACTCCCCTCCCCCTTAGACAACTGAAGCTGACTCACATGCCCAAACCAACCTCACCTGACTCTTCTTACCGAGTCCTAAGCACATCGCCTTTGCCAACAACCCAACCACATCCATTACACAAACCACCACCTTTCTCCCCAATCTTCCTTTTTTCTCCAAGAACCCTCCCCCCATCTCCTACCCCAACACCTCAAATGCCATCAAACTCAAGCCAACCTGGCCAACAAACAACAAATCAACAAACATCCCACCATCCAAACCCACATGTATTACACTGAAGAGAATTTGGATTGTTCGATTACCAAACCCATTGAACATACTTCTCGTCCAATTTTCAAAAACAACCGCTCCCCAAAAAAATACAAGCCACCCAGACACAACAGATCTTCTTCCAGATAACCACTGTCTCCTTATTTCGTACAACCTCCTCTCTCGATCACAGCTTTTTGGCTTTTGTTCTTGAATTTCTCTCATTCTCCCCCTGGTCTCTTTCCTTCCTACCTCTAAAATGATCTGACCTCTCAGGCAAAACAGACCTCATCAAACAAACAAACAAAAACAATAACACTCACAACATTATACAATGGAACATCAGGAGCCATAAGGCCAACTCAGAAGAAATTCAGGACCTGTGGGGGCATTTCCATTCTCATTAGACAATGTATCCCACACAGCCCTATTCATGTGAACACCGACCTTCAGGCCATCTGTATCTCTATCTCCCTCCACATAGCCTTCACTCTTTGCAATATCTTTCTCCCCACCCACGCCCCCTCCATGCCAATTTTTAGCCAACCAGCCTTAACAACCTCATCTCTCAGCTGCCTTCCCCTTTCATCCTTCTTGGTGACTTCAATGCCCACAACTCCCTGTGGGGCTCTAATACCACCAACCCCAGACGCAAGCTCGTCGGAAACACTCTTCAACAGCATAGCCTCTCCTTGCTCAAGACTAACTCCCTGACCTACCTTCACCCTGCCACAGGCTCCCTCACCTGTATTGACCTGTCTATCTGTTCCCCCAACTTCCTTGATTTTAGCTGGAAGGTGACTGCTGACCTCTGGTAGTGACCATTACTCTCTCCTTATTCACTCCAACCTTCATACTCCCACAGACCACACCCCCAACTGGAACCTTTAGAAAGCCAACTGGCCCCTTTTTGAAACCCTCTGCAACTCTCAACTGCTCCCCCTCCCCATCCTCATCTCCTCAAGGGGAGGATTTCATGTCAAACTTTAGTAACCTGCTTATCAACATCGCCACCAACCCCTGGTTCAACGTTGACTGCAAAATCGCCATCAAGAACAGGAAAAAACCCATAGGAACTTCAAAACAAACCCCACAACCTCAACCTCTTTTGCATCAGCCGTGCCAAGGCCAGGCACACTATCAAGGACAGTAAAACCAATATTTGGAACAACTTCATCTCTTCTCACTACCTACACCCTCACTTAGAAGATTTGGAGGATGGTTAACAGCTTCCACTGCAGGATGAGCAAGTCTCTCATCTCCCATCTCTACTGGAATGGTAATTTTTCACCGGGAAAAAGGATATCGCTAACCGCCTCGCTTCCTCTTGCAGCAACATCTCGTCCTGGGCCAACTACCCCAATGCTTTCAAAGCCAAAAAACCAGGAGTATTCTATTTCCTCTGACAACACCAAGAGCTACAATACCCCTCTCACCCTATTTGAATTCAAACAAGCTATCCACGATGCTGGCTGCACCTCCAAGGCCCAGATAACATCCCCTACTAGTTCCTGAAACACCTCCCAAACAAGGCCATTGCTACCCTCACCATCCTCAACCACATTTGGTCCTCATACTCCTTTCCTTCTATCAGGAAGACAGCTATCATCACCCGCTTTACAAACCAGGGATGGATAGCTCTGACCCCTCTAGCTACCACCCCATCGCCCTCACCTACTGTCTCTGTAAAATTATGGAAGGATCATTAACCAGAGACTAAACTGGTTCCTTGAGACCAACATAATATTCTCCCTTTACCAAAGCAGCTTCCGGAAATGTGGCAATACCCTGGACCAGTCAATCACACTCAACACAGCTATCCAGGAATCCTTTGCAAAAAAGGAAAACCTCATTGCCATCTTTTTTGACCTTGAAAAAGCTTTCGACACTATTTGGAAATGTGGCATCACCCGCAAGCTTCACACCATCAGCCTCCCCATCTTTATTCAAAACTTCCTCTCACCCAGGCAGTTCCAAATTTGTATTGGCCTCACCCTCTCCATCCCCTACCCCCTAAGAAGAGAGCATTCTACCAGGCAGCATCTTTTCCCCTACTTTCTTCAACCTGAGCATTAACAACATCCCAGGCAACCTTGGTCCCAGCATCAAATGTGCCCTCTACGTGGAGGGCTTCACCATCTTCTACTTCTCTCCTTGCTTTTCTCTCGTCGAAAATGAACTCCAACGTAGCCTTCAACCGGCTAAAAGACTGATGCAACAATAACAGTTTTTAATTCTCCAAAGACAAGACAATCTGCATGCACTCCTGTCATTTCAACATCCTCCACCTGTGCTCAATGGCAATCGCATCCCTAAAGTTGACCACACTAAGTTCCTGGGTCTTACCCTAGATCCCAAGCCCTCCTTACAAGCAACACATCACCAACCTGAAACAGAAATGCAACAGCTCCCTCAACATTCTCTGCCTCCTCTCCAACACCACTTGGGGTGCGGGCCCCCACATTGTCCTCAAAATATTCAAGCTCACCATTTGTGCCAAGCTCGACTACAGCAATATTGTCTACTGTGCCGCTCACAACTCTTTACCTCAACCACATCAACACCATCCAAAATAAAGCCCTCAGGTTTTGCATGGGTACCTACAAGACCTTCCCATCACCAACCTTCACATTGAAGCCAACGAACCCCCTTTCTACTAAGGTGTAGAAAGCTTAGCCTTTCCTATGCTTTTAGAGCCCTCACCAACACCCAAAACTCTGTCTACAGCCTTATTAGGTATCTCAATTTCTCCACCCTTTTTGATAGGACTTAAACCCTATCCCCTCCCTTCAGCTTACACATCAAACCCGACCTCCATCATCTCTACATTAAGCCTGACACTCTTGGCACCTTCTCCTGGCCCACTTTTCCTCCCTGGGCCTCCCCTACTTTCCATTCACCTGGGCCTCTCCACCCATCACAAAATTCAAACCCATCCCGACCTCTTTATTAATCTACACAACCAAACCAAAGACCAACTCTCAAACTACACCACCATCTATACTGATGGCTTCAAGGAAGGCAACAAGACAGCTGCTGCTGCCATCATCCAAGACATCATCCTCAGTACCAGGCTTCCCAACTACTCAAACATCTTCTCAGCCGAGGCCATACTTGAGCTGATTCAGCCGTTAAGTTTACCCTCAACCTCCCCCACCCCCTTTCTCAAAACCCTTTCTGACATCGAACCGCATATCGCTGCCCTTCTTCGTAATGGCTAGCAAATCTCATGGGGCTCCCAAATTGATAACAAACTCCGTGACATCCAGCCATTATTCTGACCAAACCCACCATCCACAATCCCTCCTGTATCGACAACGTCCACATTACCCACCTTAAAATAGGTTACACCCACCTCACTCACTCCCACCTGCTTACTGGCTTCCCCACCTCCTCTGCAACAATTGCCATTGCGCCCTCACAGTTCATCACATCCTCCTTGCCTGCCCACTGTTCGACTTCCGCAGAGCTTCCCTCACCCCTCAAAGCTCCATAGCCGAGCTCTTCTAGAAAAACCCTCCTGGAAAAATGATCTCCTTTCTTCATCATGCCTCCCTCTACAACCATATTTAGTCCTCCTCTCCACCCCCTCCCCCCCCCCTCCCTCTATTAACATTTATACCTTTTTTACACCCCTACATTTCCTCTTTCGATCCCAGCTTCCTGGCTCTTAGCCCCCATACTTTTCTCAGACCCTCCTATTTTCTTTTCTTCCTACATCTGAAATAATCTAAACTCTCAGGCACAATTTGACCCTAGCTGTTGTGGTGCTGTTAAGCCCTCATCAAACAAACAAGCTTGACCACTGAAGTAATTCTTTAAAGTGAAAATCATTGAAAAAAGTTTTTAATGAAGAAAATTGATTGATTTTTTTTGTTTTATTTGGACAAATAATGAATTGTCTTGTTATATAATTAATGCTTAGGTGGACCCTGTGAGTGACCATTGACTACATTTTCTTTCTTTTTCTTTTTAGACCACGCTGATGGAACCAGAATTTGTCCCAGAGCATGGATGTCCATTTCGTGGTACTGTCAGGGAGGTTGGCACCAGAAAACTACTGAAACACTTTACAAAGATCTACTTTCCTGACAAAGTAAGTTGTGGAGTTGCTTGATGTTTGGAATAAGTTAGAAGATAACTTTAAAGGTATATAAAGGTTTGCTGATTGCTTTAAAGCCATGAAAATGCAAAACATTTTCACATAATTGATTCAAAATTTTGCTATTTTACAGCAGCTTGAATTTTCAGGCATTATATGCAAATTCATATGCTAATTCGTGATGTCACCCTTGGTATGTTCTTATGTACTTTCTTTGTTTTAATTGTCTATCACAATTCTTTTTAGGGTTGCATCAAGTTTTTACCAAAAGTTTTTGAAACTTCATACCCCCAATCAAATTCTAGCAGGAATAGACTTTCTAATCATATCCAGTGACTCAGATTTAGAAAATAAATTAACATACACTTTTTGAGCTGTTTGCCCAATCGTACATCACAAATTGATCATAAATTAAAAATAGATCAAACTTTGATCAGGCATATCACTCTAAAGCTAAAAGTGCTGTTTTCAAACTTCAAAAACTGATCTGCTCAGATTGTAAATCTCTTTAAATTGTATTTAAAATCTATTCATGTTTTTCACCATAACATACCCACCTGAATTTCACCCATTATCACATATTGCAGAACATATATTGTTTAAGTGCACATACTACATAAATAACAACTTTTAATAAGGGTATTAATACTTTAGTACTAGTATTGGTAAATGTCCTCACGATAAAAACTTACTGAAAGTTAGTGGCACCAATATTCATCATGAGGCAACGGGAATGTAGCAGGAATAGAATAGATGACATAACAACTAAAATGTGGAGAGAGCTAGGTTTTAGAAGAATTACTAACAGGGTTATTTGATAAGATTATGCAGGAAAAAAAGGTTTCTGAAACATGGATGAAAAGATTTAACAAGATGCAGCAATTTCAGAGGGATTCACTACTCCCAACTGGAAGCAAATGAGGCTATTGGGTTAAGGTAAAACCTGACCATGAAACACCCCAGAACAGGCAGGCAACCAAAGTATTACATACATGGTCAATTTTTATGGTTGCCTTCTCTTATTGCTTTCTCTAATACTAATGGAGTGCAGTAGTTTAAAAGGTACAGGGATTGAATCTCAGCCATGGTGCTGTGCTGTGTCCTTGAGCAAGACACTTTAGACAATTGCTCCTGTTCACCCAGCAGTAAAATGAGTACCAGTCTTGGCTGGGGAGTTAATCTGTGATGGACTGGTATCCCATCCAGGAGAGTCAAGTGTTCTCATCTGCTTAGCACCATGGAAACAGGGTATAATCGCTGGACTCTATAAGCCCTTGAGGCATTTTGGGATTTAACCTATCCTCAACTTACAGTTACCACCATTTCAGTGAATCTGGAGTTAATATAGGATTTCACAGTTGATCGCGCAGAGCACAACAGTACATTTTAGTCAAATAGAAAGTAGTGTACTATTTCAACACATCAACACCAGTTGTTTACTCCCCATTTAATGAAATGATTTATGAGGAAGTGCATTGTTTCATTTGAGGATCATTTAGACAGGAAACTGTTATTAGAGATATAAAATTTGATGAAGCAGTATGATATGAAATAAGATGAATGAATTTGAAAGCAGAGCATTTCATCATGGGACTCTTGTAATCACTTTCTTCCATTTTGTTTTCATGACAGCTTTACTGCACTCGATTCATTCATTGTCAGTTCAACAGCACATCAGATGAACTTGTGTTTTGTCTACTGTTTCCACGGTGTCTTTCAAGAGGTACCATTTGTTCAGCTCATTTCAATGTTTTGGCGAGATCTTCAGAACTTGTATTATTTCTTACATGTTATATTACGTACATTAATATGGACTTGGAGCACGGAGAACCCAAAACCTTCGTTAAAATTTGAAGGGAGGAGACTAGTTTAAAGTGTTTTGAATATTCATAAATTAATTGTATGTGGAAGTGTCGATTGGCAACATTTGCTAAATTGCTTGAAAATCTGATTTAAAAGCATATTATAACAAACAGCTTCATCAAAATTAGTTTAAAATTAAAATAATGTTTTAAATGCTCAAGCATCAATCCACAAATGTTTATTGTAACTTGTGATGTATTATGAATATGTAAATCCTTTGTTTTGTAATTATCTACCATACCCCTCCCCCCCCCCCTTAATCATATTTTGCATATTTTGAAGTTCAATTTGTTCAATAGATGAACTTGAACACTCTATTTATTCATTGTCTGTTGAACTCCACATCAGATGAACTTGTGTTTTGTTTTCTGTTCCCACGGTGTTTATCAAGAGCTTTTTCTACACATTTCAATCATTTTGGAAAGATTTTAAGGAACAAGTAGCATTTCTTACATTGAAATGCAGCATGGAGAACCCAAAACGTACATTAACATGTAATGAAAGTGGACTAGTTTACAGTGTTGGAGTTTTCAGGAGCTAAAGGTATATGGAAGCGTCAACCCTTAGTGAATTTTTTCAGTTCTACTTCTTCTGTCGTGTCCATACACTAAATCACTTTGATCCAGTGATAAACACAATTTTTAGCTTTGGCATTGTTTGCGGCAAGGTCTGTTGTTGAGCAACGGATCTTGTGGCAGTGGGCGTCCGTGTTGCATTGTCCGGGGCCCGGAAGCGCAGTCACAGGGGGTTGATGCTATGTCATAATCTTATTTTTCATTGTAACCATAGTACATACAACTCTTCTACTAAACACTTAAATTTATTCAGTCTGTAAACTAACAAAACATGTCATCAAATCAGTTTAAAATTGACCATTTTACAAGGTTTCAAATGTTGAAGAATCAAGCCACAATTTGTTTTTGTGATGTAAGACAGGTGACCTTGGTATTTTCATGTGTAAATTCTTGTTTTGTAATTGTCTGTAATAACCCTAATCATATTCTAGCACATTTTGGAGTTAAGTTATACATTAGATGAACTTTTTTTGTCTTCTGTGCCCAAGAAGGGTAACCTTTAAGAACTTTCTTTGTAAATATGTTTCATTCATTTTGGTCTTAGATTTACAAGTGTTTACTTTTTAGGTTTTAAATAACAAATGTTTACTTTTTAGGTTTTAAATAACAAGTGTTCACTTTTTAGGTTTTAAATAACAAGTGTTCACTTTTTAGGTTTTAAATAACAAGTGTTCACTCTTTAGGTTTTAAATAACAAGTGTTCACTTTTTAGGTTTTAAATAACAAGTGTTCACTTTTTAGGTTTTAAATAACAAGTGTTCACTTTGTAGGTTTTTTAGTGTTTTAGGTTTTAGATAACAAGTGTTCCCTTTTTAGGTTTTAAAGTGTTCACTTTTTAGGTTTTAAATAACAAGTGTTCACTTTTTAGGTTTTAAATAACAAGTGTTCACTTTTTAGGTTTTAAATAACAAGATGTTCACTTTTTAGGTTTTAAATAACAAGTGTTTACTCTTTAGGTTTTAAATAACAAGTGTTCACTTTTTAGGTTTTGAATAACAAGTGTTCACTTTTTAGGTTTTAAATAACAAGTGTTCACTTTTTAGGTTTTAAATAACAAGTGTTCACTTTTTAGGTTTTAAATAACAAGTGTTCACTTTTTAGGTTTTAAATAACAAGTGTTCTTAATTGCGATAGCTTTTTTAAAGCTCGCAAAGAAACACTAAAATCTTTGATAATTTGGTGTCTATGAAGAAACCTTTTACATATTAGTCAAAAAGTTGAATATAAATATAGAATATAAATGAGATTTAGGAAATGTGTGCTCATGTGGGTGTGTCCTATTTGTGATTTCCTCCTAAAAAAGCAATAACTCAATTTATTTTCTGGATTGTAATAAAGACTGTTGTGCTCAATTAAAAATCAGTAATCAGAAGAGTAGGGAAATTTGGATCATGTGTTTGAAAAATTAGATAGTCTAGAATAATCATTGGAAAAATTATGATTCAGACAAATTATCAAACAAGTGATCAAGTTTTTAAAGAAACGATCAAATTGTCAAAGAAGGGATCAAATTGTCAAACAAATTCCTTTCTTTCCAAAGCTTGGTCAACCCCTGCTCGCCCTCCCTCATACACTCACTATTATGTCGATTAAAACATTTTAAAAGTTCATGATACTACATTCATCTTGCAGAAGATTTGACAAGATTTATTGGGCTCTTTTGTTTATCCGTACGTTTTTATACAGATCCTCATCTTAGCTTTGTCACCGTCAGTCTCTGCCCTGAGGTCAAAGTTCATTTTGTAAAGATTGAGTTGGTTCTGACCGATGATGAATACTACCGCTGTTTGACTGATGATGTTTGTCATTTTAAGGTGAGCAAACAATTTTATGCTTATTTTTTCCTCATGTTAATGATTCAAAATTTCCCCTTTAGTAATTTTGCAGTATTTGAGGTTTTTTGTTTGTTTTTTTCTTCAATAATTTCCACTCATATGTAAATTAGTTGTACATGTCTGTGTTTAAACCCAAAACATATTACTCTCCTCTCAAAGATTTCACAGATGCTAGAGGGTCCTAAATCCTCGTACCTCATCCTGCTCCTCTTTGGGGGCATATTTATTTATTCACGAAATACGGGTTCCTTGCTGCTCTCATCACGGCCAAAGGACGCACCATTGAGCCTCCACTACATATCCAAGGCAGCGGTAAAGCTCAACCGAGGGTCAGATTTGACTGTGGTTCATAACGGAGACAAGATGTCATTGGTCACATATTCAGAGGTCAGTAAATAGAACGATTTCTTTTTAAGACTAAAGTGTTTTTCAGATTGAAGGGAGAGTATCAGCCATACGTCAATCAAGTGTTGAAAGATATTTGGACAGGTAGCAAAAACTAGATTTAACCATGAAAATAATAAAGGGTTTCTTCAATTTTCTTAACAATTGACTTAAAAGTGCCAAGTGCACTTAAAAGCTCCAAGGGCACTTAAAAGCGCCAAGGGCACTTAAAAAGCGCCAAGGGCACTTGAAAGCGCCAAGGGCACTTAAAAGCGCCAAGGGCACTTGAAAGCGCCAAAGGCACTTGAAAGCGCTAAGGGCACTCAAAAGCACCAAGGGCACTCAAAATCACCAGGGGCACTTAAAAGCGCCAAGGCATTTAAAAGCGCCAAGGGCATTTAAAAGTGCCAAGGGCATCTGAAAGCGCCAAGGGCATTCAAAAGCGCCAAGGGCACTTAAAAGCGCCAAGGGCACTCAAAGCGCCAAGGGCACTCAAGCGCCAAGGGCACTCAATCGCCAAGGGCACTCAAAACGCCAAGGGCACTCAAAAACGCCAAGGGCACTCAAGCGCCAAGGGCACTCAAAAGCGCCAAGGGCACTCAAAAGCGCCAAGGGCACTCAAAAGTGCCAA
The DNA here is from genome assembly GCA_020152595.1 of Chiridota heheva. NCBI lineage: Eukaryota > Metazoa > Echinodermata > Holothuroidea > Apodida > Chiridotidae > Chiridota > Chiridota heheva. Next base: position 415,155 of record JAIGNY010003333.1, read on the forward strand.
GGGCAAGGGCACTTACAAAATTGAAATGCACCACTTTTTATGGTGAAGTTTCTTGCTAATAAGTGCCCATGCTCAGGAGCTGCATACAGTTTGCTATTTGAATTGCATTGTGTAGACTGGTCCTGTACTAGCCCTAGTTATTCTTCATATACCCCCGTTCCACTGATCTGTTTTTTTATTGTTGGCTGATTGGTGTCGCTTCTGATTTAAGACCTACAAAACTGTCCCAGTGATGACCTACGTGTAATTGGGTTGTGACAATATACTAGCCCTACAATAAGCACCATCTGACCATGAGACGCAAAATAAGCAAATAATGTAACAAAACTTAGTGTAATTCTTAAGATTAATCAAATATTATCAGTCAGTTGGTTGGGTGCTTATTAGAGCAGGGGTGCTTATTAGAGCAGGAGTGCTTATTAGAGCAGGGGGTGCTTATTAGAGCAGGGGTGCTTATTAGAGCAGGGGCGCTTATTAGAGCAGGGGGTGCTTATTAGAGCAGGGGTGCTTATTAGAGCAGGGGGTGCTTATTAGAGCAGGTGGTGCTTATTAGAGCAGGGGGTGCTTATTAGAGCAGGTGGTGCTTATTAGAGCAGGGGCGCTTATTAGAGCAGGAGCGCTTATTAGAGCAGGGGCTCTTATTGGAGCAGGGGGTGCTTATTAGAGCAGGTGGTGCTTATTAGAGCAGGGGTGCTTATTAGAGCAGGGGGCGCTTATTGGAGCAGGTGGTGCTTATTAGAGCAGGGGCACTTTTTAGAGTAGGGGCGCTTATTAGAGCAGGTGGTGCTTATTAGAGCAGGGACGCTTATTAGAGCAGGTGGTGCTTATTAGAGCAGCGGCGCTTATTAGAGCAGGTGGTGCTTATTAGAGCAGGGGGTGCTTATTAGAGCAGGGGCGCCTATTAGAGCAGGTGGTACTTATTAGAGCAGGGGTGCTTATTAGAGTAGGGGTGCTTATTAGAGTAGGTGGTGCTTATTAGAGCAGGGGTGCTTATTAGAGCAGGGGTGCTTATTAGAGTAGGGTGCTTATTAGAGCAGGGGTGCTTATTAGAGTAGGGTGCTTATTAGAGCAGGTGGTGTTTATTAGAGCAGGGGGTGCTTATTAGAGCAGGGGGTGCTTATTAGAGCAGGGGGTGCTTATTAGAGCAGGGGTGCTTATTAGAGCAGGTGGTGCTTATTAGAGCAGGTGGTGCTTATCAGAGCAGGTGGTGCTTATTAGAGTGGGGGTGCTTATTAAAGCGGGGGTGCTTATTAGAGCAGGGGTGCTTATTAGAGCAGGGTGCTTATTAGAGCAGGTGGTGCTTATTAGAGCAGGTGGTGCTTATTAGAGCAGGGGGTGCTTATTAGAGCAGGTGGTGCTTATTAGAGCAGGTGGTGCTTATTAGAGCAGGTGGTGCTTATTAGAGTAGGGGTGCTTATTAGAGCAGGGGTGCTTATTAGAGCAGGGGTGCTTATTAGAGCAGGGGGTGCTTATTAGAGCAGGTGGTGCTTATTAGAGCAGGGGTGCTTATTAGAGCAGGTGGTGCTTATTAGAGCAGGTGGTGCTTATCAGAGCAGGTGGTGCTTATTAGAGTAGGGGTGCTTATTAGAGCAGGGGTGCTTATTAGAGCAGGGGTGCTTATTAGAGTAGGGGTGCTTATTAGAGCAGGTGGTGCTTATTAGAGCAGGTGGTGCTTATTAGAGCAGGGGGTGCTTATTAGAGCAGGTGGTGCTTATTAGAGCAGGTGGTGCTTATTAGAGTAGGGGTGCTTATTAGAGCAGGGTGTGCTTATTAGAGCAGGTGGTGCTTATTAGAGCAGGGGTGCTTATTAGAGCAGGTGGTGCTTATTAGAGCAGGGGGTGCTTATTAGAGCAGGGGGTGCTTATTAAAGCAGGGGCGCTTATTAGAGCAGGGGTGCTTATTAGAGCAGGGGTGCTTATTAGAGCAGGGGAGCTTAATACGTCAAATACAGTAACTTATTGTTTTTCAAACCTTCACTAACATTCTTTGAATGGTAGAGGTTGCATGTGACCAAGAGGTTCTTCATCACACCCTCTATCAACATTAAGCTAGTAACACAATCTGAAATTTAGGACAGAAATTATATTAAAGGTGTTCAACAGCTGTCTCCTCTTTTATGTATCACAAGAAGTGGTTTATGTGAAAAGTCTAAGATGGTGCCCTTGTCCTCACTTTTTCAACAATTATTAATGTGTTTTGAGAAAAATTGGTTTTAATGTGAGAATGTGATGTCACAACTAGTCTCATTTCAGCCGCTGCTACACAAATGAGACTGATCATTGAGTTTGAATATCTCCTTAACAGAATGCGGTATTGAATAATAGTTTCTTCACTATGACGTTTCTTTCAAATCAGATCAACTTGCTGAACTGATCCTTTAAAATTTCCTCCAAGGTTTTTAATGTTTGTGTTTTTTTTCCGTCAGAGCTCACCCACTGCAATTTTGCTGCACTTGAAAGATGGCAATACTTCAAAATCAATCAAAACATGTTACACATGCTACAAGCTCTGGTAAGTTCAAGTGGTGAATGCAGGACTTTGTTCGTGGTAGCATCACCATTTCACCACCTGCTGCGTGTTGCTCGCATGGTGGGACCCGCTCGTAACTCCATGTTAGGCCCTAGTTCATTTCACAAAAGGTATATTTATTGCCGTATCTGTTGTTTATGAAAGAAGTAAATAAATATTGGTATATTGTATGAATCTAAGATGCACTGGATATAATTGCTAGGGTGGGGTAACAATCGCCCCACCTTTATTTAATATTATGATGCCCTTCCTTTCATATTATGATGCCCTTCCTTTAATATTATGATGCCTTTCCTTTAATATTATGATGCCCTTTTTTTTCATTATTGTATCTTAATTGTCTACAGTACTGATGTGAGTACTTTTACAATTCCGGCAGTAAATATAGCAATAAAAAAGTGCCGGTAAACCACCTGCAAAGCGCAGATAAAGTGCTGGTAAAGATCCGACAAAGCGTCAAAAATTCACCAGTAACACAAAGACATGTTTTAAATACAGAAAGATACTATCACGAGTGTTCATATTTTCAACTGCAGTTCTTCACCGATCTACTCTGTGTAATTTTTTGTAGGCTTTACTGTGCATAATTAAGTTCTGAATGTCTTTGCTCAGAAAAATATTTTTATTTCACGCAATTGGCTTCTAATACAAAATCAAGTATTTTATTTCCGTGTCTTTTCATAAGGACACAGACCATCCCACAATAAATTGGTAGCGGCAATACAGAGTGTATCAATTAGTTTATTTTTAATTCAATTTAATTTGAAAAACAAAACAAATTACCACCTGAAACGTTGGGAACCAACGCCACTATTTTTGGGGTGGGCATGGCCATTTTATAAATCCTAAGATGAAAATTGATTAAATTTATCAAAACTAAAAGGATCAGCGAAATAAAAATAAACAAGATTAACTTACTCAGCTTTCATGTTTTATTTTAAAATATAGAGTATTCCAAATACTCAGGTAAAATTAACTCCTGAAATATGTCCACCAAATATTAAGAAAAGTTATCAAAAATTCATAATGGTTTAGTTCCACAAAGTGAAACACGAAAGAAGAGATTCGAAAAAAGAAAAAGAAAGAAATTCTGAAGTAAACACTCTTTGCTCTTTGTTTTAAAAATACTTCCATTGTTGAAAAGAACGTTTAAAAAGCAATGTCCAAAAGTTTGAAATCAGTGATAGCGACGTAATGAACTTCAAGTAAACAGAAACACCAAGCCAAAGACAACCAACTGTCCAGCGAATATGTACATCCTTACATACTTACAGCTGTTTAACAACTCTCTGCGTGAAACTCCCACTATTTTATAAGCCCAGAAATGTTTTATTTCTTTCTACAATAGATCATGTGAAAAGTCTTTTCTTCTAACAAAATATTATAATTCTTACCCGAAACTTTTAACATTAAACTTTATTAGGAAACACATACCTCCAAAACACGGCAAACTTCTAAAGAATCATAGATAATGCCTCTGCTCCTGCGAGGCACCTTTGACAGATTTGTTTGTAACACTCATGCCAGTTGCTTCTGGACTTCCGTCCAAGCGTATCGGATCGATTAAGTTTGACACCATTAAAAGGAACTACTTGCAGTAGGTAATAATGGTATGCCCCCTCCTCATTTTCATGTATTTTTGTTTCCAGATAGTTTAAGTCTTAATAATAAAATTAGGTTTGGTGGTTATGGGTGAGAGATGAGATCGGTTGAAAGCAGTTTAGAAGGGTGCCCTGGAACGATTCCTTCTTCTACATGTTCAATTTGATATTATCGAATTTGGGGTGGGGGCATTCTCCTTTATTAAAACATGATTTGGTAGATTATCTTGTCCCCTTCCCATTTACTTCAATTTCTCCATGATAAAATATAAATATTATGACAGCAAGAAGGGGGGGAGGGTGGGGATGGGGACAGGAGGGTGGGGGTGGGGACAGGGGTTGGGGATGGGGACAGGAGGGTGGGGATGGGGACAGGAGGGTGGGGTTGGGGAGGGTGGGGGTTGGGTAGGGTAGGGGATTGGGAGGGTGCAGGAAGGGGAGGGCGGGGGAGTGGATCTTTGTTATGACCCCTCTTTTTAAGTTTGAAGCGACAATTTAGGATCATTAAAATTGGGGCAGGGCATTCTCCTTTATGAAAACATAGTTGGTGGATTACCTCGTCCCCTCCCCTATTTTCTTCAATTCACAAAAAATATAGTATTACGACAGCCAACTAGGCCACCTGGCTTCTTATACCTGATATATATATATACATATATATATATATGTATGTATGTATGTATGTATGTATATATGTATGCATGCATGCATGCATGTATGTATGTATATATATATATTGTGATGTATGTATGTATGTATGTATGTATGCATGCATGCATGCATGCATGCATGCATGCATGCATGTATGTATGTATGTATGTATGTATATATATATATATATATATATATATATATTGTGGGGTGATGGGTGGGGCAGGGGAACAAGACAAGCCCGGTGGACTCTACCTCCTATTTTTGTAATTTCACCACTGGTGAGTACATTCAGTATCTCAATTGATTCATTGGTGGTAGTGGGGTAGTGGCTGATTTCAGAAACTGTAAGGTCTCAAAACACAAAGGGATTTGAATGTTTGAGACTCAAGAATTCCAGTTGTGTGTTAGAGAAGTACAAAAATACAGTTTTACCTGTGACACAAGGTTGGGCTGAAAGGTATGTGAAAACGTAGAGGCTAAGTTACTTTACAATCATGAAAAGATGTCAAAATCAGTTGTCGATATTAAGAGTATGATGAAGATCATGTTTAGCTGCTCCCATTCCAAGAACATTGGTGGAGGATTGAAAAGAAGTAAGTTGAAGTAAGGAAATTCATAGGTTTTCTCTTACTAGTGTCACAAATTTGTATAAAAATTTGCATAATTTATTCAGATAAAGCTTAGCCTTTAAAATGCTGTAAGATGGTCAATTTTTAACAGATTTTGATAAAGCTTTTGCTATTTCCATGGTTTATAGCATGTTCCAATTAAGCTACTAGTTGTTACCTATTCATAAGTACGAAACCATCTTTAAAGGGGCATACGGGTATAGGGGACATGTCCCCCACATTCAGGAAAATTTTGAAAATACAAAATTTGTTTTTTAAACACCCCCCCCCCCTTGTGTCCCCCATTATGGCATCATCTCCCCCTCCCTCCCCTACCTTTGTGAAGAGGAATTAGAGCCTGCTTGTTTTCTTTCTCATTGTAGGAAGTTGGATGAACCCAAAGTACCCGTGGAGGTACACCAGCGCCAACATCAGTGGCTGCTGGACCGGGATCAGCACCGCCATGTTGAATTGTTCATGATGCGACTGGTACTACAGCTTGCGGATTCCGCAGTGGAGCGGGTAGATGGAGAGATGCCATATGACGAAGTTCAAAGCAACATGATGGCAGATAGGCTTCTTGCAGATAGGTACCTACCAAACGTAGCAAAGGTGAGATGTATGGTAAGGGGGAGGGTTGACATGGGGAGGGTTGGTGGAGGTAGCAGGTTAGGGTGAAAGGGTGGTGTCACTGGCCGTCTTACCAAATTTTGCCAGGAAATTTGAATATCTGTCGGGAAATTTAGGGAGATCTTTTATATACAGGGATAATTTCTTTGCCAACTTGCTTGTAAAACTTTCGACATATAAATTATTTTTGTGTAAATGAATTCAAGTTGTGATACTGAAACAATAAAATTGCACTAACTAGATTATAACACACCAAAGATGATAAGACCTTTTTTAAACACTTGGATCCGCAATTAGCAAACCTTTGCCGATGTACAGAAAATGTGTATTTTATGGGGTAGGTCTTGAGTGACAGTGTCAAGCTCTTTAGTAAGAATTTATTGGACAATGTGTTGTTTTGTTATACCAGTTATTCAGTTAGCTTGTTGATTGGCAATAGTTGGCTTAGCTGGATATGAACATGAAGGTAGAATACCTCCATGGACACTTCAGTTGGTTCATCACGCAGATAAGTTTAGTATTTATCTCAACAGAGTCATATTTAATCCTCCCCTTTCACCCCCTCTCTACTTTGTTTTTGTTTCAACCATGCACCTCCCCTCACAATCACAGCTTTCTGACCTTTTGTCCTTAAATTTCTCTCATTCTATCCCTGTTTCCTTTACTTCCTACCTCTAGAATGATCTGACCTCTCAGGCACAATTTGACCTTAGTTGTTGTGGTGCGGTTAAGCCATCATCAAACAAACAAACAAACAAACTCAACAGAGTATGTAAAAACAAAACGATTATAGATTTAACTGTCGGTCCCTGATAAATTACCTTTACAAGTTTTTGGAACTTTCTCGTTTGATTAAGGGGATGCAGTGATTGCAACATCTTCATCAACTTAATTTCTTTTATTGAGAGCCTTACAATTATAAGATTATGCATGCAGTGGTGGATTTGCAGATGGAGGAGTAGGCTTCCCAAAAATATGCTACTAAATATTCAATTTTTTCCTATCAATTGCCAATAAACCTGACAAATTGAAGAAAAAATAATCCCCAAGGGGAGTACAGGAAGGTTTGAGATAATGGAAAAAAGTTTTGATCAAAGATAGTGATCTGAAAAGAATTTGTTTTCCTTGTACCAATAAATTTAGTTACATCACATACAGTTGAACTTCAGTTATTCCTTGTATGAAAGATATTCAAGAAGAAACATTCTATGCTAACTCTTGATTGAAAATTATATCCCTCCTAATACCTCAAATTACAGAGCTTTCGGGACCTCTACCAGGGCTTTGCCCCTCATTTGGCCCCTTGAACCCCACACCGCTAAGCATCGCACTATGAGCTCGCATTGACACTGCTGGCGTCAGTTCACACACATGCAATTTATCAGGAAATTTGACCCCCCCCCCTCCCCCTTCGTTTAACCAGATTATCCTAGTTATGCTCCTGGGTTGGAGGAAATAAAGGGATGGTTGATGGGGCAAGGAAAGGATTGGTGTGAGAAGAGGATTTTGTGGTAAGGTCAAGGCCTTTTCTATTTGTACTCAATTTCTATCACATCTGTTTTATTTGTATCACATTAGTATTACAAGCATATCACATCAATTGCTTTTTGTTCTGTACATAAAAAAACACTCCTTTTGATCTTTTCTGTCATTTTAGAACACTTGAACATTATAATTGGGGAAGTAGCTCTGATCCAAGGAGAATTGTGAACACTGAGGTTGGAGGTTGTACATGAAAAATCTTTTATGAAAATGAATATATTTCTAAAACAGGAAAGAATCCAATCATCAATTTTTTTTGTTTTTTGTTAACCATAGTCAGTGTAGACCATACCAAACTCCAATTGCAAAAACGATAAATTAAGTTATAATGGCAGTGGAGAAGGAAATTCATTTCATGTGGAAGAGGATTCATGAACACAAAATTAAAAACAAACTTCTTGAATATCTTCCTTCACTAAGCACATATTCAAGTTTAAAGCTTTGAATCATTTGTGTAGAAACGACTGAAATCAGACTAGTTGTGACATTACAACCTCAGATGTCTCTACGCATCCATATACCTTTAAAAATATCAATTGGATGCACAAGACAAAGCTAAGATACCCATTCTTTCCCAAATTAACAAGATTTTTTTAATTCTTAAGTTAAGGGGCAAGGGGATTTCTATTTCCTGTGTAATCAACTTTTTTAATTTAGGATGTATTGCTGGTCAGGTGATTGTCATGTGATCTTGTCCATAATATGTTTTGTGGCAGTAAAGTGGATGCACATTATTTATTGCTGTCCCTATATGTGCATGTTTGTATTATATGTTGACACCTGTATATAAATGCAACAGAGACGGACACACAACTCCAATGATCTATCTTATGGACCTTTGAATTCTGAACAATAATACAGAACCATGTAAATAGAATCAACATTGCGTATATATTATTTGACAGCTCCTCCCCTGCAGCTATGTTTTGGAGGAAGGGGGCAACTTTCTTCCGTCTGAATGGATACCTGACCAGTTCAATTTTTTCTGCTCGGTTGAGTGGTAAAGTATTAACATAAAATTAAAGAAAAAAAAAACAAATTGGTGAAATTTGTTGACATATACAGAAAAGCAAGAAAAATTTCAAACAATGGGGAAGAAATTTTCCAAAGTATTGGGGAAGAAAATTACCGAAAAATGATGGAAATTTCCAAAAATTTAAGAAAACTGCCTGAAAATTAGGTGTTATGATTAAGGAGTCATATTTGTATGGGAAAGGTCACCGGGTTCAATTCCCACCCGAGCGTGTGTCCTTGAGCAAGACACTTTACTCTACTTGCTTCAGTCCACTCAGCTGTACAGTGAGTACCAGCAATGTTGGGGCATTAAACTGTGATGGCGTCCCGTCCAGGGGGAGTCATGTGCTCTCATTTGCTTACGCCAAGGAAACCGAGGATAAACACCTTGAACTTGTTTCCTGAAAATGAAGGAAATTTCCTAAAGATTAAAAAAGTTTTTCTGAAAAATAGAGGAGAATTCCCGATTAGCAGCAATGTTTCACAGAAACTGAAATTGACTATGCAGTCTTGCTGTTTGTAACTGGATAATTTTGGGCATCTTGCCCCCCTGACAGGTCACCCTCCCTTATGCCCCTGCTAGGTTTATTCAAATGTAAAGCTTGATTGTTTATTTCTATTTCCACAAGTATCGACATTTTGTTTGTAACTATCCAGTTATCTTTGTCTTGTGTATTTGTGCTCAATGTTGTTTTACTTGCTTTATTTGCACCTTTCTAGTCCAGCACCACAAACGCACCTAGCACCTGCAAGAGCATCTGACGGAGCAGGGCAGCCAATAGCAGCATAGTATAGAATTATTACAGAAGAGTCATTGGTAAGTTGATTCAGAATCTGATTGAGAGTTGATTCAGAATCTATTTATGAAATATGAAGTTTTGAGAAAATTGTTAGTGAAGTAATATTCCCATGAATTTTTATATTGAATAATGTGATAAAGAACTATTAAAAAGAAACAAAGTTGAAAAAAGAAACATATTACCATGTTTGACGTAATAAGCGCCCCTGCTTTAGTAAGCGCCCCTGCTCTAGTAAGTGCCCCTGCTCTAGTAAGCGCCCCTGCTCTAGTAAGTGCCCCTGCTCTAGTAAGCGCTCCTACTCTAGTAAGCGCCCCTGCTCTAGTAAGTGCTCCTGCTCTAGTAAGCGCCCCTGCTCTAGTAAGTGCTCCTGCTCTAGTAAGTGCCCCTGCTCTAGTAAGTGCCCCTGCTCTAGTAAGCGCCTCTGCTCTAGTAAGCTCCCCTGCTCTAGTAAGTGCCCTGCTCTAGTAAGCGCCCCTGCTCTAGTAAGCGCCCCATCTCTAGTAAGCGCCCCTGCTCCAGTAAGCGCCCTGCTCTAGTAAGCGTCCCTGCTCCAGTAAGCGTCCCTGCTCTAGTAAGCGGCCCTGCTCTAGTAAGCGCCCCTGCTCTAATAAGCGCCCCTGCTCTAGTAAGCGCCCCTGCTCTAATAAGCGCCCCTGCTCTAGTAAGCGCCCCTGCTATAGTAAGCGCCCCTGCTCTAGTATGCGCCCCTGCTCTAGTAAACGCCCCTGCTCTAGTAAGCACTCCTGCTCTAGTAAGTGCCCACCCAACATTTTTTTAGGGATAACATAATTCAATTGATTAATTAAAGACACAAAATACGCAAGCATGGGCCTATTAGAAAGAAACTTTAAGCCTAAAAAGTGCTGTGATTTTATTTTCTATTATGTCAAGTACAGTCAATTCTTATTCATTTAAGGAGTTCTTACACAGTGAGGTGAAAAGTGTAGTTTGTGTATTTGTTCTTTGAAAATTAAAATTCTAAATTACTACAAACATTTTATTGTTTAATTATTTAGATAGGGTATAACCTATACTTTACAGGGACATGTATGCCCATCTGATCATGTACCTTAAACTCTTAAGAAAAGGAAAATATTGCTTTTATAGAAATACATATAAAAACTGCTCTGCTCGGTGGCTTTTTAACAGACTGAAATCTGTGAAATGTAAGAACTGCTTAGCGGAATGAGGTATCAACATGGTTTTTATCAATTTCTTTTTAATGGTCCTTTACCATACAAATTTAATTTCACTGGAATATATCTTTAATGTCAACACAAATCTTTGGCTGTATTTCGTTTATTTGAAGAAGTATTGTTTTTGAAGATGGAATCTACGGTGCTTCCATCATCATCCGCTTGCTCTGCTCACATAATGCTGGGTGAGGAAGCAGCAAAGTTGCAACTACCCTTACAAAAAAGAGTGTCAAACCTTGTCTGTGTTTCTGCAGGAACACATGTGGCAGACAAAAGACTTCACATGTGGCAAACAAAAGTGACACACATGACAATGCATGAAATTGGAACTAATCCCCTGCGTGTCTAACAGGTAATCCCCACATGTGTTCATGTGAGGCTGACATGCATGTAAATGTGTGAAAATAAGTGTTTTAACAAGACAGGAAAAAGTGTGGTAAAACGTGTTCCAACCTGTGTCAAGAAATGTGGCAAAACGTGGCAAACTTTCAATTTTGGACCAGCTGAATAGGCTGTTGCATGAAGAAATATTTTATGATGTAAACACTTTGTCTGGTACTTAAGACACAGGTTTTCTCTTGTTTCGTGTATGACACACATTGTCCTGTTGGACACAGGAAAACCTGTGAAGTGTAGTTTCCATGTTTTATGTGTAAAAGAGTGGCAGACACTGTTTTTTGTGGAATGAGTGAGAAAGAGTGTCAAACTAGTGCAAATATCAAGGATTACCCTGGGTTTGCATGCGTGTTCATGCATGAAATTGGAACAGCTGACACAGGTTTTTTGTAAGGGATCATCAAATTCCTACGGTTTTAAAAAAAGGTGTTGAAATTCTTGGTACGAAAAATCAATTTAATGTAGTTAGTATTCATCACACATGGGGAAAGTTTTTAGAGCATATATTTATTCACTGCTGCTTCTATATCAAAAAAATTCTTCCCATAAATTCCCGTTTTTTTTCCGTGGTTATAACCACAGAACCATCAATTTTTTCCTGGACTGGGAAGCAGTAAGTCACATTTTTGAAGTTTTTGGTGTGATTAGGTTTTGAAAAGTGGCCACGACAAGCACCTCAAACTTGAGGTGGGACAAAGCTCCCCCCATCCCCCTAAATAAAAAATTGGGGGACTCACGGCGGCTTTTCAAAGCACTGAAATTATGTGTGCTGTATAACGTAACAGGCAGTCAACAAGTCATTCCCCCCACCCCCTTTTGATGAGCTAAGCTAAATCCATCTGAGCCATTAGATGCATAGGGCCGGTGCTTATCTCTTGTTTCCATGGCGCCAATGGATGAGAGTACATGACTCCCCCTGGAGGGGACGCCACACCATCACAGATTAACTCCCCAGCAGTGCTGGTACTCATTTTACTGCTGAGTGAACTGAAGCAAGTAGAGTGTCTTGCCCAATGCAGTGCTCACGACAGGAATCGAACCTGGTACCTTTCAAATACGAGCATGACCACTGAACCTCTTCCCTTTTTGATGAACAGTAAATAAAATCTTGGGGAAGAGGAAGGGACAAGCTCCCCCTCACCCTCCCAGTCCTCCCTGTGGCACCACTTGATTTTTTTAAATGCTTGTTATAGATAAATCTAAGACATTTATCTATTTTTTAATTCCTCATAGAGACCAGCTCTAACTGAAAAGGAGATTCAAGAGCGAATTCTTCGAACAAGAAAACGTTTGAAAGAAGAGGATGAAGACCAGGAGGCAGAGGCTGTTGAAGGGACGGAGAACGCCGAACCAATAACAGTCGATGAAACACTGGACATTGAATCAATGGCGGGCGAGGAGACACAAGAGGAGGAAAAGACGAAGATGAGTCAGTTTCGTTTGAGACGCTCCAGGAAAGTTCACTCTGCTCCCCCCTCCATGTCAAAAGAGTTTTAAAGGACTAGTGACACAAAGAGGCATGGGTGTAGCCAGGAGGATTGACAGGGTCATAAAATCCACCCCACCCCTCCTCCCCCTTCCCAATAGAAATTGTAAGTTACCGCACAAGATCCCCCAAAAATGCCCAAAATGTAAAATATGGTTAAAAGTGCAGATGCTGCATTGATCACCTTTTTTAAACAGTGCACTAAGAGTGCATTAGCATTAGCAAGAGCAAAGTATTACATCAAAATTAATTGAAAATTTTACTGCTATTTTGTAATTTTGGAGTATTTATTTGCAAAAACTATCAGATATCATCTTATCAACAATTTCACAGGGAATACAAGATTCAACATATTTTTCAAGTGCATTATAATTCATTTCTTCCTGAAATGCAGATAAATTTTGGATTATAGAATTGTAATTGTTATTTTTGATTTAAATTCTAAACAGAAGTACAAAACACAACAAAAAATGAATTTGACTTGAGGAAATAACCATCCTTATGAAGAATGGTCCATCAATCATTCATAGGTTCTGCACAAAGTCCTCCCAAGCATATAATGTATAATTATATTTAAGCTCAGCCAACGACTAATCTGATTCACATCACTGAACAGCAGTTATGTAGCTTGAGCCCCAGATGAATGACCTATTGTGTACAGTGTAACAATAGCTGGTTGCTAACAAGTGAACTGTGAATAGACTATGAAGATGTTGTCAGTAAAGAAGGTATAGATTACCCCTGTGTTGTGTTTGGTGTTACAATAGCAGGTTGCTAGTCAATAAACTGTCAAGAGTCTCTCGGGTTGAATGGTGTGGATTACCCCTGATTTTGAGAAAATTGAAGGTGTCGGGTGGGAAGGGTCTAAGCGCCAAAAATTCTTAATGATTGGATAATCATCAAAGTAAGGTTTCACATGATAACATTTACTGTAAGATAAATTGTTTATGGTATGGTAATGTTAAGGTGCCTATAACCAACCAACCTTGATAGAATGGTAATATGACACTCAAATCTAAGAATCAAACAAATATCTTGTGGAAAGAAGAAGAAGAAAAATATCTTTTTAGTGTCATATTGGTGCCCATTTTAAAGAAATTCCCTATTTATTTGTTCCATTTATGCAATCTTCATCAAGTTCATGTGCTTTATTCGCCTGTTCTGCTCTACAACTCTGCTCATTGCAGCTTTCAGTATCATCTCATTGAAGCTCATTGTTTTTTTCACCCATGCACCTCCTCTCCCGATCCCAGCTTCCTGACTAAATTCTCATATTTCTCTATAATCCAATCTTCCCCCTGTTTCCTTTCCTTTGTACCTCTGGACTGATCTAAGCTCTCTGGCACAATTTGACCCTCGTTGTCGTGGTGCCATTAAGCCCTCATCAAACAAACAAACAATCATTGAAGCTGGCCATCAGGATATCGTGCTAATAATCTTGTAAATGCCTTTCTCGTGCAGCATTTTAATTTGTCTGTATTTTTTGTTACTACAACTCATGCTGCAACTCATGCTGCAACTCATGCTGCAACTCATGCTGCAACTCATGCTGCAACTCATATAAATTGTTGAATCATTTATTATGTCAATGCTTATAATTTATTTTATGGCAATGGCACTTCCAAAAGGACTTTTCTCTTTGTTTGAGTTAATGTCTCTTGAGTTACGAAATAAGCCTAACCCACCATAGCATGTACGACCAATGCAGTGACATTTAGATGTTCACAAGGCTTGCCGCAAGCTTTGATCCATTTATGGCATTTAGATGTTCACAAGGCTTGCCGCAAGCTTTGATCCATTTATGGCATTTAGATGTTCACTTTGATCCATTTAGGCATTTAGATTGCCGCAAGCTTTGATCCATTTATGGCATTTAGATGTTCACAAGGCTTGCCGCAAGCTTTGATCCATTTATGGCATTTAGATGTTCACAAGGCTTGCCGCAAGCTTTGATCCATTTATGGCATTTAGATGTTCACAAGGCTTGCCGCAAGCTTTGATCCATTTATGGCATTTAGATGTTCACAAGGCTTGCCCGCAAGCTTTGATCCATTTATGGCACTTCTCTGTATCTTTTTGAGTTTTTAGCAAATGGGATAAACAAAATGTAGTTTGCTAAGTAGTGTTCTGGGTAATAACAATCAGATTTACAAAACCTGCAGCGGGCCCGTAAGCGCAATTTTTGTTCAACATTTTGCCATCAATCAGTCTGTGTGTGCAGAAATTTATTTTGTACAGTAAACTGCATTGACTTCATGAGCTCGCACTGGTAGCTAGTTGTACGGTACCAGTACTGCATAGGATGTTTGCCCCACTTAGTTATGCAGAATTTGTTGCTAGGCAAATTCATGCGGTGATTGGTTGAAAAAGCTGTCAATTATCAAACCCAAAGGTTTATTATCAAGTCTGGGTGCTCAACACTGAAAGAAATAGTCCCAGGAATTTTTGTTTTCAATAAGTAAAGAAAAAAAATCAAATAATTTAGAAAGAGGCAATAATTAATTTTTAAAGGAATACATAAAAATTGTCTTGGATTTGCAAGTATGACATCACACTGTACTGCACTGTGAGGTCACTTTGAACCCACTGGTGACTTAAAAGTAACCTCTTATGCTGTGTCTTTATTGCTTTGTGTAGGTTCTTTTTATTTCAATTTGTGTAAAGAATGCTATATAAATACTTGTTAAAAATTGTATAGTCATTCAATATCTTGTATTGGTCTGTAATTTTGTCAAGGTATGGAAAGACTGCTATAGTATATAAATACCTATTTTATATTTCTAATATTGATTCAATTTATTTGTAAATGTAGCAACTCAGCCAAATTTTTCTTTGGTGCTTATTATATATATATATACATATATATATATATATATATATATATATATATATATATATATACACATATATATATATATATATATATATACATATATATATATATATATATATATATATGTATATGTATGTATGTATGTATGTATGTATGTATATATATATATATATATATATATATATATATATATATATATATATATATATATATATATATATATATATACATATAAATCTATATATATATACATACATACATACATACATACATATATTTTTTTATACCAACCACACCTTGAATCTACCTCATGCATTCCATACAAAACTGACAAAAACTACCAAAATTGCCAAACACCAAAAGAGAGTTTTTGATACTTGTGGCATTGAAAAAGTGTTCGAAGGTCTATGGACAAGTACAAAAGATTTCTGTTTAACCACTGACTGAAAAGAGCACTGAATTCTGTGTTTAATAGTCTTTGAAATGTAGCAACTAGGCCAAATATAATCTTTGGTGCTTGAATCTATGTATGTTTTGTACCAACCACACCTTGAATGTTCCTGATGCATTCCAGACAAAACTGCCTAAAACTCTTCAAGAGTTTTTGATACTTTATGTTGTTAAAAATTACTTAAAGGTCTATTGACAGGTATAAAAGATTTATGTTGAACCAGTGATCGAAAAGAAGAATAACTTCTGTGCTAATAGTATTGAAATTGTACCAACTCGGCCAAATTTAATCTTGGAGCATGAATCACATCTTGAACCTTGCTGATGCATTTCATAAAAAACTGCCAAAATCTCCGACAAAGAAGGAACATCTCATATAATGTAAAGTATGTACATGAAATAGTATATTTGTTGCAGATATAGTATATGTACAATTCCATTATTAGTATTATTATTGTTGTTAAACCACATGTTTTCAAGCACAAGCACTTTACAATGATAACTTAATGCACCTCTTGGTCCAAACGTGAGGCTGTCTTTTCTGCTAAGTCAAAGGAGTTTTGAAATAGTACAGGTCAAATTGTTGATACTTGTGTCATTGAAAAATTACTTTTAAGTATTCATCAGAAATAATCAAATTAAATATGAAAGTTTTCCAGTACCATCATGAGCATGATAAGTGTGTTTGACTATTCTAGCACGATAATTGTGTTGGACTATTCCAGCATGATAGGTGTGTTGGACTATTCCAGCACGATAAGTGTGTTGGACTATTCCAGCACGATAAGTATGTTTGACTATTCCAGCATAATAAGTGTGTTGGACTATTCCAGCGCGATAAGTGTTTTTGACTATTCCAGCACGATAAGTGTGTTTGACTATTCCATCACGATGAGTGTGTTGGACTATTCCAGCACGATAAGTGTATTTGACTATTCCAGCACGATAAGTGTTTTGGACTATTCCAGCATGATAAGTGTGTTTGACTATTTCAGCACGATAAGTGTGTTGGACTATTCCAGCACGATGAGTGTGTTTGACTATTCCATCACGATAAGTGTGTTTGACTATTCCAGCTCGATAAGTGTGTTGGACTATTCCAGCACGATAAGTGTGTTGGACTATTCCAGCACGATAAGTGTGTTGGACTATTCCAGCACGATAAGTGTGTTGAACTATTCCAGCACGATACGTGTGTTGGACTATTCCAGCACGATAAGTGTGTTGGACTATTCCAGCACGATAAGTGTGTTGGACTATTCCAGCACGATAAGTGTGTCTGACTAATCCAGCACGATAAGTGTGTCGGACTATTCCAGCACAATAAGTGTGTCGGACTAATCCAGCACGATAAGTGTGTTGGACTATTCCAGCACGATAAGTGTGTTGGACTATTCCAGCACGATAAGTGTGTTGGACTATTCCAGCATGATAAGTGTGTTGGACTATTCCAGCACGATAAGTGTGTTGGACTACTTTAGCACAATAAGTGTGTTTGACTATTCCAGCACGATAAGTGTGTTGGACTATTCCAACATGATAAGTGTTTGACTATTCTTGAGACTCAGAAAAAAAATGCCCACATTTTCCGACCGCCAGCTCCTTGAAGGGTGAAAAAACAAAATACTGCACCTGACGTAATAAGCGCCCATCCAACATTTGTTTGACTGATAATATATCCCAACATCAATAAATGCACTTAAATGTCTGCATTATATTGTCTTTTTGTTTTTGGTGCGCTAGGCTACATTAATACAGGGGTGAAATTCAAGTAATTATTAAAGAAATGTGGATTACTTTTCTTTTGATTTGCCAAATTCTGAGCTACTTTTAATGCCCGATGAACATGCAGTAGGCCTGATAAACTTGAACAATGCTACATTAGGCATAAACCTCGCTATCATTAACCCAAGCATTAGCGCTTATTAGGAAGAAACATTGGTAATAAAAAGTGGCTCAATCCTAATTTTGTAAATGCACTGGGCACTTATTACGTCAAATATGGTCAATCAAAACAAAATGATAAGCATGGACACTTATTATGTCAAATATGGTCAATTAAAACAAAATGATAAGCCTGGACACTTATTACGTCAAATATGCTTAATAAAAACAAAATAATAAGTTAATAAAATCAAGGAGAAACGAGGTGCGTCAGATGTCAAAATGTTGAATAAATTTAATGTTTTTTTAGAAGATGTTGAAGCCAATAAGATTATACATGGATCATATAGATGCAGGGAGAGTGTTCCACAGGTGAGGGGCAGCCTAACTTATTACCATATATGGTGATTTGATTTGTGGAACAGTCGAGTGTCAAATTTTGACAGGATCTTAGTGATGTAGTTAAAGAAATAATTTCATTTCTATTTTTATAACTGGGTACTGAAGTGCCTTTAGAGGTAATAGCAAGATTGTATAGCTTTGTATATTTCTTTATATATTTTTTATTATTTTTGTTGTCCAAAGTTAAATCCATCTGAGCCATCCAACCGGAGATGAACCAGGTTAAATCCATCCGGAGATAAGCCAGGTGCTCATCTCCGGTTTCCATTGCACAACATGATGAATAAATCAGGCTATACATTTTCAGTCTATTGCCCTTAAAATCACCAGTGTTACAAACTCACTGATGAAACATCCTTTCACAATCTGAATGAATCCTCTGCCACAAGTTACACACATGGGTTGGCCCTGCAGTCATCCTATCCGCAATAACTTGCTCTTCAAGAAGTCCATTGTGTACATACAGATGATAAGGAGTGAAATAACTGATGCGTAAAACCACTAAGTGATCTGTAGTGGGTTTCTTAATTGCTTCTAGCAGAGTCTTAAAGTCATACCCGCAGAAATGGAGGTTCTTGCGGGTAAAAAGACTGAAAATTGGTAGCACGAGTTAGGCGTAATAAGAGCACATGGCATCGCAGGTGAACTCCCAGTCTGGAGCAAGTAAAGTGTCTTCTTGGTCAAGGACACAATGCAATGCTTCCAACAGGAGTCAAACCTAGAACTTTTCGTTTATACAAGAATGACTCTTGTGGACCTCATTTTTGGTGAGACCGATTGTAATGATTCAAGATTATTTTGTTTTTGAAATATTTGAACATTTGTAAGTCACGAATGATAAATATCAAACAGTCACTTGCTTAACCATGAAAGATTTTAATACTGAATGTGCTATGTAAGATATGTAAATTATTTGGTAAAATCCTGCAGTGGGGTTGATGGAATACTTTGAGGTGTAAAGGACGCATATAGGTAATGGCCTATAGATAATAATAATAATAATAATAATAATAACTAAATTTATTAAGCGCCGAAATCCAGAAAAAACTTCTGTTCACGGCGCTGTACAAAATTAATTGTTCGAAAAATGTAGATCAAAAAGATAAGTTTTCAGTTGTCTTTTAAATGATTCCAGTGTTGGAGAAGATCTCAGGTGGCGAGGCAGTGAATTCCAAAGCTTGGGTGCAGAGGCAGAAAAAGAAATATCACCAAAATGTGTTCTTGTTGTCGGCTGTAATAGTTGACAAGAGTCACCAGAACGTAGGGTTCGATTCGGGGTATATCTTGAAATGAGATTGGAGAGATAAACTGGAGCTGTGCAATGAACAACAGATCAATAGGTAAAAAGGAGAATTTTGAAGATGATACGTTTTTCAATAGGTAGCCAGTGTAAGTCTTTCAAGATAGGTGTGATAATGGCCTATAGATAAGGGCCTATAGATAATGGCCTATCGATAATGGCCTATCGATAATGGCCTACGTAAAATAGCTTTAAATTTTGAGAAGAATAGTCTTAAATATTCAGTATTGTTTACTATATGAGGAATTTGTGATGTATAACTGTGCGGACAGCTCAAAATCTTCATGTGTGCCCCTGCTCTAATAAGTGCCCACCCGACATTTAAGTGCCCACCCGACATCCAAGTGCCCACCCGACATCCAAGTGCCCACCCGACATCCAAGTGCCCACCCGACATCCAAGTGCCCACCCGACATCCAAGTGCCCACCCGACATCCAAGTGCCCACCCGACATCCAAGTGCCCACCCGACATCCAAGTGCCCACCCGACATCCAAGTGCCCACCCGACATCCAAGTGCCCACCCGACATCCAAGTGCCCACCCGACATCCAAGTGCCCACCCGACATCCAAGTGCCCACCCGACATCCAAGTGCCCACCCGACATCCAAGTGCCCACCCGACATCCAAGTGCCCACCCGACATCCAAGTGCCCACCCGACATCCAAGTGCCCACCCGACATCCAAGTGCCCACCCGACATCCAAGTGCCCACCCGACATCCAAGTGCCCACCCGACATCCAAGTGCCCACCCGACATCCAAGTGCCCACCCGACATCCAAGTGCCCACCCGACATCCAAGTGCCCACCCGACATCCAAGTGCCCACCCGACATCCAAGTGCCCACCCGACATCCAAGTGCCCACCCGACATCCAAGTGCCCACCCGACATCCAAGTGCCCACCCGACATCCAAGTGCCCACCCGACATCCAAGTGCCCACCCGACATCCAAGTGCCCACCCGACATCCAAGTGCCCACCCGACATCCAAGTGCCCACCCGACATCCAAGTGCCCACCCGACATCCAAGTGCCCACCCGACATCCAAGTGCCCACCCGACATCCAAGTGCCCACCCGACATCCAAGTGCCCACCCGACATCCAAGTGCCCACCCGACATCCAAGTGCCCACCCGACATCCAAGTGCCCACCCGACATCCAAGTGCCCACCCGACATCCAAGTGCCCACCGACATCCAAGTGCCCACCCCCAGTGCCCACCGACATCCAAGTGCCCACCCGACATCCAAGTGCCCACCCGACATCCAAGTGCCCACCCGACATCCAAGTGCCCACCCGACTCAAGTGCCCACCCGACATCCAAGTGCCCACCCGACATCCAAGTGCCCACCCGACATCCAAGTGCCCACCCGACATCCAAGTGCCCACCCGACATCCAAGTGCCCACCCGACATCCAAGTGCCCACCCGACATCCAAGTGCCCACCCGACATCCAAGTGCCCACCCGACATCCAAGTGCCCACCCGACATCCAAGTGCCCACCCGACATCCAAGTGCCCACCCGACATCCAAGTGCCCACCCGACATCCAAGTGCCCACCCGACATCCAAGTGCCCACCCGACATCCAAGTGCCCACCCGACATCCAAGTGCCCACCCGACATCCAAGTGCCCACCCGACATCCAAGTGCCCACCCGACATCCAAGTGCCCACCCGACATCCAAGTGCCCACCCGACATCCAAGTGCCCACCCGACATCCAAGTGCCCACCCGACATCCAAGTGCCCACCCGACCAAGTGCCCACCCGACATCCAAGTGCCCACCCGACACAATGCCCACCGACCAAGTGCCCACCCGACATCCAAGTGCCCACCCGAAGTGCCCACCCGATCCATCCAAGTGCCCACCCGACATCCAAGTGCCCACCCGACATCACCCGACATCCAAGTGCCCACCCGACATCCAAGTGCCCACCCGACAAGTGCCCACCCGACATCCAAGTGCCCACCCGACATCCAAGTGCCCACCGACGAGTGCCCAGACATTCAAGTGCCCACCCGACATTTTTGACTGATAACATAAATCATTTGTTCCATTCTTTGCTTATTTTGCATCTGATGCACTTCTGATAGCACATTGTATGCAGCCCAGTACATGGGCATTTATTAGGACAAACTTTAAGCCTAAAAAGTGGTGCAATTCTACTTTCCGCTTATTACGTTGAATGCAGTCATTCATATTTCTTTCCCAAATCTTACTCAATGAAAATGACAAAAAAGTCTATTCCTGCTAGATTATGATGCAAGGTAAGGTGATTATGGTGCAAGGTAAGGTGATTCTGATGCAAGGTAAGGTGATTATGATGCAAGGTAAGGTAATTCTGATGCAAGGTTAGGTGATTCTGATGCAAGGTTAGGTGATTCTGATGCAAGGTAAGGTAAAGACTTGTAGACATTGGATCCTTCAAAAATTCTGATAGACAATAAAAACAAAGGATTATTTGATCAAACTGCCCATGTATTCCTGCTATACATCACAAATTGGCTCAACCATTTGCATGTTGATGATATCTGAAAATAAACAACCTTTTACGAGGCCATTTTTTGCATTCATTTGAGCCAATGCATCCATAGGTTGACCTTTTAAGTTTTCAGACATGTACATAAATTATGTGTGTATAAGTTCAATAAAAAGAACATTGACAAAGTATTCAAAATATCTCCTTTCTTTTTACGAGCATCAACAACTATTGAGTTTTTAATGAGATATGCCTTTTATGCACAATTTGACCATGGTGGCGTTAAGCCATTGATCAGGCACAATTTGACCTTCGCTGTCGTGGTGGCGTTAAGCCATTGATCAGGCACAAATTGACCCTCGCTGTCGTGGTGGCGTTAAGCCATTGATCAGGCACAATTTAACCCTCGCTGTCGTGGTGGCTTGATCAGGCACAATTTAACCCTCGCTGTCGTGGTGGCGTTAAGCCATTTGATCAGGCACAATTTAACCCTCGCTGTCGTGGTGGCGTTAAGCCATTGATCAGGCACAATTTGACCCTCGCTGTCGTGGTGGCGTTAAGCCATTGATCAGGCACAATTTGACCCTCGCTGTCGTGGTGGCGTTAAGCCATTTGATCAGGCACAATTTGACCTCGCTGTCGTGGTGGCGTTAAGCCATTGATCAGGCACAATTTGACCTCGCTGTCGTGGTGGCGTTAAGCCATTGATCAGGCACAATTTGACCTCTCTGTCGTGGTGGCGTTAAGCCATTGATCAGGCACAATTTAACCCTCGCTGTCGTGGTGGCGTTAAGCTTCATTGATCAGGCACAATTTGACCCTCTGTCGTGGTGGCGTTAAGCCATTGATCAGGCACAATTTAACCCTCGCTGTCGTGGTGGCGTTAAGCCATTGATCAGGCACAATTTGACCCTCTCTGTCATGGTGGCGTTAAGCCATTGATCAGGCACAATTTAACCCTCGCTGTCGTGGTGGCGTTGAGCCATTGATCAGGCACAATTTGACCCTCTCTGTCGTGGTGGCGTTAAGCCATTGATCAGGCACAATTTGACCCTCGCTGTCGTGGTGGCGTTAAGCCATTGATCAGGCACAATTTGACCCTCTCTGTCGTGGTGGCGTTAAGCCATTGATCAGGCACAATTTGACCCTCGCTGTCGTGGTGGCGTTAAGCCATTTGATCAGGCACAATTTAACCCTCGCTGTCGTGGTGGCGTTAAGCCATTGATCAGGCACAATTTGACCCTCGCTGTCGTGGTGGTGTTAAGCCATTGATCAGGCACAATTTGACCTTCGCTGTCGTGGTGGCGTTAAGCCATTGATCAGGCACAATTTGACCCTCGCTGTAGTGGTGGCGTTAAGCCATTGATCAGGCACAATTTAACCCTCGCTGTCGTGGTGGCGTTAAGCCATTGATCAGGCACAATTTAACCCTCGCTGTCGTGGTGGCGTTAAGCCATTTGATCAGGCACAATTTGACCCTCGCTGTAGTGGTGGCGTTAAGCCTGATCAGGCACAATTTGACCCTCGCTGTCGTGGTGGCGTTAAGCCATTGATCAGGCACAATTTGACCTTCGCTGTCGTGGTGGCGTTAAGCCATTTGATCAGGCACAATTTGACCCTCGCTGTAGTGGTGGCGTTAAGCCATTGATCAGGCACAATTTGACCCTCGCTGTCGTGGTGGCGTTAAGCCATTGATCAGGCACAATTTGACCCTCTCTGTCGTGGTGGCGTTAAGCCATTGATCAGGCACAATTTGACCCTCGCTGTCGTGGTGGCTTTAAGCCATTGATCAGGCACAATTTGACCCTCTCTGTCGTGGTGGCGTTAAGCCATTGATCAGGCACAATTTAACCCTCGCTGTCGTGGTGGCGTTAAGCCATTGATCAGGCACAATTTGACCCTCTCTGTCATGGTGGCGTTAAGCCATTGATCAGGCACAATTTGACCCTCGCTGTCGTGGTGGCATTAAGCCATTGATCAGGCATAATTTGACCCTCGCTGTCGTGGTGGCGTTAAGCCATTGATCAGGCACAATTTGACCCTCTCTGTCGTGGTGGCATTAAGCCCGTCAAACAAACAAACATTTATTGATGGATGAAAAAATAGAATGAGGGAGTAGCATTACAGGATCACCTGGTGGTGCCAGGATTTGCCTTTTAGGGGGTGGGGGATACCCTCCCAGGCGGTGAACATTTTAAAATTATGTTGCATACAAACTTCCTGTTTCTCCCGAAAACATTGGAAAGATTTTCCCCAAAATGGGGGCTAGAGGTTCCCGACAGGCAGGCATGTAGCCAACCTCCCTCTGCTGAATGTCGATGTTTTTTTATTGTAACAGTTGTGCTTCTTGAGTTTTTCTGCTTTATATGTATGTAGTTCACTCGGGTTAAAATTATTTTTCATAGAGGTCTGCTCCTACCCTATACAAATTTCTGACTACGTGCCTGTAGACCCCTGGTGCTACCCGTCCATCAATGAATTTATGGAATGAGGATGCTTGTGATTGATTACATACTAAAACAAGCAGTACATTTGGCTATATCTGTGAAAATGTTTCTTATAATTCATTTAAGCTCTCGTTAGATGTTTGGATTCAAATTGGTTTTAGGGGTATTCTTGTTCATTTGTGTATTTCTGTTGGGATATTTTACTCTTCAGTGAGTGTTCCATTCCATCTTTGATTCTTATTGTTTTGCATTGTTGTTTCGCTGAGCGATGAGCTTCGGATACAGGTGCACAATAAGGTCTCATCATCGCGTTGCAGCTGAACAAAGCTGGTTTCTCAACATATGCCGCTTATTATTTCACATGTCCGTCACCGCTGGCAACCAAATTAGAACACACACTGAAAACAAACTCCACAACATTCCATTCCCACAACCTCTCTTGTAAAGACCAAAGTCGACATCACTCACCTCCCCCCCCCCTCCCCCACTCAATAACTGTCACAATCCCCTTACAGTCGAACACATCCTCATTGACTGCCCTCTCTTCACCAACCCCAGAGTTTACCTTAATCCCTTTTAACTCCCATTGCCGAGCTCTTTCGTAAAACCTCCATAGAAAAAAAATAATCTCCTTCCTATACCATACCTGGCACTCTAACTAACTTACCTTGTCCCAACCTTCTCCAGACTCAACCTACCTACTGCACTCTACCCTTTTACCTACCTACTGCACTCTACCCTTTTACCTACCTACTGCACTCTACCCTTTTACCTACCCACTGCACTCTACCCTTTTACCTACCCACTGCACTCTACCCTTTTACCTACCCACTGCACTCTACCCTTTTACCTACCCACTGCACTCTACCCTTTTACCTACCCACTGCACTCTACCCTTTTACCTACCCACTGCACTCTACCCTTTTACCTACCTACTGAACTCTACCCTTTTACCTACCTACTGAACTCTACCCTTTTACCTACCTACTGCACTCTACCCTTTTACCTACCTACTGCACTCTACCCTTTTACCGACCTACTGCACTCAACCCAACTTCTCCATTCTCTTTCCACCTCTGACATAATCTAACCTCTCTAGCACAATTTTACCACACCATACAAACAAATTTGACATGTAGTGTGAAACAGTTCAAAATTTTAAACCCTTTCCTAAATTTCAGTGGTTTATAATGATCGGTTGTCCCGGAGTCTTTATCTTATTCAGACAATCCTTTAAAAATTGGCTAACGAATAAAAACAAAAATTGTTCTGTCAAACAATTTTCTCTCATTCATACATTAGGAAAAGCTCACAAATCCAACTGTCCAGACATGGCCAGTGAAGTCATGCTTCAGTGCATGTATACAAAACAGTGCATAGTATATGTGCACTGATACATGACATCACTGGCCATAATAATGTATACCATAATAATGTATATCAAGTGATAAAGCGCCGGTATCCGCCAAAAGGCGCTCATGGCGCTTTGCAAAAAACAAGCCAGTAAAACAGTTCAAACTCATTCCAGGCTGGAATAAACATAACAGTACAACATTAACAAGAAAGTTTTTTGAAAAGGAATGTTTTTAAACCAGTTTTGAAACTGTTCCAGTTTTGAAACTGTCCAGGTACCTAGCAGATCTAACAGTTTGTGGGAGACCATTCCACACTTTGGCCGCTGCGACATAAAATGATCTTGATCCCCACTGGTTTCTCGCGACTCTTTCCTGAAGCAGAACCTGAGACGATGAACGCAAGTTCTCACTTGCTAGAACATACAGGTCAACGAGTTCACACAGGTAAGATGGCGCAGAGCCATGTAAAATTTTGTAAACGAACAAGGCTACTTTGAATACAAAACGCTGTTCAACTGGTAACCAGTGAAGTTTACACATAACTGGTGTAATATGAGCAGAGGGCTTAGTGAAGGTTATTAGTCTTGCCGCAATATTCTGAATTCTTTGAATTTAGAATGTCTGGGTAGTTGGAATTGTGAGCCTTTGCTTACACATTTGCATAAATATTTCTTTATAATACAAATTATAAAAGTGACAAATTTTGATTAAAATTTCATACAGGTTGTGTGAGTGGGGATTGAAGGGGTTGGGGCAGAGTATAGAGACACCAAAGTGCAAGCAGTGGGAAAGACAGGAACAAGTCGCTTGATGCTATTAGACCTTTTCAAACCAAGTTTAACTGAATGTGATTACTTCAGTTCTTCCACCAATCTGCTGCTGGGGGAATTTTCCCTTTTGCTTCCCAACCAATTATCTGCAGTTGGTGGAGGAAAATTTGTTAGCAACAACGTATGCGCATATTACCTTCATATACATAAATGATAAACGGCTGAAAGAATACCCTTGCTCCAAAATGCGTCTGAATTGTGCAGAGTATTTGATTGGTCAATAAGATTCTCCCAGTATACCATTGGTCCATTATGGACATGTGAATTTTGGTCATGTGACATTATTTTAATTAGTTTTCCAGAAATTGCCAATTCAGATTTGAAGAGATCTATATCAAACAAAAGCCAAAATAAAAGTCTTGAGCATTGAAATTGTTTGTTCCTTAATTTTATATTAATCTTAAATCTTATTTCATACATGGACAGCTGTTTAGTAAAAGTATAAACATAAAAACAGCCAATTTGGCATTGACATGAATTTAGAACTTAAATTACAAAATGACTTTAAACTCTCATCTACATACCCTTACAAAAATTCAAAGTCGATGCTCCGGAGAACAATGAATGAAAGCATTGAACAACTAGGAAAAAGTTTTATTTTAAATAGGGCTGTCACGATATGTCGCTTATCACAATATGTCGCATATCAGGATATGTAGCTTATCATGATATGTCGCTTATTGCAATATGTAACTTATCGCGATATGTCGCTTATCGCGATATGTCGCTTATCGCGATATGTGGCTTATTGACATATGTTGCTTATCGCGATATGTCGCTTATCCCGATATGTCGCTTATCACGATATGTCGCTTATCACGATATTGTTTTTTTATGATATCAAAAATTTCCCTACCCAACGTTATGTCATTTTCAAATGTAAACAGAACATTTTGTGAAACAGAATTTCAGAACTGAATGAGATTTTAACAGAATATTTGCAGCATATCTGAATCCTTTAGGCTTCCTTTCCTTAGCTCTGGAGTTTTATGAGATTTGTACGCCAAAAACCTAAGCAACTTTCCCAAATTAATGATCGTAACATAGATATTGTGATATACCACAATATTGTTGTCCATGATAATCTGATTTACGAATATCGTCACCGCTCTAATTTTAAAGTAAAGGCCGTGGACATTGACTTGGTTGTCGATGTTATGTCTGTCCGTACGTCGTACCTGTGTTTTCGTCCGGGTTGTATTAAGCGTTTCGTGATGGTATTTGTACTATCATAAGCGAATACGCAGGCGACGACCCCGTCATTGTAATTGTGTGTTCAACTCTCTCTCTCTCTCTCGTCCTATATAACAAATACATTCAGAAGTAAACAACGTTGGTAAAATCACTTCCGTTTTTTGATTTCCTTATTAATCCCGACAAATCTGCGTTGTTATTGATCACACATTTGTTATTGATCACACATTTGTTATTGATAATATCAGATTTCTCGACATCAATCAGGAAAATTGAAAAATGGAAGTGACGTTACCAGTGCAGCTGCGTTCACTTTTGCATTCATTTATCGGACGATACCTTCCCTTTATATCAAGAGAAACCACATTAATGTTTGAGTTAACTAACAAGGCACAGCATCTACATGTTTATCAAAGGGTCAATGTAGAACATGCAAAGGATCTGAAGAATCAAATTAAGGAACTTTCAGCTTTCAAGAAAAGTTGACTTATATTTGCAGCTTATATTATATATATATATATATATATATGTATATATATAAATATATATACACATAATATATACATATATATAGACACATAATATATACACATATATATACATATACATAATATATACATAATATAATATATATATATATAATATATACATAATATGATATACATATAATATATATATATATAATATAATATAATATATGTAATATAAAATATAATATATATATATATATTATATATAAATAATATATATATATATAATATATACATATAATATATATATATATAATATATACACAATATATATGTATATATAATATATATATAATATATACATATATATATATATATATAATATATATATATATATAATATATATATATATATAATATATATATATATATAATATATATATATATATATAATATATATATATATAATATATATATATATATATATATATATATATATATATATATATATATATATATATATATATATATATATATATATATATATATATCATATATATGTAATATTAGTTGGTGTGTGTTTACTTTGCCTCTATCAGTTCTACCTTTTGTCCATAAGATATGACACAAATTGGAGGTGAGCACATTTTAAAATGTTACAGAATTCATAATGGGTATATGAAACAATCTTTTATTCTTACAAACCATCTCATTTATCTAAGTTATGTAGATCCAATGGTGGAAGATACTTGTGATGTATCGCAGCTGAATACAGCATAGTTCTTTTTTATTCTTTATAACACTTTCATAATTTACTTATGCACTACTGTTAAGGGAGGATCAAAAAAACTAATATGCTCAGAAGTAGTAAAAAGAATGTTAATATTTGGGTCTGGAATTTTTAAAAGCAACATTCACTGTGTTTATTATAATAAAATAATTTTTCTCTTCTTATTACTAAAAAAAGATTAAAACAGGTCATTATTGCATAGTTTGTTATTTCTGTCATCCTGTAATAATAATAATAACAAAGCTTATTATAGCTCCAATATCCTGGAAAAGAAATGTTCCGAGGCAAAAACGCAAGTTAATGTAAATTAGAGTGTAAATTAAAGAGTTTTAAGAATGATTCAAAAGTTGGAGAAAATTTCAACAACTTTTGCTGTAATTAGCATATTTCCTAATGGATTGTTACATTTAAAAATAATCTGTTGGAATTCAAAATAATGAAAAAAATAGACTCAACTGAATTTACAGAATGTAATTAAGGCACATACATATCCCTGTCAAATATTACAATACTTAATGAGTTACCAACCTCTTTAATTCTAATGAGCCTTCTAGGAAGCAAATGAAATAAATAAAAGCATAATGCGATTCTTTATAAAATGTGTTCTAAAATCCAATTTACAAAACAAAGCCTCTAGATTTTTCAAAATAAGCATTAACATTGGAAGCATGTCATTTAGTTCTTCAAAATATACAACCAAGAATATTCTTTCTTTGCATGGAATAATACTTATTAAAAGATTTACTATTACTACTCTTTAATAACACGGTCTCAAACTCTTCCTAGTAATTAGACATTCAATTCAATGTAAAGTGACAAAACATGTAAAGTGACAAAACATGTAAAGTGACAAACAAGTCAAGTGACAAACAAGTCAAGTGACAAAACATGTCAAGTGACAAACATGTCGAGTGACAAACTTGTCGAGTGACAAACATGTCGAGTGACAAACATGTCGAGTGAAAAACATGTCGAGTGACAGACAAACATGTCGAGTGACAGACAAACATGTCGAGTGAGTGACAAACATGTCGAGTGAGTGACAAACATGTCGAGTGAGTGACAAACATGTCAAGTGACAAAACATCAAGTGACACATGTCGAGTGACAAACATGTCAAGTAACAAAACACATCAAGTGACAAAAATGTCAAGTGACAAAAATGTCAAGTGACAAAATATGTCAAGCGACAAAACATGTCTAGTGACAAACATGTCAAGTGACAAACATGTCAAGTGACAAACATGTCAAGTGACAAACATGTCAAGTGACAAACATGTCAAGTGACAAACATGTTGAGTGTCAACATGTCAAGTGTCAACATGTCAAGTGTCAACATGTCAAGTAACAACATGTCAAGTAACAACATGTCAAGTAACAACATGTCAAGTAACAACATGCCAAGTAACAACATGCCAAGTAACAACATGTCAAGTAACAACATGTCAAGTAACAACATGTCAAGTAACAACATGTCAAGTAACAACATGTCAAGTAACAACATGTCAAGTAACAACATGTCAAGTGTCAACATGTCAAGTAACAACATGTCAAGTAACAACATGTCAAGTGACATATTCATCCAGAGACAAACCTTTCAAATGTTAATATGACAAATGAAAACAATGTGTCAAAAGACAGATATGATAAACCATATCAATTAGTCAAAGGTAATGTCAGATCAAGTGCCTTCCTTTTCCGCTCTCTACCCAAACCCCACCTTTCCATATAACAGTAAGCAAATTTTTGTAAACATTTTAAATAAATACGCCAAAAGACACCATGCCCAGTATCCCACATTAGATTGTTCCTCTACCCCTTTCCTCCTCCTCCTCCTCCCTAATTACCTGTCTCACAACATGGGGTTAGCAGAAATGTGATCCATGAAAACAAAGCAGAGAAAAGTCTGAAAAAATCATATAGTTGCTTCAAGTTAAAAACAACAGTTGCCAGACCTATTCTTTATTTATAATAAATAATTGCAGAAACACATAGTGTTATCTCTGAAATCAAAAAACCATGATAACATATCCATTCAAGATTACAAATATCTTTTATTTTTACCTCTGACTTGATTTGAAAGACTTATTTTACACTTATCTTATCTTTGACGTAAGAAATAAAGGCAAAAATCAGAGTTCAGCATCCAACAGATATCTCTGAAAGGTACCCCATATAAATATCCTAAAGTACTTTCCAATGTGAACTTGGAAAGTCATCAAGTGAAAAGTACTGTTAATTGAATATGCATATATATATTTACATTCAATATTTTAGACATCTTTACAGTATTTACAAGGATGAAATAAAAATGAAACTGATCAAAATTTTAAAATAAAATGATAACTTTTTCCCATTTCTTCACCAAAAGTGACTATGATATCCATCTGAGCCCATATTCCCAGCCTCTGCTTAAATTTTTGCTTTTTCATTTTTCTCCTCAAAAAATATAAGTTTCTTCATCAAAAGTAACTATGATATCAATCTGAGCCCATAATCCCAGCTTCAGTTTAATTTTTTTGCTTTTTTCCTCAAAAAATATAAGACTTCCTTGTTCATTTATATCTTCTGCTAAAGTGAGAAAAATTGCCATGACCTGTGACCAATTAACCGGATCATGACCAGAATACAAAAAAATTAGAATAAAGAAATAAAATCCCTATTGAGCCCCTCTCTCACCTCTCCTATGAGCTAATTAGGCTTTACATAATTTCAAAACTTGCATATAAAAGATACACGTTTATCTTCACATCATAAAAAAAAATATTTAAAAAATTTAAACACCCTTTTCCAAATTTAAAAATAGCCCCCTCAATAATTTACAACTATATCTATTATGTTTTTTTATTTTTTCCCCTTTCTTCCTAGCTTCAAGTTGTGTGTGTGTGCATCTTCATTATTGAGCTTTTGAACTTTACTGGGTTGTGGACAGAGGTGTATGAAGTGTGGGGGCAGGGGAAAACCCCCCTGAGATGATTTCACATTCCAGGTTGCATACTTTCTTCCTGGTTGGAAAGTAAAATTTGGAAATCATTAACATAAAATTGGTAAATTATTGGGAATTTTATTGAAATTTGGCCACACTTCCCAAAAAATTCTTCACTAAAATTGAAGATTTTTTTCTCTCCTAAAACAGAAGGTAATTTCACAATTATCAGTTGTGCTTGACGGAAACTTAATTTCCCAGTGCAATTTTCCGTTTGTAACCAGGAAATTTTTAGGTTCCCCACCCTTCCTTTCCCTTCTCCTTCCTTAGAGGTGACCCTAAGTTGTGGACTCTTCAAATTGAACTTGTCTGCTTTAAGTCTGACATTAATTTGCAAGACTCTTGCCAAAATTTTCATCACAGAAGCAACTATAATGTCCATATGGAAGGGGAAAGTGCAGATAACCAAAAAGGTAACTGTTTTGAAGATACCAAACCAATGACAATAGGCCTGGCCATCTGATTTCAAAGCAATTTGAATTTTGTGATGAAATGATCATATTGCAAGCTGCTTTTTAAATTGCCTTTTGATGAGTTCGAAACTTACATACAGACCACCATGTCTGTCTGTACAATTGTGGCTTAAGCTCTTTCATCTTTTCAAATGCTGGATTTGGGCCACACTTGTTCACTATTTTGCTGGACGAAGTGAAGAAAAGAAGGGAGTACACACACTGGTCCTTCTACAAACATTTTGTAAATATCGGAAGATGATTATCCATTCAGCATCACCGCCATTTTGTCACAAACATATACGAAAGGCAGCACATGATGAGCACAGAGACTGTGTGAGTTGTTGAAGCAGCGCCCCCTCCTGGTTTCTTGTCTCCCACCTTTGACGTCGGACGTGGTGTCCCAACCGGTTTGTACGGTTGATCCTTTGGATCTCGTGTTTTGTCAAACTGGAAGTCTTCACCTTCTGTGGTTGTCGCTCTCGTAGGCCCTGTGTTTAAAAAGGAAACATTTTAAATATGATTTCGGTGAAAATGATTTTCCTTGCGATTACAACAAAAGTTCATAAGCCAATGGGTTCAGAGGAAGTAGTTGAGACTCATCGGAAATCAGGATGTCGGTAACTGAATGCTTGGAAACACACCACAGGAAGCAATGCCTATAGAGTGGCTGGACACTGTTTCCAATAGCAGCAACAATAATCGCTATTAATGGAGTACACCCTCTAAAACAATGGCTTCAAAAAAATTAACAATTTTATAATGTTGATGAATGGAAGTTATTTAGCTGGTAGATCTTGATTAATGTGCACAGTTTTTGACCATGAACAATGATACTGAAAAGTTGCAAAAAAATGAAAAAATTTTCAAGTGAGAGAAATTCACTTCATTGGTGTGTGTTGTTTTTTTGTCACAGCATCTATTTTCCTTTAATAGGAGTAAAAACAAACCTTGAATCAATATTCATTTATCATCTGAAAGATGATGCCATCTTCCGACACAAAGTCAAAATCTACCTTTATTCTATTCAATTCTAACAAACTTGACCATTCTGCTTACCTGTGGTCAATGAGATGCGAGGATTGCCTCTGTTGTCTCCCATATCCCGCTGCCCTCCACACAGTCCTCATCATCAAGGTTGCCACACCCACTTCCTGGTATTGAGCCACTCCCACTCCCGCTTATCATCATCTCCTCCTCATCACTCAAAGAAATCAACGTTGTTTGTACCATCTGCCGGAAAGTAAACAGTACAGCAATTTATTCATCTTGGATTTGAAACTTCAAATGAAAATATACTTTCCTTTGTCCCCATGTCAGAAGATTTGTGATTATTCAAAATATGTACAGAGAATTCAGAAAGATGAAAATATCATGTTATTTGACAACTAGGGTCTTTGGGATCAGGACAACATAAAAAACATATCACAACATTAATGCTCGGCCCAAAAAATCAAGATTTGTTTAACTCTAAGGAGAATTCTGAAAAGCTTTTATCACTCGTGGACATAAGACTCTATCCCAAAATGACACTTTCCGTAGTCTCTGTTCTTTGCTCCATATACCCACACACAAATACAACGTCAGATTTATATATAAATAGTATTTCAAATCTACACCCAGTCAACCCATCAACTAAATGAACAGTGAAGAACCATTTCTTCCCTTTTCAAGTTTCATACTTCTGACCTGTTCTATCCATAGGCGGTTGTAGGGGATAAACATGTTTTGGGGA
The DNA here is from genome assembly GCA_020152595.1 of Chiridota heheva. NCBI lineage: Eukaryota > Metazoa > Echinodermata > Holothuroidea > Apodida > Chiridotidae > Chiridota > Chiridota heheva. The sequence goes on from JAIGNY010003333.1 coordinate 449,216, forward strand.
AAAAGAACATCCTTTAAATTATACATGTAATTAGGGCATGTTTATATACTACAAAAATAAACAATGATTAGCAGATTTATTATGATAATTATTATTATGATGATTATTATGATGATTATTATTATGGTGATTATTATGATTATGATGATTATTATGATTATTATGATGATTAGAATGATGATAATGATGATGATGATGATTATGATGATGACGACGACACGACGATGAATGATGATGATGACAATTTGTTTCAATTTATCTATTTATTTTATTTATTTTGTATAATTATTTGTATATATATATATATTTTTTTTTTTTTTTTGGGGGTGGGGCAATTGGTAATTGCTTCCCTTCGCCCCTATGGCCATGGTTCTATCCCCTAAATGATGAGTATCAGGCAGTCTGCCCTCACTAAAGAATTTAAGTGATGTTAATTACCCTTGAAACATGTCTCAGTTTATCCATCAGAATAAGAGCCTGTAGAAGCTCTGGTTCTCGGCCGGTCAATGGGACCTCTGGGTTCCATTGCTGGGCCACCGTTCCATCCTCCACAACATCTTCCTGGTACCTGTATAAAAAGAAGGATGATCAATACTGATGATCAAAACTGATGATCAAAACTTATAATAAATACATTGATGATCAAAACTGAAGATCAATACATTGATAAACTAAAATATTAGCACTCTCTAAAGCGCATACCTCCAACCATTGCCATTCCAACATGCCAAAAATAATTTTAAGAGTTCATTTGATCTCCATACCCAAATATAATCTACCTCAGAAATCCTAGGCCCACCAAGATTCATCCCCAAGTTTTGACCTGTAATGATCATTTGCAATCCGAACACTTAAAGATTATCTTCCGACTGTGTTTCTTCCAAGGCCGTACCATTGTTTTCAGTTTTATTCAAGTGAAGCATCACTGTTTGAGCTCTATTCCGCCAAGATTCACATGTCATCATTTTCCATTTATGGCAAAACCAATTGTTTCATTTTCTTTGATTCCAGAAAATACTTGATGTAAGTCTCTTTGAATCCAGATAATTGATTGTTTGGATCTTCATTCAGAGTGCAAAATCATTGTTCAGCACATTTCATTGGAAGGTTTCAATTTAAGCCTTAACAACTTAGTCTTGGCAGATGTCATCCTACCCCCACCCCTCCATTTTCACCCTTCCCTTGTTCAAATTGGTCCCAAATTTTAATCCCTTCCTGAAACAGTAACTAAACCACACACTAAATTTAATCACATGACTTGTCTTTCTCCTTAAAAATTTGTTACAGCAAATTTAGCCATAAAATCAAACTTTATCTTGATTAAAATCACACCAGTTCCATTGCTAATATGATATCAACTAAGGTTTTCAGAAAAAGAAAATAAAGAGGAAAAGTCTGACATGTATCAGGTCGGGTCTGAACAAATAAGGAGCAGAACAACTAATGAAAATCCAATCAACAGTTCTTGAGATATCTTGATGGCAGACAAACAAATAGAGAAAAAAACATGTCCCCACCCCCAATTGCACCCTTCACCTGTTCCAACATGTCTCAAATTATAATCACTTCTTCCGTAAGCAGTAAAAAAACAAAAACAAAACAAATTTAATCCAAATCCAAACATCACTACTTGAGATATGTTGATGACAGACAAACAGGGTAAAAATGTATCCCCCCCCCCCGCCCCTATTTGCACCCTTTTCCTGTTCCATTATGACTCAAATTTTCTTAAGCAGTAACAAAACCGCACACCAAATGTAATCCAAATCCAATTATCTAATTCTTGAGATATCTTCATGAGAGACAAACAGAGGCAAAAATGTCCTCACCCCCCATTTGCAACCTTCCCTGTAACAATATGTCTCAAATTTTAATCACTTCTTCGTTAAGCAGTAACAAAACCACACATGGCACACAACAAATTTCATCCAAATCCAATTATCAGTTCTTGAGATATTTTGATGACAAACAAACAAACAAAAAATAGAGGCGAAAACATAACCTCCCTCCATCTTTGTTGGTGGAGGTAATTACAAATATCACTCAAATAGACTTATGGAATTGCTCCAAAATTAGAGGGCACTATTCAACATTATCAAAATCTATAGACAGGTAGCAGCAACCTGAGCTTAATTTGGAAACACCGGACCTTCAATTTTTCTTCCTTTTGAGAAAATCAATTTCTTTAATTCAACCCACTCATAGTTAGTATTAAATATGCCAGTGGAAATTGACTCAATAGCAATAAATATAAACAAAATCAGGCAAATTTGTGCCCGAGCTTGTGTCAGTAATGTTTCATTTTCAAGCAATTTCTATTTGCCCTCCCCTTGAGCAACTATACGCTTACGCCCACCCCCTCCCCACCCTCAATCCTTCTTAGACTCTTACCTGCCGACACTGTCTCCATTCCAGCACCTATGGCTCAGATGCTGAGGTGATGTCATATCTAAACAGAGACTTTCTGGAAGGCTACGATACATCCCACGCGAGTTATCCAAACTCTGGACGAAGAGAAGGAGGCGCTCATCCAGAGGAATGCTGGGATTGGGGGCAATGGGAACGTTAATGGGTGGCTCGTTATGAGCGAAGTCGTTGTACATGTTCTGTCTCAGAAGAGGAGGGGGGCCACACTGTTCAAGAACCTGCAAGAAAACAACAAAATGATAAGCTTGCATCAAGATTTTTCTTTAAAAAAAAACACATTGAATTATAATTTTCATTTTATGGTGGTAAACGGTAGAGCAGCTATATAGGGAGGACCCTGGATTCTTTCCAAATCCCCCCCCATACAAAAACATAAGGGAAGGATTCCACCCCCTTCCTCCCCAAAAAAATAAAATTCTGGTGCAAACAACTGTAGGGTAAATTAAAATGTTTTTGAGAAAGGAAACAAAACAGAAAACTTTACAAATAATTTGTAATCAATTTCAACAAAATCAGTCCAACAAATGCTTTTTTCCGCATTGATTTCTGACCGCAAAGATTGGAAAACCTCATGACTTGGTAAATCGGAAACGTTCTGATATTTAAGGCCAAGGAAAGAACTTGAAGTAACATGCAGATTGATAAACTCTGCGTGACAAACAATAACTATTATCTGAATTTGACCATGAGCTATTTTGATAAATACTTCCATGTAATTAGTTTCAAAGAAATTTACGAGCATCCTTCATAATAGAGCACATGGTCTGGTCTTGTTTACAGAGTCTCATAATAGAGCACATGGTCTGGTCTTGTTTACAGAGTCCCAGCACACACCTTTACGCCACCTGTATTCCCACAAACATCCTTAATTTCGTTTCTTTATATCTTCTTCATAATCCACTTATAAATCATTTAGACATTTGCTCCTGGCTCCTGCCCTTTAGGTATTAGTGGAATTCAAAATTCCTCAAAACGTTTCCTACAGCACATTTTACCTAATTTGATTCAGTGATTTTTAACTGAGTTTTCAAAATGACCCAGAATAATACATTGTGACCTCTCTTAGTGTCTTGGAGATGATATGTCACTAGCATAACCAATTGTGACAGAGATCAAGAAACTTCAAAAACAATTCTGAAGAAAAACAAATAATATAAGCAGTATTGTTGTATTATTTTCACATTAGTTGAATAAAACTTTTATTTATCAAGTTGTATCTAAAAATGAAATCTGTATCTTGTTGAGGAATATTTCTACTAATACACTACAGTGGTGTGTCTAAGGTGGGGCCTTTGGGATAATAATTCCCCATCCCCCTCCTAAAAAAAAAAAAAAAATGTATTTGCCCCAAACTTTGTCAAAGCCATAAATATATTATCTGAAATATCAATTAAATTGAGATAAAATAAAGACATTGATATTTTTTATTAAAATCAACTGAAATATTGTTAATTTTGGACCAAAACTCTTTCAGTTTGCACCACTAATCTTAAATTATGGACCAAAATATTTCAATTTTGAACAAAGAATGTTCAATCTGACCAAAACTCCTCAACTTTGGAAAAAAATTACAATTAGAGCCAAAAATCTTTAACTTTGGTAAATGCATGTATGTACCTTTTCCCATCACTACTAGAATACTTGTTCCACCACTTACCTTTGAAATGTAAATACTGTAGGTAACATTAATGAAGACAGATGTATCAACATACAATTTCAAGAAATACATACTACAACCACGCTACCCTGCAAATGTCAAACATTCTTCACAATACTTCAAACCTGACTAAATTATGGATAAATTGAACCCGCTTGAAAGTAATGTCAGAAGAATATTTCATGGTTATCGAGGTCTATCAACCGTCTTTAAACCCCTCCACACTTGAAGACTTTTCGGTAGCTTCTTACCACCTACTTGAAGAGGTTTACATATTCTTCATCATAAAAAGGCTTGACTGAAAGCTGTAACACTTATCCTGCACAACCTCCTCATCCAAACAAAAGATGAGAGAGGTAGGTATGCTTGAGAGGCAGGCTCACAATTGGCTTAAAATCCTATGACTATTTGATGAGCTACCTCATGCAAATATGTAATGCAAAGATTCTCAAGTAGTCTGGGTAAACTCATCCAAAACAGCCATAGCAGAACCCAGTGTGAACAATTCATGTTTTTAGACCCCGAGGAAAATTGGGTCTATGTTGGAAAAAAAAAAAAAAGAATAGATTTACAAACAGTTTAAGAAACTGATAAAGGATGAAAGATATGTTAACATAGCAGTGTAATGTTAAATGTGTAAAATAAAAGATGCATTGTTATTTTCTGTGGCAGATGTTAATGCATGGATTGATGATAGCTGGTCTGTTTGGCAAACAAAAGACTTGTAACAAAACTTACTGACTCACAAAACAGGTGTCAGGCTTCAAAGACAGATCAATGGCTATCTTTTGTGTTCTAAGCTATATTTATATTCTTCTTGCTTTAAAGTGGCCAGAAAAAGTAAATTTTACAGATAATCTATCTACCAGTCTGTACCATTTCTCTAAATCTTTAGTTTGTGCTGTAATTTTTTGAACTAAAGTTATCTTTTTAAATCCTTGTGATCAGCTTGCCTAGGTGTATTAGCTTACTTTTGTGACTACATAAGTATGATAACTTTTGATTTGTTATTATCATCACAATTATTGTGAAGTCTTATCTCTTTTTCAGTTTAAATCATAAAATGTCACTGAATTGTATCCCAGAGGGTTGTGAAGAGGCCACGCCTCCCTTGTATCCATCAGTATATTATTAAGAATTCAACAAACTTTAAACGTTTGTTTCAAGAAATGATGTTTAATACATATCTTAATTACAGACAAGAAAATTGATAGATGGTAAGGTGCCCAGATGCACTACAACACCCATAGAGGTAAATAAATTTATAAATAAGTGGAGGAGGGGGGGGGGGTCAGAATCACAGAAACACCCTAAAATACAAAGAAAATCACTATACAAAATATATCAATATGGAAAAAAGTGGGCAAAAATGCCACCCTTGCATGTCTCAAATCCCACCAATGCCCTCCATTATGTAACAGATTCTTTTGAGTATTAAACCAATTTTGATTGGAAGGTGATGTCATGAAATGTAACAAGAGTCTATTTCCTGAAATAGCTACTTTCAAGCACTAAGACAGAAACCTAAACCAAGTCAAGTCCTAATAACCTGCCGTCTGTCTCCGTTTGATCGTTAAGTCACTCTTGAAGTTCCGTCATGATTGGATACCCTGAAGGAAGAACATTTCTCCAGACATGATTTATAGACTCCGTCAGCTGGAAAGTATCAGATTTAATGAAAGACGAAAGCTGAAACCAAGCCAAATGGAAATCAGGCACCATTACTACCATGAATTATATTTATTAGGTAAATCCAATTGCCTCTTTTTACTCAAATTTAAATCATAATGTCAACTTGCTCGTTAGAAATATGATCCTTTCGTGCACTTATCTTCCACCAACAAGTGCAATATTTCAATTAAAATCATGCTGGTATATTTTATGAGATGGAAACAATCCCAGTATTTTATCAAGTTACTGCCACATTTGAAGGTATGTGTAAACATAAAATGTAAAATGTGAACATTAAATCATTGTCAGTGTTTTTTTATTATACATATTTTGTCGGGCTTGCTATATTGATTAAACTACAGTTGAGTGAATGTCACCATTAGAGTGGTTGGCGACTTGGCCAATGATCCGGTTAGCTACAGTATGTGCCCTGGTTGTACTGCGTTCCAAATTAGTACTGTACAACCACCTCACCATACAAACATACACAGTGAGAATATCAAAATTCAGACAGAAGTCAACCAAAATCTAATTCATCAGCAAAAAAAAATCACACAACTTCCACAAAGATAAACGAGTCTTCTCAGAGGTGTGGTGAACTACCATTTTAGAAGACTATTTTATTTCCGAATTACAAGACCAAAAATTAAAATTCTCAAAATGGCAATAAAAATAAACATTTATATCTTTTAAAGCATATAAAATGCTTTTCAGTTGTAAAATTCTTTGCAAAAAATTATTAGTTTTTCATCAAATTTATTTTTAGGTGGACCAAACCTTACCGTACGACCTTTCGGTTTATCTTTAAACATATATTGTTGTTGTGTACTTCTCAAACCCCAGATCTAGGGCTATAGCATGTCACATGCACCAGGTGTCTGAGTCCCACACTTGGTAAAAATCTTTGCAAAAAATTATTAGTATTTCATCAAATTTATTTTTAAGTGGGCCAAACCTTAAGCTACGACCTTTCCGTTTATCTTTAACCATATATTGTTGTTGTGTTCTCCTTCAAACCCCAGATCTAGGGCTATAGCATGTCACATCCACCAGGTGTCTGAGACCCACACTTGACAAAGAAAATATGGATTAAATAAAATATCCACAAAAATTTTAAACTTATTGTACCATTCCATTGAATACTGCTACATCCTCCAGCTGGTTTATTTGACATTAATTTATATCAGCACTTTTGAGCTCTGTTTAATTACTCAGTCAGTCCATTTTATACAAATATGTTTCACTTTTCAAAAAATCTGACCTTTCCCTAAACAGCAGTCAAAACTGCCATTTCTATTTGTGGACATTTCTGATTACTGCCTACCTGATCCAACCAGGGAGCTGTAAAAGATATTTGCTGGCAAATATAACTTTTTTGTTGAACCAGACAGCTCCCTGGTCCAACAAAAAAGTTGCATTTGTCAGCAAATATTATTTGATGTAAAAAAACTGTATGGGGGTAAAAGTAACCAAAGAAAATAATTGTGTACTAAAAGTTAGATTTTGAGCTTCTGTACGTAGGAGGTTACTGCATATTATAGGTAAACACAAGTTGTCTTTATGCACTTGTCAGTTGTACGACTCACCCCTACTACCCCCTGTAATGTCAGTCAAAAGTGAGTGGAATTGACATATGAAATAGTGACTCACATGTGCGTCATTGTACCAAATTGTCAGTCACCAGAGTGACTCTAGGGTGGGTCAATTTACTCCAGACCTACTGACTTTGTACAGAGGTGATTGATTTGGGGTAAGTCCTTTCACAAATAATGTCAGTCACCTATGTGACTGAGGGGTGCGTCAATGTACATGTATTGTCCACCCACCTTGATGCAATGACTCACCTTGTCTGGGGGTGTAGGGGTGAGTCACACAATTGACAAGTGCATTAGACTTACGGCATCCCCAAAGTGATGAGTTGACATACAATGGCATCTACATGTGTAAAATCCACTCTCTTGGAAGTATACCAGACGACAACAATGTAATTGTCATAGGTGTAAGAAACGGAGGTGGAGGGGGAACACTGGGGGGGAACGTGCCCCACTTTTCCGAAAAATAAGAAAAGTGCCCATTTTGAAAATAAAAAATGCACCGCAATTACTAACCCAATAATAGGAAACTGGCGACTTTTGTTGGTCCCATGTGGGAGGAATGTCCACCCATTTGAAAAGTGCCCCCTTCTAAAAATGAAGTGCCCCTGTTACTTCACTTTGTTGTTTTAGGTTCTCTGTACAGATTTAGATGGGGGGGACATATGACTTGGGAAGTGCCCTCTTAAAGGTCGTGCCCCCTTCCCCCCGCCCCCACACTTTTTGGAAGCTTACTACCTCCCTGGTAACTGCTAATTCTTGAAATATATTTTAAGAATTAGGTGTTCCCTGTCCCTCTTGCAAACAGATGAGAGTGATCCCTGAATGAATAAATACAGATGCAACAATATTTTGTCAGAAGAACATTTTGAAGAAACCAAGTGGTTGGAGGGGGGAGGGGGAGGGGGGAGGAGTGAGGGGAACTTCAGCATGGGGTGGGAGGGTAGCAACAACACATCATTTATCCTTGATATGAGGTACCAAAGCTATCTCTACTAATTATTAAACTTAATTAGTCCCACAGTAGGCTTGCTCTGCTTATAAACAATCCAGTGGTATCAAGGATGGATATCATGGTTAATCCAGCTGTATGTGCACACAGGACAACTTGAACAAATTTTCCTCACACTTGAATACGCAAACGTCGCAAAGCAGCGTTTGGAGATAATCGCTTTATTGGATGACAGAAGTATTGGTTTCTACTGCCACACGTACCTCCATGAATATGTACCATTAATTAGAGAGCTTATAAAAAAGAAATAACTACTTACAGAATGCGTTATTGCCGCTCTGTTGTCCGACGCATAATTTATGGCCTCATTGATCCTCGTATCCAATGAATGCATCACTTGCTGGAGGTCATAATCCACGGTCATACTCTGTCGGATAAGACCCACAACTGATGTCACATATTCCGTCCAATACAAATCAAGGTCCATGAAATTTGCCAGGCACCCCTTCATGACATTTAGACAATATCCCTGACAAGGTTTAGCGGAACCTAACCCCTGACAAAGGGGGCAGTATTTCATTTTCATTAAAGCTAATTTACATTTTCTGGATAGATCCATGTGCTCTGTGTTGTTCAATACTTCTAAACCAAGATTTAAAGATTTAATGAACACTTGTGAGATTTTTAATGAGTTTTGTAAACTTGAACCAATGGCGTTATCATGGTGCCTAAACGGTCGGATCACAGTTCTTCGGTTTCGAAGACAATCTTTATACCTTTTGTCTAATCGTCCAACTCCAGAGTTTAAGATTGTAGAATAAACATGGGGGAAAAGATCATTAAAAAACACTTCGGTGCTCTGTTCTATATCTACATTAAAACCTTGCAGATAGGCTTGCATGTCAGCAAATAATAGTTGTATGCCCCCATGCATTTCACTTGCAATGCCAGGATAAGTTCGCCTAAAGTGTTGCTGCACTCGGTCCTCACCATACTGCAACAGATCTTCATATTCTCCTGAAAGAACAAGAAAAATGAGAAATAAGTTATCGTTAAATTTGGAATCTAATTGTAGAGTGCTATTAAAAGATAGTGGTCACCTGGGGGTCACCTGGGGGTCACCTGGGGGATTGGAGAATTATCTCTCCTACTTTCCAGCAGAATTTTGAAAAAGTATGTTAAGTTTTTTTTTAAGCAATATGTTTTGGAGGAAAAGGATGGCCCATGTACCCCCCCCCCTCCCCTTCTCCCCACACACACACATAAAGAGGTTCAAGCTTGAAGGGGTGTGAAGGTTGGTAATTGGTGGGTTTGGAACCTCAACAGTATACAGAACAAAATTTGCAGTTGGAGATTTAGGGATTTTCTGAATGACTATTCTACAGGAACACTTGGTCGAAACATAAGGGTGTGTCAGGAAAATGTATAAACATTTTTTGTGCATGGGATGGTTGGTACTCTCACTGAGAAGTATTATTCAAATTATTCAACAAATGTCGAAAACAGTCCACAAACAAAACCCCACACAAAGTGTACTAAACCCTCACTCTGATTGATGATGAATTTATTGAAGGAACAGAATTTTGATGAAACAGAAAAGAGCTTTCTTTGCAAATTGTACTGTATTTGTGAAAACTAATTGAAGTACAGAGCTATACCCAAAAATGTTTAATCATATGATGTTCAATCATATGATGTTCAATCGTACGATGTTCATTCGTACGATGTCCAATCTAAAGTATTCAATCGTACGATGTCCAATCATACAGTATTCAATCATACGATGTCCAATCATACGATGTTCAATCATAGGATGTTCAATCATAGGATGTTCAATCATACGATGTTCAATCATACGATGTTCAATCATACGATGTTCAATCATACGATGTTCAATCATACGATGTTCAATCATACGATGTTTAATCATACGATGTTCAATCATACGAAGTTCAATCATACGATGTTCAATCATACGATGTTCAATCATACGATGTCCAATCATATGATGTTCTACATACGCTCTACATGCACTAATCACTGTTCCTTCACCTACCTCGTTTTTGCTTTAGGATTTTGCTAAAATGTTAAGTAGTTTTAAACCGTTAGATTCCAAAAAAAGTATTAATAACAATTCCAAAAAGATTCAGAAAAATGTATAACCTCCAGCAGTGTTGTCAAAATAGGATTATAATTGCATGCGCATAATTTTCAAATTGGAAGTCACCAGTAAAATATCTTAGGGTTTCTTTAGGTAGAAATTGTTATTAAGTAATTGATTTTGTTTTTATTTTTCAAAATGATTGAGAGAAATTTGATGTCTAATTAACCATAGCAGTAGCAGATCATTATTTTCTGGAGGAGAAATTATATAAATTAATAGATTTGGTAAAGATTATTAAACTAATATTTCAGAATCATTTCAAGAGGAATTTCACACACAAGCTGCTGGAATCACACACTTAACCTATCTATCAACTGAAAGAACAAATTTCCCTTTAAATTTTGGTTGAAATTTAATTCTTTTCCGAACCTTTCATTTGAGAACAAATGCTTTCAACTTCATAACCTACTTGAGCGCACCCTTCCCACAACTGAAATCCTTTTGTCAATGACCTCCCATAAAAATCCCTTAAACCTGAGGAATTTAATTTCATTAGACAAAATGTCCGCAAAATGACTTGTGTATGACAAAGAAATGCGGTCTCTTTTCTTGTTAATACTCCTGTCATGAAAAATGTCAGCACCTTAAATCTCATCACCCCAATGCCAGTGGAATGAATCACTCCCTCTACCCATTCCTCCAATCACAGGGCAGGATTTCTCCGAAAGATCTTCAACAATTTTTTTTTTTATAATGACATGTTGCCTACCCTCTTGTTTTAGTTGCCATGACAGAAATTATTTACAAAATACAGTAATAGTTGAAGAATTTTTATCAATTTTCTGTCCAATAGCTGAGGGGTATTTATTTAAATCAGACACCTGACATCACACAAGACAGGTCTTGGAAAATTTCACTTTTTTTTTTTTTTTTTTTTTTTTTCATGAGCATAAATCAATTTTACAGAGTACCTATTTCAATATGGATTTAGATCAAAATCAGCTTTTGGTTTGCAGTTTACATGACAAGGGGTGCCTGTTGTGTAGCATGAAGGGTTGATGAGTAGAGGAGCCAGTTTTGGAAGCAAGGAAGACGAGGTCAAATATTTGAGGGCTTTTCTTGTGACACATTGATCAATTTTTTTCTTGGTAAACCAGAAAAAAACAATCATAATAGCACACAAAGGTACATTGCGGTTGAACTTTCAATAACAGTGTTATGAGAGAAAATTTCAAAGTTTGTAAATTTAGTTCCATCAGGTTTCGGTTTTATATTACAGTTCAGGGCTCTTTTGAACTTTTGGTGCTCTTTAAGTAACGATTAGTTTTGTATATTAATCACTTGTTTTGGTATTTGGTGGTGTTTTGGAAAAATTAAAGCGAATCATTTATCATAAGTATAATTCTGAAACTAGATGTGTAGCATACGTTATAAAAGTCCTAAACAGTTACACGTTATAGTCCAATATTAAAACTGTATTATTTGTATTCAATATCATTATGTATTGTGATTCATTTCTGTTTAAAAAATATATAAAAACTGTATCAAGATACTCCCAACGGTTACATGTTGCCTTGACATAAGATTGAAATGTTGTATATGCAAGGACATAATTATTATTCACTATTTAACACATTAAGCATCAAGAGGTATGAAATTGTAAGAGGTATGAAATCATAAAATACAGCAAACAGCTTCTATTTTCAAAATGGATTTCTATTGTACCCCCAACCTTTCAACAATTTGTGCATGTATATAAACTTAACTAAGATGTTTATACACTGTTACTTCTGTTATACTCAATTCATGTTAGCTAACTTACTGTAGGCTAGCAGCACCTGCTAACTTCAGCAGATACCCCTTAAAAGTGATCAACTCTTCAGTCATCTCAATTATGTTTTTTTGAGTAGATATTCATTTTGTTTCTTCCACCTAAATTGGAAGATTTCTAAGTCGTTTCTTTTCAAAGGCTTCCTCTCTCTACAGATAAAATAGCCAGATAAAACAGCCAATCTTCAGCTCCAAACAGACAATTTACTTCTTGTTAACAGCAGACAAAGAGACGAGTGGTCAAATGATAATGAAAAGAGGTCCCAGTTGAAATATTCAAATACCCAATGAGAGTCTCAAATGATTAATTTTAAACTCTACAGAAGAGGTAGAGCAGAAAGAAAAGATGTACAGTAACTATACTGTCTGACCACAGACCAGTTTCAGTTTAAATTTCTTTAAATGAAATTGAGCAGAATTTTATGACTGAGATAAAGGAATGAACAATAGGGAAGAAATCACTAAGTGACTTGCATGAAGAATAAATTCTTTTTAATCTCTTTTCGGTCATAGAAAACTTTTGATGCCAAAAGATTTGGCTTTAGTTGGAATCTTCTGAAGCAAGTTACTTTTGATTTGACACAAAGGGGAGACAACCTTGTTTCTAGACAGCATTGTTCGGCTCATAACCTACCTGATTCTTCTCTACCGATCTTTTGAGCTATGTGTCCTTTCCCATTCATTAAAACTCAATTCAAACAAATCTGCAGAAGAAAATAGCTGCATAAAACACATGAAACCACACTAACTGAACTAATTCAAGGAAAATGGAACTTCAAGCCCCCAAGGGAAACACGCACATTCATGTCATCACTCGTCAGATGATGTCGTCGGTATGAAAAGATGTCCACCCCAGGCTGTGGAGTAAAGGATCCCCGTGCTATTCATACTACTCATGAACTTTGACCTTATTTTGCATTGTGGGAAGGTCTGATTAACTGGTGGGTGAAAAGGGTCTTATTTTTCCCAAATCCTCTCTATGGCGTGAAGAAAGAGTGTTATGAGCTACGTAGGTGTGAAATCTTATTTGAGAATGTGGATCTGAGGAATAT
>JAIGNY010003333.1:467500-497500 GCA_020152595.1 Chiridota heheva
CTATGAATTTCATACTTTTATGAATAAAATGACTGTTATCTGTAAGATTATTATCATTTTTTATAGCACTCCAGGGCCCTTACTACAACCATAACCTTACTCTCATATGATCAATATCTCTCCCTTTATGTAGTTGACCTTACAGCGCTGATAAGACCTCATTTTTCAGATGTCATGCAATAAAAATTCCAATCTGATGAGTTATTTGGCTGATAGTCTCATTGGCTTTTTGTTTTTTGAATTGGAAAAGTCCTTGGAAGAGAGGAATCCTTAATGGGTTTTTTTTTTTTTTTTTTTTTTTTTTTTTTTTTTTTTTGGCCCAAGGTTGAAATTGGTTTCAACCATTGATTTCTGCAGGGATCTATAACATTATCCCGAATTTATGCAAGGTCACAATTCTGATTGTCAAAAATGTATTGATTGATTCATGGGGTGCAGAGGTTTCCTACTGTGTAGATAATTAGTATGATTTAAAATTGAATGGTGGCATAATAGCATTTCAACATCCCAATTAAATTGTCAGCAGAACATTAAAATGTTGCAGGGCTTAAAACATCAAAAAGTTCACAGGACATATTGAGACATACTAGTATAATTAGGCCTATACAGTATGTGTACAATGTATATAAAGTTGTATGTGTAAGATGTATATAATGGAGGGCTTGTCCACCCCCTGCCCTTAAGAGGGATTTCACATGAGTTTATTATAAAAATTAACAAGGCGACTGACTAAGAAGTATTAAGACAAGGTAGGAGGGGTGCATGGTCAAAGTTATCCATGCTTTGCAGAATATTTTATCTGAATAATATATACCTTGTATTGCATTAAATTCTGATAGTGTTGTCACTTTCTATTTCTTGGTGAATTTCAAAAGCAGCTGTGAATTTTATCCCCTTCCCCACCAACCCCACCCCAGCCCTATTTTAAGCATATGGAAAAGTGGCGATCATTAGCTACTTAATGGTACGGTATTTAATTAAGGTACTTAACGACATAATTTATTTGTTAATAGGCACATGATCACTTTGTGTGTTACACGTTTTGATATGGGGGATGAGCCCCCCTCTAAAATACTCTAGAATCCACACTTCATAAAGAAGAATAACTGCCCCGTTGCCCCCACCCCCTCCCACTCTCTCCATACACAATTTATTCTACTGCTATGGAAGCAAAGTAAAAGGAATGGAAGAAATCAAAAAATTCCACAATGTTTTTTTTTTTTTTTTAAATGAGGATATTTATGTCAGCTACAAAGGGAAAATAGACAAAGATAATTGTGTATATTCAACCTCAAATTCTAAATGGCTGATTTTCTACGAGGCACTTTGAGTTGTTATGTACTAGTTTAGCTAATACAAAAAGTGGTTATTCACCTTTCATAAAAGGAGATATTCAAACAAAAGACAGAAGTTTATTTGCTGAGCTTCTGGACAGAACCAACTTATGTTACTAAACAGTAAATTGTTTAATTGGATTGACAAACCCATTAGGTTATAAGAGGGAGACCTATGGAAGTCCCTGCTGAATGCATCCTAAATACAGACAGAGGCCATAGAGAATAGATACAATTGTGTCTCATTATGACGTTAACCCCTCTTGTCCCCAGGCCATCTTCTCCTAATACCGTCAACTTCATTTACAGCAACCAGAGAAAACAGTATTAGAGGAGCTTTTCAATTGCCTGAGCTGGAGTTCAATAAATTTACATTGATCTGTCTTTTCTTACTTCAAACCAAATAAAAAACTTAAAGAAAAATAGACAAACTTTAAGTGGATGGAACAATAAAGGTTTGTTCGAAGAAATACCAAGTTAAGAAAAGACATCAATTATTTTCTCTTTCTTAATGATGTTCTTCCATTTAATAGGCTTTAATCTTCTTTCTAGTGTCATTTTATTTATTGCTTTAGCAGGTACTTGTTTGATGACCATATAAGAGCATACATCAACAGGTTTATCTTCTTTCAATCACCCCCCCTCCGTAGACTTCAAGGTTACCCTCCCCGCAGGCTTCAAGGTTATTTTCCCCCTTCCCCTTGCAAAGTTCAAGGTTATTGCAGAGCCATGAAGGAACATGGATTTTGACCAGGCTATCCTGCTCACCTTACTCTTTACAAAAAGTGTTCAAAGCACCTGGTATGGTGTGACTGTCCTACCATCAGGACCAACAGCTTAACCTCCCCTCCGAAGGACAGCGAGCGCCATTCAACTAACTTATCATGTTAATTCCCCCTCTCCCATCATGTCTCAACATATAGGGACAAGGGGGTTCACTTGCCCTGCAAAGGTTTGCATATTAGTGGGTTTTTTGTAATAAAGAAGTTGAAAAGAGAGTTAAAAGAGAGTTAAAGAAAGTTGCTTGAACTGCCTTGAAGTAAATGTATCCTTAAAAGAATGTTCCTGTTTTGCAATCCAATTATGTTTTAGTTTTACCCCCTCAACTTAAATCTCTTACAGCCACTGTATGCAATCCAATCATGTTTTAGTTTTACCCCTCCAACTAAAATCTCTTACAGCCATTGTATGCTTATACATCACGAATTCCATCAACAATTAAGTTTCAGTTAGTAACTAATGTATTGTAATCTTAAATACTAATTTATGGATGATTAATTGTTGAAAAGTAAATCTCAAACTATATAACTTTTCTTTGCATTTCGTTAATTCTGTTGAAAAATCCAAGATTAATTCTTGATTTATTCATAAATAAAATATATTAATTTGCAAATTTGAAGATGCTTAAATTATGAATTTCTTTTATTCCTCCTCAATTGCAAAATTATTTATGTTAAGATGAACATTGGCAGAACCAGTTTTAACTGGAAAGTTATATCTTATGTTGCAGGTACCATCAAATTGCAACTAAATATTAAATCACTTTGTTGCACAAATTGGCAAATAATGAATATCAATTTTACACAATTAAGGAATTCTTGACCCGTTTTTTTTTTAAGAATCAGAATGTTTGTTTAGACATGACTACATGTCACCAGAATTTCAAGAGGGTAATTCTTCAGTACTTGGGCACAATGCTGGCAGTCACATGACTTCATTTCCAAAGAATTGAAATTAGGTACAGATGTACAGCATGAACATACCAAAACATTCAATTATAATTGGTTACAAATTAATTATTTTTCAAGGTTTTTGTCCCCCCTCCTCCCCATTCCTCTAATATATATTTTCTAAATTGACTTTTTCAGAAAGAATATTACAGGTTGTATCATAGTTTGTGACCCATAATTGTGACCTCGCCTATTCCATAGACACATCATACTTCATAAATAGGTATCAATTAAACTAAAATACATCATTTAAAGTCAAATTTACATGGACTGCAAATGAACAATTTTTCTTTCCTTTTTTCATATTTGTCACACGATTCCTGCAGAAAATTAAATAAGCCACATCTAGTGACATACCTGCATACCTGGATTTCATATTTCATCATCCTGATAAAATATTTAATGTCCCAGAACAGATGCTCATCTCTGCTGAATGCAAATGCTCACCTTTAAATCAAATAAAAACAAGCTTGGGTAGGACAGCTGTTTCAAAAAGCAAAGTACAATAACCAATGTTACTTATCTATATACATTAATGAATTCATATAGTATCCATAGGTCTCACTTTGTTAATGTTATAAGCCTCATTCTGTTAATGTTATAAGCCTCACTCTCTTAATGTTATTAAAATTGGGAGTGTCACATGACTCTGGATTTTGTTTACCTGTAGCTATTGATAACCTCCCAGATAAAATCAATTAACCGAGCCTTTTAAACAGGTTACACTGGCAGATAGCAGCCATTGAACTTATGACAAGGAGAAAGGGGGAATATCATTAATCACTATGCCAGATCAATCAACAAGATTAGATAATCATGGTCATAGGAACAGAAAACCAACATAAGTGGTTCCGATGCATTCTTTCATTCTTCGTTGATTTTCAAGTTTTATACTAACTGGCATTTTATACCATGAAATCTGCTAATAACACCTATTCATAAGCCACGCCCACCATGCATATTAATTAAATAGAACCAGTTGACAACACTTGTATGATGCAAAACATGTATACAGTTGCACTTTTATCACTGTTTTAAGCATTTTACCTAAAGCCCCACCTACGTGACATCTCTACCAACACACAATAGGTCTGTGATGGATCACAACTCATCTGTGTATCACATATGATATGTGTGTGAAGTTTTTGGAGTATTTTCACATTAAGGCACATAATAGTGACAGAACCTGTTAACAGCATAACCATGTACATAAATACTGACAAATAACATGCAAGTATATTATGCAAACAGACATAAATAATGGTTGCTATAAATGTATCACTTTTTCAAAATCTTTGTATTCTATATTAAGTCCCCCTTTCCCCACTTAAAAATATGCATGACATCATCACCAAAAATAATAGGGTACACAAACAGACAAAAGCATTGCAAAACTCTTATTCTGTTAAGAAGATAATCAAATTTGAAGCTTTTGTCTTATCTGTGTAGAAATGACTGGAGTAGTAAGTCTACTATGGAAATTTGGGGTTAACATCCTCACATTCCTAACAATTGTTAACGTATTTTCAAGAAAGTTTATTTCATCTTTTCACTTTTCAAATTATTTTTCCTCAACTCTCTTCAGGCGGTATAATACAAATACCCTTTCTAGATTCAGTTTTACTACTTTTCTGACACATCCCGTGGTTTTTAAGCCACAAAATCGCATGACAAAATATGATAGAATACATAAAGACTGAGGAATCTGAGGCTATGACATCACAATTAGTCTGATTTCACTTGTTTGTACACAAATGATAACAAACTTAAATATCTCCTTAACGGAATAAGATTTTGAATACTTTCTTCACCATTATGTTTCATTTGAAGTCCTCTTTCATATAAGATAGACATGCTGGACCCCTAAACTAATCTTTAAACTCCCACCTCCAAACCACTCAACAACTTCTGGAAGTCTCTAGAATACTTGCATACGCTTTTAGTGTATGCGCTTCTAGTGTATGAGCTATTAGTGTATGCGCTTTTAGTGTATGCACTTTTAGTGTATGCGCTTTTAGTGTATGCGCTTTTAGTGTATGCGCTTGTAGTGTATGCGCTTGTAGTGTATGCGCTTGTAGTGTATGCGCTTGTAGTGTATGCGCTTGTAGTGTATGCGCTTGTAGTGTATGCGCTTGTAGTGAATGCGCTTGTAGTGTATGCGCTTTTAGTGTATGCGCTTTTAGTGTATGCGCTTGTAGTGTATGCGCTTGTAGTGAATGCGCTATTAGTGTATGCGCTTTTAGTGTATGCGCTTCTAGTGTATGAGCTATTAGTGTATGCGCTTTTAGTGTATGCGCTTTTAGTGTATGCGCTTTTAGTGTATGCGCTTTTAGTGTATGCGCTTTTAGTGTATGCGCTTGTAGTGTATGCGCTTGTAGTGTATGCGCTTGTAGTGTATGCGCTTGTAGTGTATGCGCCAGTGTATGCGCGTAGTGAATGCGCTTGTAGTGTATGCGCTTGTAGTGTATGCGCTTTTAGTGTATGCGCTTGTAGTGAATGCGCTTGTAGTGTATGCGCTTTTAGTGTATGCGCTTGTAGTGTATGCGCTTTTAGTGTATGCGCTTTTAGTGTATGCGCTTTTAGTGTATGCGCTTTTAGTGTATGCGCTTTTAATGTATAGATGATTGTTACTGATAACCTTGTGAATATTCAACGGGAACCTAAAGATGTGGGAATTGTTATATTAAAAGTTAACCGGCAAACTTTTTATATTTCTGAGACAGATATGCAACTGGGAAAATTCCCAAATGTGTCACACTCCACACAATTGTGTGTGTGCACTGAGAAATCACACAAACAGGAAGTCGGATTAATCTGCCTACGGCATATGGTACAACTGCTTGGTAACGTTTAAACTAGTTGAACGCCAAAAGGATCTCACATAAAAGTGATTTTTTTTTCTGCCACTTTTATTACAAAGGAGTACAATGGTTACACAAGAAGTTAATGTTACAGTCTGCTGGTTACAAGGCTAGAAGTGTACACAACGATCTACCCCTATGGTTGTCCCATAGCAAAACATAAAACTATACGGCTGAC
Source organism: Chiridota heheva (assembly GCA_020152595.1). NCBI lineage: Eukaryota > Metazoa > Echinodermata > Holothuroidea > Apodida > Chiridotidae > Chiridota > Chiridota heheva. Next base: position 473,604 of record JAIGNY010003333.1, read on the forward strand.
TTCATCACAAAGAAGTTGTGATTGGTTTTACTTCAGTGTGCTACACAGATAGCATATATATACTACACACTTTATCAGTCACACTTTAGGTTTAGTGGTACTGTAATTGAAAAGCGAGCCCCATTTTGATTGAAGTTTTAGGGGTGGTGGGGACATAAAGAAACAAATTACTGCTGATATTTCTGTTTTTGTTTTGTGCAGTTTACACCATCCCATACAGCTATGCTCTCTGATCTAGTGAAAAACTACATCTATACTCTCTGATCTAGTGAAAAACTACATCTATGCTCTCTGATCTAGTGAAAAACTACATCTATACTCTCTGATCTAGTGAAAAACTACATCTATGCTCTCTGATCTAGTGAAAAAATACATCTATGCTCTCTGATCTAGTGAAAAAATACATCTATGCTCTCTGATCTAGTGAAAAACTACATCTATGCTCTCTGATCTAGTGAAAAACTACATCTATGCTCTTTGATCTAGTGAAAAACTACATCTATGCTCTCTGATCTAGTGAAAAACTACATCTATGCTCTCTGATCTAGTGAAAAAATACATCTATGCTCTCTGATCTAGTGAAGAACTACATCTATGCTCTCTGATCTAGTGAAAAAATACATCTATGCTCTCTGATCTAGTGAAAAAATACATCTATGCTCTCTGATCTAGTGAAAAAATACATCTATGCTCTCTGATCTAGTGAAAAACTCATCACTGTCTACCCCGTTCTCCTTGTAGACATCCGACAAACTAGAAAAGTTTCCTGTAAACAGGGAGTGCTGTAAGAGTGCACACATGTTGTTCTAAACATTGAATATGATACTGTCCTTCAGTAATACCTAATGCAAAACAACTTCACATGGGGAGTTGATAATTTGTGCTGCAACTTTGGTGTCAATCAGGGCTGTAGGAACTTGGGAAGTTTTCGAAAAGTGGGGGGCACGACCTCTTAGGGGGCACTTTTCGAGCCATATATCCCCCATTCCACTCTGTAGATAGAATAAGTGAGTCTAAACAACAAAGTACAACAACAGAGCACTTTTCAAATGGGGACACATTCATCCCATATGACAACAAAAGTCACCAGTCTTCTACTACTGGGTTAGTAATTGAGGGCACTTTTCATATTCAAAAGGGGAAGTTTTTGTCATTTGTAGGAAAAATGTGGGGGGCACGTGTCAATTTGTAACAGAAAAAAAATTCAAATAAAAGCCTAGTTTCTCGACCAACCATGGCATATAATAATGTATTCTGTACCCAAGCACATCAACTCAGTCACGTAATATTTTCTGTATAATCTCCTTTTTCTTGTACAAACATATGCGTTATAATTTTGTGTGATTTGTTATGTAAACTTATAAAAGGATTAGTTCAATGGTTAAGCATGACAAAATGGTGAAGAAAGTATTCAAAAAATCTTATTCCGTATGAGGAGATATTAAACATTCAAGCTCTGTCTTATCTGTGTAGAAATGACTGGTGTAGTAAGTCTAGTATGGAAAGTTGGTGTCTTCATACTCACAATCTTAACAATTGTTAATGTATTTAAAAAGAGTACTTTTAATCTTTTCACTATATAAATTAGTTTTCCTCGAACTTTTTCAAATGGTATATTATAAATACCCTTCCTAGATTCAGTTTTACTATTTTTTGACATATCCCATGTTTTTTTAGCCACAAAATCACCAGGCAAAATACGATAGAATACATGACTTTGAGGAATCTGAGGCTATGATATCACAATTAGTCTGATTTCAGTCGTTTCTACACAAATGATACCAAACATTAAACTTAAATACCTCCTTAACGGAATAAGATTTTTGAATGTTTTCTCCACCATTTTGTTTTGTTTAAAGTCCTCTATCATGAAAGATACATTTTCTTGACCCCTAAACTAATTATTCCTTTAAAGAGAATTGACCAGTCTGTAATCTGTATGTTTTAAAAAATACATTTGTGTTTATATTAGAGAACAATAAAACATAAGCAAAAACTTAAAAGGATTTTGCAATACATTGCACATAAACATACATTTAGGAGCACAAATATTGAGGGCTTTCTTTTCACAAACCGGTGAATCTTCCCTCAATGTACTCCTTGAATGCCAAAAAATGTAGAAATGACATCATAAAAGGTTTAATTGATATTTTAGCCAAATTGGAATTTTAAATACACATGAGAGACTATATTTATTTTAGTATCACTCTGTTTGCTAAATATTCCATTATTTTAAAGGGGCGTTAGACCGAAAAGTGAGGACGCTTATTTTTGCAAATTTTACAGATATATCATCCACAACATATCGATAAACTTAATATATCCATAGCTCACAGACAACATGAGAGCAAAAGGTCACTTGAATATTCATATTAACCAAAAACTACTATAACGTTGCATGATAGATAAGCATTCAATTTTTTAAGAAAACCCCTGAAATTACAGTCTTACTTTTCGGTCTAGTGCTCCTTTAACAGCCAGATATCATGTTAGATCGGGAATACAATACAATCCAAAGTATTAATTGTGGCGGCAATGGAGAGTGTCTTTTTATCAACTCAATTATGTAATACCATCACTGGAGCTAATTAAGATACTGTACTTAATGGCTATCTCATCAACAAAAATAAGCTGTTGACTTCTTGTGGCTAATTAAATGCTGGTATACAACAACATAATAAAGATGAAGTACCTGGTATTTGAAGAATGTGGTTAGAGTTTTAGGACATGTGACTGTGTCATATTTTCTATATTGGATTAAAGGAACGGTTGTTTAATGTGGGTACAGTAAACACTTAAAAACAGTTTGTCAGAATTTGTTGCAGCTTTTCAAATGATTATGAAAGACACATAAAAATTTTTTTGAAAAGGTATGAATCTTAATGCCTATTTTTTATTTAGTTTTTGCAATCCAAAGAAACTAATACAACCTTTGGCAATTCTTCTCATTCACTAGACCTAAATCAGTACTTAATAGTCTTCACCATACCATACACAAAACATTGATTTGTAAACAAACCAGAACTAATCATTTCTAGTCTCCAATTAATTAAGTATATAACTAAACCATTAACAATTTTTTTTTAAATTTTATTCCTTCTCGTCTCTGATTTGTTAATGTCGGAATTAAGCACTTGTAAATCTTCATTAAGCTAAATATAAACCAGTATTCAGATTATTCTACTCTTCAGCAAAACATATACCGAAACCATTACCCCCAAGTCTTTCAGATATTATACCAATAAATCTAATTTCTCCAGCTCTCATTGTTCAAACCAATAGCCTATACTGTGCCTTTTCGTACATCAAGGTTGTAAAATACATACCTTATATTTTTGCTTGGGAAAATGGAAGTTATGTTACAAACCAAGTGTGTCATTTTCTAAACATTCTTAACTTTTGTTTGCTTCACTGAGTCAAACCTGAACCCAAAATAACCAATTGTTCCCGCAACCTATAATATTAACAAAAACAAATTGAAAGGAGCAGGACCACAGAAATGAACAAAATTGCACAAAATACGTCACCTGATTGAATACCTCACTACTTCACAGTTGGAAATCCACAAAGCATTTTTTATCTGTATGAGTGTTTGATTAACCCACACTTAGCCAGTTTTTTTTTAAGCTTGTTGCTATCTTTAGCATTGGCTTCCAACACCTTTGCAAATTATCAAAACCTCTTTTTCATCTCATTGTCTATAAAATTCTGAATTTCAACATAAAATTGTCTGCATACTGTACTGCAGTTTGGTTCTATATATATATATATTGTATACAAAAAAAAAATTCAAACAAGAAACTGAAACAAAAATGATTGAATAACTTTAATCTCTTTCACAACCAAAAAACATTTTCCTTGTTCCTTTATTTTAGGAATAAGGACAAAATGAAAGTCTGTACCATTTCTAAAATCTTGGGTCGGAGGGTAGGATTAGAAACTTATTTTTGAAAACATTTATTAACATAAATGATCAGTGCAGACGGTACGGGGTGGAGGGGATATGGCCAACTCAAGGGGTACATGGCTGATTCAAGGGGGGGTATGGCCAACTCAAAATGTCTCAAAATGTCACTTAGTCTATGATCAGTTAGTCTATGATCAGTAAGCCTATGATCAGTTAGTCTATGATCATTTAGTCTATGATCAGTAAGCCTATGATCAGTAAGCCTATGATCAGTAAGCCTATGATCAGTAAGCCTATGATCAGTAAGCCTATGATCAGTTAGTCTATGATCAGTAAGCCTATGATCAGTTAGTCTATGTTTTGAGCCATTTTTTACTAGCAGCCTTCTTTGTCCAATAGATTTGGAAAATAGTTTACACATCCACTTGTAGGATATCAATCTTGACTCCTTCAAATGATTTCCGATGATCCGATCTAGTTACAGGAAAAAGAATTAAATAAGCTACAACTTATTTCTGTAACTCTTAATTCAATTTCCGTTCCACTCCACAAAACTCACAAACATGACTCTCATTTCAAATATTTCTCCTTAAAATATCATTTCTAAAATCATACACATAAATGGCTTTGGAATTACATTAAAACCCTCAGGCTGCATATACCCAGACGAGACTAACATCAATTTCATCAAAAATGATTTTTCTGCGGTAAGCCCAATCGTGACTCCTACAGATACCCTACACCATATGTATCAAGAAACTAGGCCAGAGTCGGTTCATTAACCTTAAGACAAGGTCAATCTATCTTCCAACAAGACCTCCCTCTGAGCAGAATGAAATCAAATCCGATATATTTCACTATTTCTAATGAAGCCTGGGTAGATTGATGTAATACAATTTTGTTTCACTCGTGGCCGCACACAGATATTCCCTCGTAATCCCTAATTTAATAATCAACCATCAAATTTGTACACACAGGTCAGCTCAGTCTTGTTTTAACAAAAACTTGAATGATAATGAAAACAAACTTTTTACCAAAATAAACCTCACAAAAATACTTGTTTTTCTTAAGTTTGTTATATTGAAAAATTCTTAAAAACTTCAATCAGATCATTTACAAAACTACATGAACAGTTTTTACACTATTTAAAGAGAGAGGCTCGTCTCATTAAAATACGGTAAAATTGGGGATGCGATATTTTGACGTTACTTCTGGTTGTGGATGCAGGATCAGGTCCACTGTCTGTTTGTACCACAGTACAGCCAGACACTAGCATATACATTGTGTGTGCCGAGTTACATACACAGCGCATTGCGTTACTGTGACGAGAAACTTTTTTTCAATGCATTGTCAGAAAGCAAAAGTGAAATATTAGTATTATAATACTACAAGTCACCAAATGAAAATTACTGAGAAAAAAAAAGAAGATGAAAGCAGAGGTCGCAATAAACGATTCTACCGTGGCTCGAACTCACGACTGTTGATTTGAAAAAAAATTTGCTTCCGATCGCCGTAACCAACTGAGCTAACTCGTGCAATGACCTTCAAAGCGTTTTAAATCACTATATACCTTGCAATACCAGACAACGAATCACACAGCAAAATTTCAACCAATCAAAAAATTTGAAAGGAATTCTAAATATTATGCACATATGACGATTTTGCCTCTTTAAAGGATTAGTTCAGTGGTCAAGCATGTTCATCTTCTTTGAAAGAGGACTTCAAAAGAAACAAAATGTGAAGACAGAATTCAAAACTCTTTTTCCATTAAGGAAAAATTCAAGTTCAAAGTTTGGTATCATTTCTGTAGAAATGACTGAAATCAGACTAGTTGTGATGTCACAGCCTCAGATTCATCAAAGTCTTTATGTATTTCAAAGAAAGTTTATTCATTTTTTTCACTATTTAAATTATTTATCCTCAAACTTTCTTCAGGTGGTTTGTTATAAATACCCTTCCTAGATTCAGTTTTACTACTTTTTTGACTTATCCCATGGCTTTTAAGCCTCAGAATCGCAGGACAAAATATGATAGAATACATAAAGACTGAGGAATGTGAGGCTATGACAATACAACTAGTCTTGATTTCAGTCGTTTCTACACAAATGATACCAAACTTTAAACTAGGATATCTCCTTAACGAAATAATATTTTCGAATGCTTTCTTCACCATTTTGTTTCCTTCGAAGTCCTCTTTTGTATAAGATGAACATGTTTGACCACTAAACTAATCCTTTAATATCTCCTTACCGGAATAATTTTTTTGAATGCTTTCTTCACCATTTTGTTTCTTTTGAAGTCCTCTTTCATATCAGATAGACTTGCTTGACCCCTGAACTCATCCTTTAAGACTGTTTCACAAAACATTAAGTGCTTTGTTTGCAAGTGATCAAGTATATTGTCTACACTTGTAGTAAGTCCATACTCTTGTAGGCTAGTTTTTTAAAGGAATGTTCCCATGTTTTTTCGTAACTTTTCATAAGGAAGAGAAACAATTTAGTACAAAAATGTTGATATGTTAATCCTATCAGGAGATATTCAGATTTTAAGGTTCACAAAAAATTGCAATAAATGTATAGGAAAAGGCTCAGTATGACATCACAGCAACACATTCTCCCACAAACTTGATGTATTTCATTTAAATCTATCATTCTTATTTATTAGTAAAACCTGCTAGAAAATTAAATTGATGAAAGTTAGGTATTTATATACATTGCCAAATATAGTCTACTTCAATAATTTTTGGAAAATTGTTCTTAATCATACAAAAACAACCAATTAACGTTCAAAGAAATATATAAACATTTAGAATTCAATTGCCTCTATGACATCATCAAACACGAATTTATCATAGTGTACAAAAACTTTAAAATGCAATTAGGAAATCTTTAAAAATTCATCTCCTGAATGGAATATGATATCAACCTGATTTTTGTACCAAATTGACTCTAAAAGTATGCTCTTTCAAACACAATTTTACAAAAAAACAATTAGAATATTCCTTTAATGTTTCACATTTCAATAAATGTATGGATATCAGCGGAATAAGATTTCAGTTCTGAAAAATGAAACTAGAGAAGGAATGTAAATGAGGGCGGTAAAAAGATCATGTTTTAGTCCACCCTGTGTGAGCCTGTGCGGTATATTTTTTGAGGAATACAGTGATAAATTCAATTTCATAGTAATGCATGTATTTGCAAACTGCAACAAGTGAAAATAAAGAATGTGTCAATCAATCGTATCAATGGATACAAACAAATCCAAGATCTCTCCCACAAAGCAGCCAGGTCCCTGTAAAACACCTCACCTCATCACCAAATGGGTTTAACCTCCAATATTTACAAACAAAACCATGACACCTAACAAGTCCCACACGAATAACAATCTTGAATAGACTTGTGGACAAAGAGAGCCCCCTAGTTTGGACTAAAACAAATGTCCATTTCCCTGAAGACAATCCAAGGGCTGGAAAATTAACAAAGACATACTCTAAAAATAACACAACCTCAATGATATGAAGAGAAAAAATCAATGAATTAATTACTTGCTTTATTCCTTCAACAATAGGCGATAACTATTTTTAAACCCCTTATTATGTTTGTTGTCTTTTGACAATGGGATGTTTCTTTGCATGCTTACCTTTGTCTGTCATTTAGTTGTTTAACTCATTGATATACCAGTCAAATGACCAAACAGTGATCTCAGAGAATGAAGCAATGATTGATGGCTGGTCACAAAATGTCACATCATAAAATTTCAAATTTGTCACATGTGTCTTTTAACCCCCACTTTTGCAGTTTCCTAGGTAAATCTCATTAGCAAAGAAATATTAGTTCAAGATAATGTAATAAACTAACCTTGAAAATCAATGGCAGCTGAAGAAAGTGTATATCTTAGAAATGAGATGGCTGACTGTAGCGTGGTATGGTAATCATTCCTCGATCGCATCGTCAGCTGTTGCTCCAGTTCTCTCGTACAACATGACATACCTGACTGACATATTCTTAAGTCTTCGTCTGGAATAAAAATAAAAGAAGATATCAATTAATTATCTATACAACATTGAGCATGTACCTCATGAGGTTTACCCACAAGCACATAGGAGAAATTTCCTCTCCCCTCCCCCTCCCCCAAATTTTTTTTAGATTTTTGATATTGTATGACACTTTTACAAATACCTGATGTATGAAGAAAATCTAATGTACATACTGTAAAGTAAGTAATTATTCAAATGGTTTGGTTTGTTGATGTTTAACAGCGCCACCACAGTCGGTCAAATGTGCCAAAAGGGTAATACAAATTTAAGGTGCTTGAGCTAGGACAGAGATGAATGGGAGAGGGGATAGGAAGGAGAGAAATATATTTTTTTTTAAAGGGTATAAATAAAGGTAATAAAAAGGGAAGGATTAGGAGGATAGAAAAGGAGGAAATGTGGAAAGGATTAGATCAGGTGGGAAAGGATTAAATCAGGTGGGGAAGGATTAAATCAGGTGGGAAAGGATTAGATTAGGTGGAAAAGGTATTAAATCAGGTGGAATAAGTTGCTATTGCAGAAGAAGGTGAGGATGTTAATCATTCAAATAATTGTGAAAATATACTGGATTAAATAATATGGTGGAAAGCTCAAATTTAGCTATTGCATGGTGACAATTTTGATTTGTATATATATATATATATATATATATATATATATATATATATATATATATATATATATATATATATATATATATATATATATATATATATATATATATATATATATATATATATATTTATATATTTGCAGATGACTCTAATTGGCCTTACATGAATTTCATTAATCTTTTCTTTGTGTAAAATATACTTTCTTTGTAAATTACGGATGTATATTTCACACCATGAAATTGTAAACATTCTAGATAGAAATACCTCCAAACTTCCCCACCCTACTAACTCACCCCCACCATGTTTCCCACCCCACTCAAGGTTCCAACACCAAGAATTACCCTTTCAATGCTTCCATATTAAAGGTTTAGGCCAAGATTTTCTTCAATAGAAACTTGACAAAACAAGAACATTTCTTGACAAGTTGTTACTTTGAATTATTAAGCATCAACCCTCCCTCCCCGCTGACTCTCAACAAACCTTTCATACAGACTCCCAACAAAGCCTCTATATGGACTCCCAACAAACCCGCAATATGGACTCCCAACAAACCCGCAATAATTGCATAAATCAAGAAAGGGCAACACAGAAAATGAAAGAGATGCTACAATTCAAAAACTTAATTGGAGCAGAAAAAAAAATCAAGAACAAAATTTCTGACAACAAAACTACATCAAAATCATTACTTCCAGGTCAAATGCTTCACCTTTTCAGGTCCTAATTAGGGAACAACCCATTTCCAATGAGAGCAACAGCTTTTATTTGCAAAGATAATATAATATGTTGAGATGATGCTATGCCACAGGCGGTCTCCTTATGAGCAGCTCTTATTTTGATTTCTATTCAATTCCACCTAGTTACCAGTGCCTATATTTGTAAACAAGTTGATACAATTTTGATTATTGCTGGCTTGAAAAAACAAAAACCCGATTTTCAGATGGTATCACCCAAATTTGACACCACCTTAGCTTTTATCACACATTGATGGGAGTATTATCAACAATTTAGTGGCACAATTTATCTTACATAAATAATCAATCATTGCCATTATTTTTTAAACTAGGTCATATGACCAATAATGCATCAAAAAATGAAAACATTTATAGACAGGTATCAACAAGTTAACCATGAAAATATGATATATACCATGAAATTATGATACATACCATGAAATTATGATATATACCATGAAAATATGATATATACCATGAAAATATGATATATACCATATATAAAAAAAAAAAAACATTTATGGACAGGTATCAACAACTTAACCATGAAAATATGATATATACCATGAAAATATTATACATCACACAAAATATGATATATACCATATATATATATATATATATATATATATATATATATATATATATATATATATATATATATATATATATATGTTATATACATATACCATGAAAATATGATATACACCATGAAAATATGATACATACCATAAAAATATGATATATACAATAAAAATATGATATATGTATATACCTTGAAAATATGATATATACCATGAAAATATGATATATACCATGAAAATTTAATATATACCATGAAAATATGATATATACCATAAAAATATGATTTATACCATGAAAATATGATATATACCATGAAAATATGATGTATACATGAAAATATGATATATATATATATACCATGAAAATATGATATACAGCATGAAAATATGATACATACCATGGAAATATGATATATACCATGAATATGATATATACTAGAAAATATGATATATATATATATACCATGAAAATATGATATAAACATATACCATGAAAATATGATATATACCATGAAAATATGATATATACCATAAATCAAAAATGAAATTATTTATGGACAGGTATCAACAACTTAACAATGAAAATATTATATATACCATGAAAATATTATATATAACACGAAAATATGATATATACCATAAAAATATGATATATATTTATATATATATATATGATATATACATATATTATGAAAATATGATATATACCATGAAAATATGATATATACCATAAAAATATAATATATACAATAAAAGCATGATATATATATACCATGAAAATATTCAATAAATATATGTATACCATGAAAATATGATATATACCATGAAAATATGGTATATACCATGAAAATGATATATACCATGAAAATATGATTTATACAATAAAAACATGATTTATAACATGAAAATATGATATATACCATGAAAATATGATATATATATATATACCATGAAAATATGATATATAGCATAAAAATATGATATATTCCATGAAAATATGATATATACCATGAAAATATGATATATACCACAAAAATATGATATATATATATTTATACAAAAAAACATGATATATACATATACCATGAAAATATGATATATACCATGAAAAATTGATATATACCATGAAAATATATGTACAATGAAAATATGATATATACCATAAAAATATGATATTTACCATGAAAATATGATATTTACCATAAAATTATAATATATACCATGAAAATTATGATATATACCATGAAAATATGATATATACCATGAAAATATGATATATACCATGAAAATATTATATTTACCATAAAAATATGATATTTACCAAGAAAATAAAATACATATGAAAATTGGTGTAACTTATAATAAGTTATGGGCAACTGAGAATATTTGTTGGATGCAACTTGTTTGCTGCATTAAAGGATGGATTACTTCAGTGGTCAAGCTACTTAAAAAATCTGATCTTAAATCAAGTTTAATCTTATATGAAAGAGGACTTCAATAAAACAAAATGGTGAAAAAAACATTCAAAGATCTTATTCTATTAAGGAGATATTTAAGTTTAAAGCTCTGTGTTACCTGTGTAGAAATGACTGGTGTAGTAAGTCTACTATGGAAGGTTCTGTCTTCATCCTCACATTCTTAATAATTGTTAATGTATTTTAAAGAAAGTTTTTTTTTTTCACTATTTAAATTGTTTTCCCTCGAACTTTTATCAGGTGGTATATTATAAATACCCTTCCTAGATTCATAAATACCCTTCCTAAAGGATTAGTTCAGTGGTCAAACATGTTATCTTATATGAAAGGACTTCAAAGAGACAAAATGGTGAAAAAAAGCATTCAAAAAATCTTAATATGTTTAAGGAGATATTTAAGCTTAAAATTTGGTATCATTTGTGTAGAAACTGACTAAAATCAGACTATTTGTGACATCACAGATTCAGTCAATGCATGCTGACATATAATACAAAGAAAGAAAATAGACATGATGATTCCATTGTATTATCTACACTACAAGCCCAAATGTTTTCACATTTGTTCATAAATCTAAAACAGTTCCCTGTGATTCAAAACCTTCAAATGGTGTTATCCCCAATCTAATAAAAAATTATTTTTTTAATCAAGGAAGTTTTCAAAACAACTCCCCAATACAAAACAGTCTTAATGAGTTAATTGTTCGATTAAAGGATTAATTAGTTCAGGGGTCAAGCATGTCCATCTTCTATGAAAGAGGACTTCAAAAGAAACAAAATAGTGAAGGAAGCATTTAAAAATATTATTCCGTTAAGGAGATATTAAAGGATTAGTTCAGTGGTCGAGCAAGTCCATCACCTATGAAAGAGGACTTCAAAAGAAACAAAATAATGAAGGAAGCATTCAAAAATATTATTCCGTTAAGGAGATATTCATCATGTATTTATTGTGCAGTATCATTTCTGTAGAAACAACTGAAATCAGACTAATTGTGATGTCACAACCTCAGATTCCTCAAAATCTTTCTTTATGTATTTTAAAGAAAGGTTATTTAATTTTTCACTATTTAAATTATTTTCCCTCAAACTTTCTTAAAGTGGTATATTATAAATACCCTTCCTAGATTCAGTTTTACTACTTTTTTGACATCCTCCATGGTTTTTAAGCCACAAAATTGCAGGACAAAATATGATAGAATACATAAAGACTCTGAGGAATCTGAGGCTATGATATCACAACTAGTCTGATTTTAGTCATTGCTACATATATGATACCAAACTTTAAGCTTTAATATCTCCTTAATGGAATAAGATTTTTGAATGCTTTTTTTACCATTTTGTTTCTTTTGGAGTCTTCTTTCATATAAGATAAACATGATTGACCACTGAACTAATTCTTTAACAAGATAACCATTATGCCAATTATAGGGGTGTATCAATTAACAGGATCCCCATTATGCCAATTCTGGGTGTGTGTATAAACTTAATCATCATCATTCAAATTATAAGCCAATCGGCAACCATCCAATTTTATCAAATGACACCCCCTTCCTATGGAGCCAGCTCATTGTAATCAACCCAACCCTCGCACCCTCTTAACAAAACAAGCTTAGCTCCACCCACCAGATAATGACCCTATTGAGTGCTGGACAAAACAAGCAATTACAAGTATGCTCAATACTGGCATTGTTGACCAAAAACACTTTGTTACCCTCTAATCCTTATAACTTAAATGATTTTTATCCTCAATAGGAGTATATATAGATTTCTAAGTAACCAGTCAAAAGTTCTTCTAAACAAACAAGTAAAGATATTGACCAAACCAACCAACAGCTTCTGAAAAAATACCACTTTGTATTATTTCATAAGTTATCTTGTTGGTTAAACTTGTCTTTGTAATCTTCTTTCAAAAAAAGATACAGTTCATTGGGAAGATTAGTTAAAGCATTTGAATAGTTCATGTCCAAGCACGAATTCCCATGAGGATTGGAAGCTATCTTTTGTTGGAAAAATCCCCCTATAAAGGATGAGTCATCATCAGGAATGTAGCCTTGTCAGTTGTATTAATCACCCCACTACCCTCAGCATTGTCAGTCAGAGGTGAGTCATTGACATGAAATAGTGACTCACATGTGTGTCATTGTACCAAATTGTCAGTCACCAGAGTGACTCTGAGGTGGGTCAATTTACTTCAGACTCATTGACTTTGTACAGAGGTGATTGATTTGGGATAAGTCATTTCACAAAAAAGTCAGTCACTGAAGTGATATAGGGGTGCATCAATGTACATGTTTTGTTTTGCAATGACTCACCTTGTCCAGGGGTGTAGGGGTGAGTCACACAATTGACAAGTGCATTATAAGAGAATAAACAATCATTCATTCGATAGATACTGTGCCTGGATACTGCCTGAAGTGACTGTGTCAGTCAATTGATGCAACAACACAACAACTTATGTTTACGATACAACATAAATAGATTCCTTTTGGGGAGGATAATACTGCCCAGGAATGAAAGTTTTTGAAAGGAATATTCCCATGGGTTTTTTGTAAAAGTTTATTTGAAAGAGTATACTTTTAGCGCCAACTTGGTACAAAAATCAGGTTGATATCATACTCCGTTCAGGAAATATGGATTTTTAAAGATGTCCCAATTACATTTTAAAGTTTTGTACAGTATGATGAATTTGTGTTTGATGATGTCATAGAGGCAATTCCATTGCAAATGTTTATGTATTTCTTTGAACTTTAATTGGTCATTTTTGTATGATTATAAATAAAAAAATTAAGTTATAGAAGTAGGGTATATTTGGCAATGTATATAAATACTAAACTTTCATCAATTTATTTTTGTAGCAAGTTTAAGCAATAAAAAAAGGATGATAGATTTTCATGAAATACATCAACTTATGTGGGAGAATGTGTTGCTGTGATGTCATTCATACTGAGCCTTTTCCTATTCGTTTATTAGTATTTTTTGTGAACCTTAAATTTGAATATCTTCTGGTAGGAATAACATATCAACATGATTTTTCTACTAAACCGTTTCCAAAAATGTTCTCTTTCTTATTAAAGGTTACGAAAAACATGAGAATTTTTTTTTTATTACAGATATTTCCTTTATAATTTTTGTGCCCCACGAATGAATTGTCGCTGTGTTGGACATTCATTAAATATACGACAATTGTATACAAATTGTTGATCATGTCTTATTCATCCATAATAATGCAGCTGAAGTGTCTTATTATGTCCTACTGTACATTGGAATTATTGATCAAAGAAATTGTCTTGACTGTTGTTGTCCAATAGATCTTAGACAGCCTGTATTCCATCACCCCACCCCCTCCAATGGAGGTCAATATCAAAATTGTATGTGTGTGTGTGTGTGTGTGTGTGTGTATAGGGAAGTGATAGGTTGTGTTGACATAGAATGAATGTAATGTTGATGTATCACCAGTAAAATGTCACGATAATTGATAATATCACGGCACTGGATGGTGATTGGATGGTGGTTGGTAAGTTGGAGGTTGGCTCTGATACAATTTCCTTATAATATGGTATCATAATACTGAGTTATCTACCAAAATTAAATCATTGTAGTTTGCTTCCAACTTTCAAGTACATCTAGTACATCTCTGGATTATTGTTTTATCTGACAAAAATAGAGAGAAAATAATATGATATCATCATTTCTGTTTATTTGTCCTGTTGGCATTTGTTTTAGTGGTTCTTAATTTTGAGCTTAAAAGAGTCCAATTGTTTATCATCAGTTCAGTCCATAACTTTTGCCTTGATTTCTTTCTCTCGATCGACGACATCATCGCTATAAAGAGGTAAGTCAACGTCATGTCGATAAGGTCAAAATGTTACACAACCCTGGAAAGTAATTATGATGTCTCCCAACCCATCAAAAAGAAACAATTGAATTTGTTGGTTTGTTTGTTTGATGAGGTCTTAACGGCACCACGACAACGAAGGTCAAATTGTGCCTGAGAGGTCAGATCATTTTAGAGGTAGGAAGAAAAGAAACCAGGGGAAGAATGAGAGAAATTCAAGAACAAAAGCCAGAAAGCTGTGATCGAGAGAGGAGGTGCATGGGTAAAACAAAAACGTAGAAAAGGGGTGGAAGAGGAGAATTAAATATGGTTGTAGAGGGGTGCATGATGAAGGAAGGAGATTATTTTACCCGAAGGATTTTTCTGGAAGAACTCAGCAATTGAGTTGTGGGGAGCGAGGGAAGCTCTGGGAAGGTTGTACAGGGGGCAAGCAAGGAGAACGTGTTGGATTGTGAGGATGCAGTGGCAATTGTTACAGAGTAAAATTCACTCATGTATAAAATTATTTGCTGTTTTTGATAAGATTTTTAACAATTAAAGGATTAGTTCAGTGGTCAAGCATGTTTTTCTTATTTGAAAGAGGACTTCAATAAAAAAAAAAATGCTGTAGAAAGCATTCAAAAATCCTATTCTGTTAAAGAGATATTCAAATTTAAAGTTCAGTATTATTTCTGTAGAAACGACTGATATCAGACTAGCTGTGATATCTTAGCCTCAGATTCCTCAAAGTCTTTATGAATTTTATAATATTTTGTCCTGCAATTTTGTGGCTTAAAAACCATGGGATATGTCAAAAAAGTAGTAAAACTGAATCTAGGAAGAGTATTTATAATATACCACCTGAAGAAGGTTTGAGTAAAAATAATCTAAATAATGAAAAAAATTAAATAAACTTTCTTTAAAATACATAAAGACTTTTCGGAATCTGAGGCTATGACATCACAACTAGTCTGATTTCAGTCGTTTCTACACAAATGATAACAAACTTTAAACTTGAATATCTCCTTAACGGAATAAGATTGTTCAATGCTTTCTTCACCATTTTTGTTTCTTTTAAAGTTTCTTTTAAAGTCTTTCATATAAGATGGACATGCTTGACCACTGAACTAACCCTATAAGATGGACATGCTCGACCACTGAACTAACCCTATAAGAAGGACATGCTTGACCACTGAATTAATCCTATAAGATGGACATGCTTGACCACTGAACTAATCCTATAAGATGGACATGCTTGACCACTGAACTAATCCTATAAGATGGACATGCTCGACCAGTGAACTAACCCTATAAGATGGACATGCTTGACCACTGAACTAATCCTATAAGATGGACATGCTTGACCACTGAAGTAATCCTATAAGATGGGCATGCTTGACCCCTAAACTAATCCTTTAAGCTAATCATGCTGCTACATATCCATATACAGTACCTTAAAGAGAAAATATCATCGCATCGCAAAAAATAAAGTCCCCTAGACTGTTCAACCCCAAGGTCAAACAGATCGTAATACCTGTCTTTCATCAAAGAATTCAAAATGAGTCAGTATTGATATCCACATTTCACTTCACAAAACAAAGAAAACTTTCATGTTGTCTTTCTTCAAGTTTACTTATCATTACTTATCTTTATCATTATCTTTTCATTTGTCTTCACCTCATAGAAGAGAGCAGTCATACAAACACCTCACACCAGAGATTTGTTCCCAAATACTCTAACAAATCCTCAGTTCACACACATCTGGCTCCAACTATGGTACCCAATGTACTCCACTCCTACCCACTCTGGCAAAGACCATGGTCACAAACTTCCTTGTTTTTAGAATTGAGGTCAGGAATTCCTGCCCTTAGGTGCAACAGATCACTTTCTGTGTGTAAAACCAGGGAGCTGTCTTTTACAGCTCCCTGGTAAATTCCAAGCAAAAAAAAATGTTCGCACATGGTACAAATTAAGTTGGCATTAAATAACAAATATACTTTTTTTATAATCAGATATATAGGTTGAAGGCGGCACTCCCACATGTTACTGTTCCGTGGAACAGATATACGTTACTTTAAAGGGGACATTTACTTTAAAGGGGACATAAAGTCTGATACCATTCTTGTGCCATATGATAGAGGATAAACCTTCTACCAAAATCAGCCAACCAAAGTCTTATTCCTACCTCAATTTATTCATCTTTAAAATCTACACACGGAGGCTGCCATTTTGTTCAATTCTGTATCAAAATCTTCTAGAAAATGTGAAGTTTACTTGTTTTCATTATTTTTATGCATTTTCTTTTTTATTCCTGTCGGTCCTTGCAACTGTAAATCAATACATACATACATACATACATACATACATACATACATACATACATACATACACACACACATACATACATACACACATACATACATACATACATACATACATACATGTACATACATGCATACATATATATATATTTTGTAGACATACTTTTGTTTTCTTTGCTCACATTGTTTTATAATTTCAGTTCTTTGTACCACATACCTCATGTTGGAGTCCTGGGTTAAATAAACTGTAAATTGTAAACTGTTGCATGATGACATAATTTCCCTATCAAAGGAAATTCAGATAATGTATTTCTTTATCAATTTGATTCAAGTTTAGTTTTTATTGCAAAAAAAGCTAGAAAATTTTGAGATCAATTATAAAGAGATAATAACATAATTTCAAAATCACAATGGCGGCTCCCATAGTAGTCAGACCCCTAGCTTTGCTGTTTGACAGGAGAGGCCCACCCCGCCCCTCCATATGGCCACCCTTCCCCCTAGGGTCCGCCCTGCCCCTTTTAAGAAAAAATGTGTGTCTTTGTTGATTCTTTTTTTTTTTAACTTAATAATCTTAATTAACCTCATAAATAAAATGCCTTACATGAATACAGAAAACAGAATGATTGCAGAGTAAGCAATTGTCCTGTTTGGCTCGTGAATGGTC
The DNA here is from genome assembly GCA_020152595.1 of Chiridota heheva. Taxonomy (NCBI): domain Eukaryota; kingdom Metazoa; phylum Echinodermata; class Holothuroidea; order Apodida; family Chiridotidae; genus Chiridota; species Chiridota heheva. The sequence continues at coordinate 491,743 of JAIGNY010003333.1, forward strand.
CTTATCATCAGTCAGAATAGTTTCATCCTGAGGTGAGATTATAGCTCAAATCCTAGAGCTTCTTCAGCCTTAAGGGGGCCACTGGACTCCACAGCAAAAAGACGCAGTGCTTTGCATGTGCATTAATGTGCCCCTCGACAAGTCTAGCACCTTGCCCCTTTTTAAATCAAGCTAGGGGTGTAAATGTGCCTCTCAACAAGTCTAGCACCTTGCCCCTTTTTAAATCAAGCTAGGGTAAGTAGCATTAATGTTTTTAATAATTAAACAACTTTTATTAGATTGCTTTGGGAAGTATGAGACTTAAATCAGAAAATATATGATTTGTATTTATATCATATGCAGCCTTCATCTCTCCTTTAAACACCATGTATAGGCCTATATAATGCATAGAGCTTCAGCTAACGTTTCCAATTTTCCATGATGCTACCACAATAAGTTACAAAAGGCATTTTGTGTTTTGGAATGTAGGGTGATGTTGAAAAGAACAAATCCCTAATGTTACATACAAATCATGTTGTTTCGGAACAGCAATATAGTTGGATGATACCGAAAAGAAATCCCTAATGTTACATAAAAACTATCATGTTGTTCGGAACAGCAATATAGTTGGTTGATACCAATAATAAATCCCTGATGTTACATAAAACTAACATGGAGATATTGTTTAAGAACAGCTGAAGAATAAAATCAAAGAAAAAACTAGAGACTTAACTTCCTTGTGCAATAAGATGACTTCATTAGCTAACACCCTGTGCACTGTAGGCCTACTCCCAGATATATATTCTATATATGAATTTAGCATTTTTTTTGCATTGTTTTTACTTCAACCTGTCGTTAAATTATCAGTTGTAAAAGAAAATTTTGCACCGTGGGTTCTTACCAAATCATATTCGCAATAGCCACTCTTTTAATCATTTTAAGACAAATTTGACAAATCTTTTTTAAACCGTTTACAAACATTTCTTATAATTCATCTCTTATACTGTATATGTACAGTGATTTAGAGCATTTTTCATGGATTGGACACATTATAAATAAAATATATCTTATCTTATGCTAGAAAAAATTATTATACTCTCTAGTTTTATTCTTCTCTTTATCAACTCTTTTTAAAAAGCATGTTGATATCTTTTCTGATTAAAATTCAGAATTCAAAATCAGAATAAAAGTTCTGATTGAAAAGATTATGTTAAAATCCTTGTTAATAGCTTTCAAGGATATTACATCAATAATTTAATCATTTTCACTAAGTAAATCAAATTCAAAATAAATTTTTCTTTGGATTAATTTCTTTTTAATACTAAAACAAATTTCATAATCAGTAAATTCCAAATTCCACAAAAATGACAAATACAGAAAAGTCAAAAAAAAAAAGCAATTTAGTGCATTCTAAGTAACAACATATTTATTCTGATCTTGTGTTGAGACTTGTAATTTTTCACATGAAAGCAAAATTAGAAAAAGAGAGAAAAAAATAGAAAACTGCTTTTAATCTTAAATGGGAAACAAAGTCCAATTTAAAACAGATTTTGATTTCTAATCTGCAGCATTCTCTGAAGTTTTAATTTCTTTATATGTGGTAGAAATTTGAACTTTTCTACTAAAGTTATATTTTTCAGGAAACTATTAATTGTAAAATACATCAGAATATGTGAAAACCATTTCTTTTCTCAAAATATCAGTCACTATTAAAGGATTAGTTCAGTGGTCAAGCATGTTTATGTTATATGAAAGAGGATTTCAAAAGAAACAAAGTGGTGAAGGAAGCATTCAAAAATCTTATTCTGTTAAGGAGATATCTAAATTTAAAGTTTGGTATCGTATGTGTAGAAATGACTGAAATCAGATTAATTGTGATGTCATAGCCTCAGATTCCTCAAAGTCTTTATGTATTTTATCATATTTTGTCCTACAATTTTGTGGCTTAAAAACCATGGGATATGTCAAAAAAGTAGTAAAACTGAATCTAGGAAGGGTATTTATAATAAACCACCTGACGATAGTTTGGGGAATAATAATTTAAATAGCGAAAAAATTGAATAAATTTTCTTTATAATACATAAAGATTTTGAGGAATATGAGGCTGTGACATCACAAGTAGTCTGATTTCAGTCGTTTCTACAGGAATTATACAAAATTCTAAACTTGAATATCTCCTTAACGGAATAAGATTTTGCAATGCTTTCTTCACCATTTTGTTTATTTTGAAGTCCTTTTTCGTATAAGATGGACATGCTTGACCACTGAACTAATTCTTTAAATTGATTAAGAGCAGAAACTTTAAAAACAAAATATGCCAAAAATAACATTGATGGCAATTAACATTTTTCAATTTGGCTAAAAATAAAAAAATTAAAGGTTATGAAACTACAAATACCTCAAAAACAAAGGAATAAATATGAATAAGACCGACTTTAGCAGTTATTCAATATCTCAGAAAATTAACAAATTCCATTAAAGGATTAATTCAGTGGTCAAACATGTTATCTTATGTAAAAGAGGACTTCAAAAGAAATGGTGAAGAAAGCATTCAAAAATCTTATTCTATTAAGGAGATTTTAAGTTTAAAGTTTGGTATCATTTGTGTAGAAACGACTGATATCAGACTAGTTGTGATGTCATAGCCCTAGATTCCTTAGTCTTTATGTATTCTATCATTATAATTTAATATTATTATGTCCTGCAATTTTGTGGCTTAAAACCATGGGATATGACAAAAAAAGTAGTAAAACTGAATCTAAGAAGGGTATTTATTATATACTACCTAAAGAAAGTTTGAGGAAAAATAAGTTAGATAGTTTTAAAATTATATAAACTTTTTTTTTTTTAATACATAAAGATTTTGAGGAATCTGAGGTTGTGACATCACAACTAGTGTGATTTCAGTAGTTTCTACAGAAATGATACCAAACTTTAAACTTGAATATCTTCTTAACGGAATAAGATTTTGCAATGTTTTTCAAAGTTTCTACACCATTTTAATTCTTCTGAAGTCCTCTTGCATATATGACGGACATGCTTGACCACTGACCTAATCCTTTAAAATTAAATGTTTGCCACTGCTACAGCCGGAGGTACGGAGTTACAGTATTATCCGGGTACGTGTGGGGAAAGAACGCAGAATGCATGGCCTGTGTTTTGCCTTCATGCAGATGGTGATTAAAATTCAAATAAAAATTTCCTTACCATTTGTTGGTTCCGATGGAATATTAACGAATGGATCCCTAAATTGAAATCTACTTAAAATATCGTGAGTTTCTGTACAAGAAGCGACATCCCTTACAGCACCAGAACAGTATCCGAAACACACCAACGAAACGGCACAGAGTACAAATCCTCGCCGATGCATTTTGAGAACCATTGAAGAATGTGTTGACAGAAATATACAAATTAAATCAAACTTCGAAGGTTGAGTATGAATGTCTTTTTGGCTGACGTTCTCGCGGGCGTCTAGGTCGTAAATGTGTCGGCTCTAGATCATAATTCCATTGACGATAAATCCATGGTCACCGCATTTGATTCTTTGAACTGATTTGGTAGGTGGGAAACTACGTACGAATGTTCCTTCCTGTCCTATGCTGAAAGTGAAGTTTGGCTGACTCAAAATTAAAGTTCAGCTATTAGTTTGAACGACGGCTTTGTCTTCGGCTTGAATGCAATTTTTCTACTTTGCTGATTTTCTCAGAATTATGTGTGGACCTAATAAAAGGATGAGTGGGGCAAAATCCCATTGTTACAAGCTTCTTTTATAAGATGTTAGGCTTAACAATGGAATGTTTAATTGCTGGTCTTTTCAAGGGATTGATTTTTTCTTTCTCAAATTTAAGTTTGACTAGATCAAGTATTGAGTATTGATATCATCGCCTGGAATTAACACCCACTAGGGAGTCGTGATGACGATTAAAGACTGTTTTTCACACGTTGGTGAAAAGGCCCAAGCTTCGCCTTTAAACCAAACGTAGCCGCTGGACCCCATGTCGCTAAGCGTGCGCACTGCAGCTTTTAATTAGTGACGTATATGCTGCTAACGTCATTTTTACGCCCTTCTTTTTTTCATCTCGACTACGGCCATAGGCGTATGAAGGATTTTATTGCTTCTTAGGGAATGAAAATTTCAAACTTTAATTCTGGCAACCTCCCTCCGTGCACCCCCATAGAAAAATTATAAATATATACATTGTTTTGCTCCCATGTATTTTCAAGAAACTCTTTGGAAAATAATAACATTTAGTTAGAATGCCCAATATGATTATAAGATAATTTAGCTCCGTACCTCCGGTGTGATAGTAAATTCCCCCTCCCTTCCCTCCCTCCTCCGTAAATTTGGGCCGCCCGGTCCTTATTTCCTAAGGAATGCCTTGTGAATTTGTCCCCTCCCCCTTCCGGACTGATTTTACTAGGTAATTTACTGGTGTGTCTGTACGGTGCATTCAATTAATTTTGTGTACTGAAGTGATAAGCTAAAAAGTAATAAGAAGTGATAAGCTAATACACTAAACTGCTAAAGATAACAAAGGCGTGCTTTATGTAAAACGGCAGTGAGATTTAGTGTGAAGGGAGAAGAAGGGTTTTTTTCTTGCAAAAGGTGGACAAGTTGCTGTCTCCAAATTTTAAAGGAAAGAAGGGCCGGGCCCAAATTTCCTAACGGACCGTTTTTGCTATGAGAGGGGACCAAATTTACTGGAAGACTACGGCTTCAAAAGGCGAAATCGTCATATGTGCACAAAATTTAGAATTCCTTTCAATTTTTTTGATTGGTTGAATTTTACTACACGATTGTTGTCTCGTATTGCACGTATATAGTTATTTAAAGGGCCTTGCAGGCCACTACACGAGTTAGCCCAGTTGGTTACGGCAATCGAAAGTAGTTTTTCTCTTATCAAAAGTCGTGAGTTCGAGCCCGGTAGACTCGTTTAATGCGACTTTGCTTTCATCTTCTTCCTTCTTTTTTTTTCTCAGTAATTTTCATTTGGTAACTATTATTGTAGTATTATAATACTAATATTTCACTTTCGCTTTCTGACAAACGCATTAAAAAAAAAAAGGTGTTTCGTCACAGTAACGTCATGCGCTGTGTATGTAACTCGGCACACATAACGCACATGCTAGTGTCTGGCTGTACAAACCAGGGAATTCTCTTCCAACTCCATGTACAAACAGACAGTGGATCGGCACTTGTTTCCACAAGCGGAAATGACGTCAAAATATCGCATTCCCAATTGTTCTGTATTTTAATGAGACGAACCTCCCTCTTTAATTGTCTTTAATTGCCCAAATTTTCCAGGAAATAAGGGCCGGGGGGCCAAAATTTGAGGGGGGGAGGAATTTACTTTTACACCGTCTACCCCACTAGCAGTGACTAACATTTGAACCGAATTTGTTCATTTTCTTGAGATACATGAACAACTCCTGTAATTTATCCAACTCATATTTTCTTTCTTTGAAAGTTTTTTGTGTAATTTCTTTAATATATTTAAAATCCTATAAGTATATTTTTGATTATTTGATTTTAGAAAGATTTTTTTTTGGGCAAATTTTGATTGCCATTTGTTATTGTCGGTGTATTTTGTTTTCAAAATTGTGGAAATTTCAAAACCTCTCTCTCAACTGCTCAAACAGTTAGTAGTGAGATTGAAATATTGAGATGATAGAAATGACTTTTTAATTATGATGTATGTTATGCAAAGGGCTTTGAGCGTCATTTATGATAGATATCGGCGCTTGCTGATTGATTGATTGTTATGATATAGCTTATAAG
>JAIGNY010003333.1:502500-587500 GCA_020152595.1 Chiridota heheva
AGAGACCCTGATATACGAAAACAGAGACCCTGATATACGAAAACAGAAACCTGATATACGAAAACAGAAACCTGATATACGAAAATAGAAACCCAATTTATAAAAACAGAGACCTAATATACGAAAACAGAGACACTGGTATACGAAAACAGAGACACTGGTATACGAAAACAGAGACACTGGTATACGAAAACAGAGACACTGGTATACGAAAACAGAGACACTGGTATACGAAAACAGAGACCATGGTATACAAAAACAGAGACTGGTATACGAAAACAGAGACACTGGTATACGAAAACAGAGACACTGGTATACGAAAACAGAGACCATGGTATACGAAAACAGAGACACTGGTATACGAAAACAGAGACACTGGTATACGAAAACAGAGACACTGGTATACGAAAACAGAGACACTGGTATACGAAAACAAAGACACTGGTATACGAAAACAGAGACACTGGTATACGAAAACAGAGACACTGGTATACGAAAACAGAGACACTGGTATACGAAAACAGAGACACTGGTATACGAAAACAGAGACACTGGTATACGAAAACAGAGACCATGGTATACGAAAACAGAGACACTGGTATACGAAAACAGAGACCATGGTATACGAAAACAGAGACCCTGGTATACGAAAACAGAGACACTGGTATACGAAAACAGAGACACTGGTATACGAAAACAGAGACCATGGTATACGAAAACAGAAACCCGGGTATACGAAAACAGAGACACTGGTATACGAAAACAGAGACCATGGTATACGAAAACAGAGACCATGGTATACGAAAACAGAGACTGGTATACGAAAACAGAGACTGGTATACGAAAACAGAGACTGGTATACGAAAACAGAGACCTTGTATACGAAAACAGAGACTGGTATACGAAAACAGAGACCATGGTATACAAAAACAGAGACCATGGTATACGAAAACAGAGACCTTGTATACGAAAACACTGGTATACAAAAACAGAAACCTTGTATACGAAAACTCTGGTATACGAAAACAGAGACCATGGTATACGAAAACAGAGACCATGGTATACGAAAACAGAGACCATGGTATACAAAAACAGAGACCATGGTATACGAAAACAGAGACCATGGTATACGAAAACAGAGACCATGGTATACGAAAACAGAGACCATGGTATACGAAAACAGAGACCATGGTATACGAAAACAGAGACTGGTATACGAAAACAGAGACTGGTATACGAAAACAGAGACTGGTATACGAAAACAGAGACCTTGTATACGAAAACAGAGACTGGTATACGAAAACAGAGACCATGGTATACGAAAACAGAGACCATGGTATACGAAAACAGAGACCATGGTATACGAAAACAGAGACTGGTATACGAAAACAGAAACCTTGTATACGAAAACTCTGGTATACGAAAACAGAGACCATGGTATACGAAAACAGAGACCATGGTATACGAAAACAGAGACCATGGTATACGAAAACAGAGACCATGGTATACGAAAACAGAGACCATGGTATACGAAAACAGAGACTGGTATACGAAAACAGAGACTGGTATACGAAAACAGAGACTGGTATACGAAAACAGAGACCCAGGTATACGAAAACAGAGACCATGGTATACGAAAACAGAGACTGGTATACAAAAACAGAGACCTTGTATACGAAAACTCTAGTATACGAAAACAGATGTTGTCAATCAGGAAGATAAAATAGGAAAAGAGATAAGTCATGGATGACTAAGGGTGTGAAAAATGTTTGTGAAAGAAAAATAATATGTATTAGTAAATTTTCTCAAAAACACAGAATATCGAAATGTTACAACAAAAGTATAAGAGGTATAAAAACAAATTGACTTTTGTTTTGAGTTTCTGCAAAAAAGATTATTACACAAAATTTTGGAAAGCCATAACAAATAATGTTATAGAAACATGGAAGGTATTAACTGGTATTATGAATAAAAAGTACAAGACTAAGTATTTTCCTGATACTTTTACAGACAATAATAATAATCGCAAGGTGAATGGTAAAGACATATTAGACGGGTTTAATCAGTTCTTTACTAATGTTGGACTTGATTTAGCTGCAGCTATACCTGAACAAATCAGCTCAATATATCATTATCTGGATAAGATAAATACACATTCCATGTTTTTAGCAGATACTACTGAAATTGAAATACAAGATATTGTTAGAAAAGTAACAAAACTTTTTTGATTGCAATGATATAAGCATGTCATTAGTTTAAAATGTTATCTCTCATGTTATACAACCTTTCACTTTTATTTGTAATAAATTATTTTCTACTGGGGCATTTCCTGACGGTATGAAAATTGCTAAGGTAATACCAATAATACGAGCAATGATTGACCTCACCTAACGTTACATACGTGTAATGACAGAGGTTAGGCTAGGCGGCCAAGATAACTTGTTATTATTAGTTGAGCGTCAAAATTGGAAATTTTATCAAATTGTGAAATGTAATGAGATAATTTGTAGCTTTACAAATTTGTTTCAAATGTTGACGTTGCCGTACAACTTAGCTAAAAAGTTAACACCGATCCAAATTTCCACTTAACCTCGTATAAAAAATGTGTGAACTCACTTTTTGTGGTGTCACACACCACGAATTTTGAGACTTTTTAATAAATCCGGTATGACTATGTGGTCGGTAAAAATTAATGATTTTTATTATTAACTTCTTTACAGGGCCGGAAAGCAGTTATTATTCAAATGGGATGCTATAAATTTGAAACCGTCGGTAAATCTTATATTTTAACCCCCTCCCCTTCCCCCTCCTTCTTCCAAATTCAAAAGTCTACTAACGGGTCTAAGTAGATCGGTATTTGGTTACTATGAAACTCCTGCCCATACTGTAATAAGGTGCACAAATTTTGGACCCACAACTTCAGTGGCGTGTCAAAAGGGGTGGGGTTCCATTTTATTCCATTAAAGAGATATTCAAGTTTAAAGTTCTTCTTATCTGTATAGAAATGACTGGTGTAGTAAGTCTACTGTGAAGGTTGGCTTCCTCATCCTCACATTCTTAACAATTGCTAATGTATTTATAAAAAAGATTGATTTAACTTTATTTGTACTGTTCGAATTGTTTTTACAGGTTGTAAATTATAAAAACCTTTCCTAGATTATGTTTTTCTACTTTTCTGACTACCCAATGTTTTTTTTTTTTTTTTTTTTAATTGTAGGACAAAACATAATAGAATACATAAAGACTTTGAGGAATCTGAGGCAGTGACATCATAACTAGCCTGATTTTAGTCGTTTCTACACAAATGATACGGAACTTGAAACTAAAATATCTCCTTAACCGAATAAGATATTTTAATGCGTTTTTCACCACTTTGTTTCTTTTGAAGTCCTCTTTCATCTTAGATTAAACTTGCTCCACCACTGAATAAATTCTTACAAATTTAGAAATACTTTGTTACATAACAAAATACTTACGTTCCAATGCCTTTCAGGCTACAACGTACATGACGTAAATGTGGAGAAGGGTGTGAGAGAGGGCTCAAAGCAAGTAACCATGAAAAAATAAGCGGGATATGAGAATGAGAAAATGGAAGGGTTTCTGGGGTGAAAAAAGACATCCCAAACAAACAAAGAGGAAATTACCCTTTGCTTTGACTCAATTGTCCCTCTTGATTGTCAAGGTTTCAAAAGTAGCTAGAAGGATTTTCTTAATGATTTAACTATAAAACACATCATTAAGTATAGAACACAGTGACCAATATTGGTATAAGTAGGGGATGGGGTAAATACCCCACTCCCACCCTATAGCCATGCCACTGCAACTGACAGTTGGTAAATTATGTATTGACATAATTTTACAGATGAAAAGATTGTAAGCATATATGATAATGATTATGGTGATACATAATGTCATTGATATTTTTCTTTTGAAATACCAGTTCATAAATATTTTCTAATATCTTTAAGGAAACATTAAATAGTTAAAGTTTTCAGCAATCTAAAGATGAGAACAGTTTTTCTAATTAAAAATGTTAAAGATGTTTATAAAGGTTTGTATTCCATTATTCCTAAAAGGATCACAAAGTTACAAAGGTCTCTGTGTTCGTTTACCACGGTCTCTGTGTTCGTATACTGTCTTTGTTTTTGTACTTTGGGGCTCTGTTTTCGTACTTTGGGGCTCTGTGTTCGTATACTGTCTTTGTTTTTGTACTTTGGGGCTCTGTTTTCGTATACCAGGGTCTCTGCAAATTCGTACTTTGGGTCTCTGTTTTCGCATACCAGGGTCTCTGTTTTCGTATACCAGGGTCGCTGTTCTCGAATTTAAGGGTCTCTGTTTTCGTAGGTTTCTGTTTCCGTATACCACGGTCTCTGTTTTCGTACTTTGGGTCTCTGTTTTCATATACCATGGCCTCTGTTTTCGTATACCAGCGTCTCTGTTTTCGTATACCAGCGTCTCTGTTTTAGTATACCAGGGTCTCTGTTTTCGTACTTTGGTTCTATGTTTTTGTACTTTGAGTCTCTGTTTTCGTATACCAGGGTCTCTGTTTTCGTATACCATGTTTCTGTTTTCGTTCTTGGGTCTCTGTTTTCGTATAGCTGGGTCTTTGTTTTCGTATTATGGGTCTCTGTTTTCAATTGGGTCTCGGGTCTATTTTTTCGTGGTCTCTGTTTTCGAAACACCCCTGAGGCTCCCCATTTAAAATTGGGATGTTTTGAGATTTGAAATATTGTCCCTTCAGAATTTGATAAGAATCTATAGCCTATGAAATTAATCTATTATCCAAATATTTTTAGCGTTACTCCATCTCCCTCTTCCCCCTTCCCCTCACCTCCATTTTCTCCAGCAATGCCCGGCAATGACACCTCGTTGTTCATTTTGGTTTTGGTTTGTTTATGATAGGATTATAGTGAATCTTGTTTGGGGTGTGTGTAGGGGAGATGCGGAGGGGGGGGGGTATTGTTGCATTTCAGTAGCTCTGGACAGTATATCGAGAACCCCTATAAATTTAGCTATACACCACTGACGTTTCCCTTCGTATAATTGATATACCTGTAAGAAGCATGGCATGTCAACCTCATGCATTACACTGTTAAACAATTTGATATTTTGAATCATAAGTTCTGCCTCAGACAGGTTTACAGTCTGACAGTCAGACATACAGGAAAAACTGTGACGTGTGAATGGATTCCCACGGATGTGACGTTAGGCGGTGTTCCGTGAAATATTTGAACATGATGCGTAACATGAAACAGTTACCACAATGTTGGAGCATTTAATTTTCCAGAAAGTGTCGGTATTTTTCAGGATATGACAGATTCAATCAGGATGTTACATTTTAGTTTGTTTGTCAGTTTGTTGTTTTGATTAAGCTGAGTTGCTCGAAACATGAACAATTGTCCTGTTATGGTTATTGCTATGTGGAGCTTAATTTATCATAGTTAGGGCCTATAACCAAGGCAGATTTTCATTTCCTGTGTATGTCGCACGGTAAGTTTTAGGTCACCCACCAGAACATATGTAAGCGCGGCAGAAGCGGAAAGGAAAGGGGAGGGGGAGAGGGGGGAATTATTTTTAATCCCCCACGAGATTTAATCATATGTTCTCTTTATATGATAGCCGGGATCATGTAGTCCACAATTACAATATTTACGAAGTTTTTGTAACACATTTTCTGTAATGGACTAGAATGGAAAATGTCCAGTCATGTGGTCATAATTACTTGCATTGCGTCTGATCAATGACAACTCACCTCCCTGGCAGCATGGCCTGATTCCAACACGTTATTAGCGGGCTTTATTAACCGTTGGCACTATTGCCTATACCTGAAAGCGGATATATTTATTTTCTAACATTTTGGAAAGTTAGGTTGCTCACTTGCCCGTTTCATTCTGTTAATTTTGCAGTAACATGTTGTTTTTAAATAGCCTACAAAAATATGAGTTCAAATATATTTTTTCTATGCAGGCCCGTTGCCAGGACTTTGAGATGGGTATCAATTTTTCGTTAAAGGGCACTTCATTCCTGCATCAGGGTTTTTTTGTTTTGTTTTCCCCCGTACCTTGGATCTCTGTTTTCGTATACCAGGGTCTTTGTTTTCGTAGTTTGGGTCTTTGTTTTCATATACCAGCGTCTCTGTTTTCGCATACCAGGGTCTCTGTAAATTCGGTATTCGTGCTTTGGGTCTCTGTTTTCGTGCTTTGGGTCTCTGTTTTCGTACACCAGCGTCTCTGTTTTCGTAATTTGAGTCTCTGTTTTCGTACCTTGGGTCTCTGTTTTCGTACTTTGGGTCTCTGTTTTCGTACTTTGGGTCTCTGTTTTCGTACTTTGGGTCTCTGTTTTCGAATTTTGGGTCTCTGTTTCCGAATTTTGGGTCTCTTGTTTTGGTATATCAGGGTCTCTGTTTTCGTACTTTAAGTCTCTGTTTTCGTACTTTGGGTCTCTGTTTTCGTATACCAACGACTCTGTTTTCGTACTTTGGGTCTCTGTTTTCGTATACCAACGACTCTGTTTTCGTACTTTGGGTCTCTGTTTTCGTTCTTTGGATCTCTGTTTTCGTATACCAGGATCTGTGTTTTCGTATACCATGTCTCTCTATTTCAAGGATGTACGAACACATTCCCCTTTTTTTGTAATAGGTTTTGTACGACCCCAACCACCCTCACCCCCGCGCTCCTATTTAAAAACAAAAAATAAGGTAAAGAGGTCATACAAGTGAATATGCTATAAGCTAGTGCAGATGTTTAGGCGATGATCTTTTAGCTATAATATTTCTACAGTTCTAACAGATTGCTATTTTGTCAATTCTATATTCCCTCACATTTTTGCAAGCATGGAAGGACAATCAATACAATGATCCCCACATTTTGAACCAATGGTGTTTCAAAAAGCAAGTGTCCACTGTTTAGTATACATTTTCAGTTTAAGAATAGGTTGTGGTACGACAACGACGAGTGAGCACACAATTACAATGACGGGGTCGTCGCCAGCGTAATCGGTTATGATAGTATCAATGCTATCACGAAACGCTTAATACGACCCGGACAGACATAACATCGACAACCAAGTCAATGTCCACAACCTTTGGGAACCAGTTGTGGTACACTTGTGTGTCTACCCAACCCTGGCTTTGAACCCAGGGCCTCGTGGTCTGTAGACATGTGTGATAACCGCTACACCAAAGTAGGTACTGGCTATTAGGAGTATATATATGCGCATGAAAATGAGACCAGGGAGCGTCTGGCCTATAGAAGAAAATTATAATTGCAATAAGTCGATCGTTCGTAAGAAGGGCAAAGAAACAACTCTCACGTTTACTAATCATCATTTCTATTCATGGCATATTACCAGCCCGATTACCAGATTACGCTCACTTTGCATCATTGTTACTCAATCAGAAGAAACAAATTGTAAATCGATGTGGAATGTCACATTTTCATGCACGGTGATAATGTCAGTCAAAGTGTCAAAACCTCGGCGAACCTCAAAGTAGAACTCTTTTTTAATGAACTCTTCAAAGTACGCCGGTTAGTTCACAAATTGGCACTACTAATTATTACGAGTGCGCATCATGATGAACAATAATTGGGACACAGCTGGACATGTTATGTAGTGGTGTAGACACAATTAGCGATTTCCTCTCATTTTCCGCAGGCTAAGACCAGACTAATCCTCTGCAATCTGGTGAATCATCCAGGTTGTCTAAGTCGGAATATGGTTCAGCTCCATGGTCAGGCAAAGGCTTGACCAGGGATTTGCTATTTAACAGTTTAAATACAACAAAACAATACACTTTATTTCGGTGCTCAGCTACGTGTCTTTGTCACAAATGATAAATACATGACCGGCATGCATGGTGCAAGCTGAGGAAATACCATTAAAAAAGATCAGATCTAACATATAATTCATTTTCATTTACAAATGAAAATCTCGTCTGGCTTTCATAATATAATACTGTGATAACTGAGTAAACATTAGAATGAACCAATGGCGTTCGTTTATTAAAATTTCTTGTTGGATTATTAATGATATATATATATATATATATATATATATATATATATATATATATATATATATATATATATATATATATATATATATATATATATATATATATATATATATATATATATATATATATATATATATATATATATATATATATATATATATATATATATATATATATATATATATTTATATATATATATATATATATATATATATATATATATATATATATATATATATATATATATATATATATATATATATATATATATATATATATATATATATATATATATATATATATATATATATATATATATATATATATATATATATATATATATATATATATATATATATATATATATATATATATATATATATATATATATATATATATATATATATATATATATATATATATATATATATATATATATATATATATATACATCGAATTCAAGTTCAGAAAGAAATGGATACATCAATATAAGATCATTCATTAACCAACCAAATTACAAACTTTATATAGATTATATAAAAAAAAAATGTAGAGAACATATTTTATTTTTTATTGATGTTGGGATATGCTACCAGTGAAAGAAAATATTGGGTGGGCGCTTATGTCGCATACGGTAATATTTTATCGGGCCCCAATCCCTGACAATCTAAAGGATGGCGCACTTTAACTTTGCAATCAATTTCCTAAAATAGAAAATGTCAGTAAATAATCAATGTTTCGGCGAAACTCTTTAAGATATTTTTAGTTTCAAAAATACGAATATTGGTAATTTGTTTGTATCAATATATCATTTAATATCATTATTAACAACGACATAATCCCAGCAAAAAATCACGTAAACATGACTCGCTATATAATGAATGCGTCACATATACAGATGTATAACATGCAGGAACTGCGGAATAACTTCGATGTCTTTACCAAAATCTATTTCGATTATGATGAAGTTTTAATGAATTGTGAGTCAAGGATGTGAGTGACTATTTCAGGCTGCATGATCGCTCAAGTTGATTAGTTTTCCATAAAAACACAACTTCCGTGTGAATTAATTGCTTGTGAAAATAACAAATGGTGCTGGTTGCGATGGAACTCTTTTGTTGAGGAAATGAATGATTGGTGTTGTTTACCAATCATTTTGTGGGTACCTTCTAATACACAAAAGCATTATCCGATATTGACACGTGTTGTGGTTTTGGGTTTTTTTGGGGAGGGGGGGAGAGGGAGGGGAGGGGAGGGGGGGGGGAGGGGAGGGGGGGGGGGAAGGAGTTCCTTGTTTGAATTGTCAAAAATTTAGGGGATATCAGGGGCCCAAATATCAAAGCAGCTTTCAAAATTCAAATTGGAAAGAGAAGAAAGTTGTAATCAAATTGTCGGACTTAAATGCATTGTAAGATGAATTCCCTAACCCCACCTAAATGTTTCATTCAGACTACTTGTCATCAGTGGCGGTCGTCGATTTACGTCTGTGTCGGTCTTACCACGGATCTATCAACTGAAACTTTGTTTATAGATCCAGTGGTCATATCCAGTGGCGTAGCCGGGATTTTGATATGGAGAAGGAAGGAAGGGGGATTGAATTGAACCGAAACGATATTTAGTGTTGTAGTTGAGGTGACACCGAAGGTGTCACTTGCAACGCAAAGCGCTTGATTTGTCGGCGTGGGGTTTAGGAGCCCGCTTAAGGGTCCCTAGTGGTGTCCAAGGGCGAAGCCCTGGTAGCCCCCGGAGGCTCTCACAAAATTGACATTTCAAGGGCAAAAAAGTATGTCACAACGCATAGTAAGAAGATTTATTATGCAAGTCAAAATTCATGTCAAAAAGAGCTATAATACAGTAATACACAATATACAAAACACAAAATAAAGCGCAAAGCGCTTGACTTGTCGGCGTGGGGTCCAGGGGCCCGCTCAAGGGCCCTGGTGGGGTCTAGGGGTGAAGATACAAATATAATTAACAGTTTTTTGACATATTGGGCCAATATTTTTTGTTTAGACCGTGATTTACTTATATATAAAGTAAAGCAATGAAAGAATTTGACAAACTTGCCCAAATCATAGTTTCAACGAAAGACCACCCATTTATCCCATGTGCAATAAAACAAATTATAATCAGAGAAACCAAGCCACCATCCTAAGATTTAGAACAACAGTTTTTAAAAATTCATTTGTATATAAAGCTGCAATTTTGATACATTTTGGTATTTTAGAGCCCTTACCTTTTTAACTAAACATTTTGTATTCATTTTCATATCTTTAACCGTTTTATAGTCTCATATTCTACATTATTTCCTTTCGTTTACTTTCTTTATTGTTATTATTATTTTTTGTATTGTATTATGCTATTGATAAATTGTACATAATTTAAACTGGAAATAAATAAATAAATAAAAAAATAAAGAAGCTGACATTTGAAGGGCAAAACCGTATGCAAAAACGCATAGTAGGAAGGTGTATTATACAAGTCAAAATTCATGTCAAAGAGAGCTATAATACACCATATACAAAACACAAAATCATAAAAACGCATCATGTGAAAATATGTTTTTTGTTTGTTTACATGTTTAGCTTTATCGTCACTCTTTGAAAAATATGGGTTGTCTAAAAGAAAGGTTTTTCATAATTTAATACAAACTTGTGTAAATGTCAAACTTTTAAAATGGGCCTGTTCTGTATCACGTGCACTCCGACACCCCCTTCTGTGTCTTAGTTCATGTATCTAAATACAAAATCCCACAAATGTTTAATATATTATAACCGAGAACCTTTTTCTGCCCTTAAAATCTAAAAACATAATAAGCACCTGGAATGTCTAAGTTTGTTGAACCGACGGATTAAAATCTGAACAAACGGATTTTCCTGTATCCAACCCCCCAACCCTTGATTTTATGTTCCATACAACAGCTGTACAATATTTTCAAACAATAAAATGCATTTGAGAACGCATTGTGTTTGTCACTCGTTGCAATGTAATGAAATTCGTTCTTCACTAAATTCCCATGTCCTGCAATGTGACGTGCGTGATAAACATTCACTTTCAAAGTCGCTGAATTTCCAACGTATAGGCCCCCTAGAACAAAATATATGATAGGTTGGGCGATATCTAGAAATCTTTTTCAATATTTAGCCATGTGTAAAAATAAACTTTTTTACCAGTGGTGTAGAAGCGAATCGGCGACTTAGGCCCCTCGCTATTTGCGAGGGGCTCAGTCCACCTAATCAGTGGCGTAGCCAGCATTAAAAAGTTAGGGGGTCAGAGAAGGTTTCAGACCCCCGCTCATAACGAAGTGTTTAAATTTAGCCCACTTCTGAGGGCAATTTAAATTTATAAAAGCACAAAAATATATAAAAAGCAAAACTTATCCCAATTTTCGAAACTTTCCTTAAAAAAGTGTGGGGGTAGGGACCCCTATTTCCACTCTTGGCTACGCCACTCCCCTAGCTATATTAAATAATCGCACATTTCGAGCAGATAATGCATTTTTGCATGTCCACAACTTTAAACATTGGGGAGAAGAGACTCCCTCCCCCCTAGCTTAAAATTTAGCTCTACACCACTGCCAAAAAAAAAAAAAAACCTTCCTAATTTCATCACTGGTTTAAGCCCCTCCCCCATCGCTTGCAAACGTTTTTTTTTTTATAATATACGCTCCGACTGTCCGACGTGTGTTTAGTTTCGGTCATGAACCCGGCCAAACAAATCATGTTCTTAACAATATAAACGTTATGATTATCTGGGAAAGGTCGTAATTCGAACTTGTCTTGTCCTTTTCCTGAATTCGAGCAATCACTTCCAAACGAATTGATCCATACACAGATTAAAATAACAGGAACAAGGTTACCAGACGGCTAAGCCATAAAGTAAACACTTGTATTATACCCTATTGTATTCTGTTCGACCAAGATAAAAGCTGACCATGGTGACTTGCAATTAAAAAAATAATAATAATAAACGTAATGACAAAACGCGCCAAAATAACTTGTTTTCACAGTATACAGCAGTGCATAACGTGGTAGCAGCATAACGTGGTAGCACGGATGGGGTGGGGGAACTCCCCCATGAAGCTTTCTGAGAGGGTGTCGAATAAAAACATGGGCGCAAAATTTGTCCTACGAATAATTTGTATACCGTTTATTCTCAACTTTTGCAATTTGTATCATATCAAAACAAACGTATGTTTTCTCTCTAAAGGTTTATTCGTACATCAAAATGTTTGTTTGATGAGGGCTTAAGGCATCGAAATCATCCGTATATGGACCACAACTATAGAAACATTGTAGTCAATATGATTCTATATATTTGAACATGCGTTCTAAAATGCATATCCCAGGCTTTTTTAACTAACTTTAGTGTGGAATTGATGACTAATTCTAAGTAATTTTCTGATAACCAAAATCATGCTTAAAACGCTGATCTTCCGTGGATTGCCTACCATCACAATCATAAGAAATGCAGGGCTTCCAGGCGCTTCGCCCCTAGATTTGACCCATTATTAAATAAGTTTTCTGCTATCAAAATCATGAGAAACGGTAGATTCGCCCCATACAAGGGGCACAAATGGGAGTCGGTTTTCAAGGTCATTTGACCTTTTCTTAATTGTGCGCCAGTGGCACTACCAGCACTTCAGACCGCCACCGCTGGACCTATTGGCCAGTCCGCCCCTGGCCCCCTACCAAGGCTTTGCCCCATACATTCGACACATTTAAAAGCCGCTTTCCTGTAATCAAAATCACGAGAAATGCAAGGCTTCGCCCCTAGGTTTGACACATTTTTAAGCTATCAAAATCAATAAAAACGTGAGGCTTCCCCTCCCTGGGCCCATACGGGCTTCGCCTCTATATATAGGTTTACCTCTTCCCCACCTCTGAAACTCGAAAAGGTCAATTTGACCCATGTTGGAAAATGTTTCTGAAATATAATTCTAAATTTTCCAAATGATGCATGTAAACTTTTCTGATTTTATAATCAAAGATCCTAAATTTTCATCTATCAAAACTATCATCTGGGAGGGAGGGGAGCGAGTACTTCTTATCAGGGCTGCCTACAAAATCGTGAGGCTCTGGGGAAAACTAACATTGGGGCAGGATGGATGCAGGGCCCCTCATATCTCGACAAATTCTAGAGCAAAATCAAATCACCCAGTGGCGTAGCCAGTACTAAAAAAGTGACAGGATCAGAGACCCCTTCCCAAGACGTAGTGTTAAAATTTAGCCTGGCCACTGAGGCAATTTTGTTTTGTTTTTAAGCAAAAAAGATAAAAAACAAAGATTATCTCAATTTTGGAAAATTGACCTAAGCTGCTAGATACAAATCCTTATGGAGCCTATGGTTTCCGTCAGATGCATAACCACAGGAAAGGTTTGGTGTTTCCACAGAGAATAGGGAAATGGGAACCCCGCTTCTTAAAAACCTAACTTTATCAAGGTCCCTTAGGCTCCCACATTTCAGCTGGCTATGCCAATGGCTTGATTTGCTCTGGCAGGCCCAACAGCATTGTGGAGCTGTCCGCTGAAGAACCAATTTTAGCAAAATGGCTTTTCGCATGAAGCTTTTACCAATATAAAAATGAAACAATGCTCCTATCCTGAGATAAGAATCATAACAAAGCTGCAAATATAATATATTTTGTATTACATTATGTATATAAGCCTGTAGTCAGGCTCGAAGACGACACTTCTGGTCATAGTAAAAGCAACAAGCATAGCTCTTTTAAAAGGGCTGGTCGTGGCCGTAGACTTCAGAATAAAGAAGCCCTGTTATCAAGGTCCGAATATGGCAAATAAAGGCTCTTGCAAATACATCTTTTAATTCCATTGAGCAAGTATTTGGGCACCCGAAAAGCAAATACAATTTCACTCCAGACATGCCAGATATTGTCCCTATTACTTTACATTGAATCCACTTCCTGCCCAGTCCTTCAGTTCTATCAGGGAGTTGTGGTTCTATACAGTCACATAGAACATGTTTTGACACATTCAAAGTATACGTCAGTCCAGGAGTTGCAGTTTGTCCCTTCGTATATAATATTTCCGCAGCATCTACAATTGGGTTCTTGCTTGAACTTAATAACCCAAAATAATCTTTCTACCCACACATTTTGTTCACCTTTTTCTATAATGTTAGTGCCCAACAAATATTGTAAATTGAACTTTAAATGAATCTCATGTTTTTAACGTTATTTCCTCCTGAATCTTACTTTGAAAAATTATTCATGTATAGTATTAAATTTCACATTTAAAAAAGTATATACTGAAGTGATAAGTTTTATTCATTTATGAAGATTTGTAATTATTCTAAAATTTGCATTTTTATTTGCATTTTAGGGTATCAAAGATGGCGGAATTAAAGCTCGTGGAGATTCCAATACTAGACTGGCCAAAAAGCCTTGGTATAATTAGTTGTTAGACTCCTGGCAGTTGCAAATGTAACCTAACACACAAATCATCAGCAAATATAAATTATTATTTTGCAAATAAAGATAAATGTTGAGGCGGAGTATTTATATCCGTATTTAATGCACGGGGCAAAGGACTTTTTGGCCCAGAGTGGAATGACCTGACTTTAGAAGGGTCATTCGAGAGTAAAAATCACGATGCCAAGACATTAATCTTTAATAAAATTTATGTGTTAGATTGTTTAAAATACATTGAAAAATATATAAAAACTTGAACGAAAAAGAATGAAAACCGAGAAAAATTTACATACATTTTTTCGCTTTGTTAACAAATTCACCTGTTGTCAAAATGGACTAAACCAAATACTGAAAGTCGTGCATTACTAGTATTTAATGCACGGGTCATGACAACTGAATGCAAATACTCCACAGAAATTGTATAATTCTTGATACAAAACTGGTAAAAACTATGAAGACTATTCTGGCAATAGCAGTGATCCCTGACAAGTCACAATATAAGCGTAATTTAGAAAAGAAGGCCCACTTTCTTTATAAAAACTACATTAAAAGTTGGTGCTCATGGAGAATACAATTTTCAGGAGGAAGATAAAACCACCACATAATGAAAATATTCAACAAAGATGGCCGGGGAAAAGCCATGTAGGAAGTGTGGGAATGGAAACAGGGGGGGGGGGATGTCAAACGATGGTTCAGATCACAAAATTTGCTGCTTTTCTTGCTTCTCAGTCACCCCACCCCATTTCCCCCTGCTGCTTTTCTTGCTTCTCGGTCACCCCACCCCATTTCCCCCTGCTGCTTTTTCTTGCTCGGTCACCCCACCCCATTTCACCCCACCCCATTTCCCCCTGCTGCTTTTCTTGCTTCTCATTTACCCCACCCCATTTCCCCCCTGCTGCTTTTCTTGCTTCTCGGTCACCCCACCCCATTTCCCCCATGCTGCTGCCATTGAGAGGTAATCTAGCAAGATGTATCAAAATCTATTACAAATCATGAATATTACCTAAAAATCCTATTGAATTTAGTTCAACATTGGCCTCCAAAAATATCTTTTATATATTTCCACCAAAATGACAAAACGTTTCCTGCACAAATGTCCATGTGAAGGTAGGATTTTGGCCTCTAGAGGTGACCAATTTTACACCAGGATTTGTGTTCCCTGACACAAGCATTATGCACACTTAATGATGCCATTCCAAATATAGTCAGTGCATAAAGTGCACATTAGCAAAATCATTCAAATATAGAATTAAAAGAAATTACACAATATATTGTTGCATTTCTTGCATAAACTTTCAGAAAACAAAAGACAAATCGAAGTTCTTATAAAGTCCAACTTATTAAATGACCGTTCGGTTGCATCATTCGCATCATCTGATTTTCAAGTTTCAGAACCTGTGAAGAACAACAAAGACAATGATGAATATTCATCAATTAATTTTTGTTTTATAATATGAACTGCAGATATTGGCTCCAGAAACAATATTAAATAAAGAATGCATAAAACTTTACAGAAGTTATATGAATAGTATATGATAAGGATTGGTTTAAGGAGAGACTTAACTTTTAAGTTGTGTCATATGTGTAAAAGTGACTGAAATCAGACTAGTGTGATATCACATCCCCACATTACTAAACAAGAACTGTCGGAAGGACAGTATGCTCGACTATTCAAAGCTAGTATAGACAATGGGCTTATTGAGGGAAGTATATACAGAAATAGGGTAGCAGGGGCAGATGATTTCAAATTACTTAAGCTTTGAAAGATGCACTTACATTTTCATTTGCTTTGTTAATTTTCACAATATTCTATTACAAGCTTTAAAATATTTGAGTTTTCATAGAGATATTTTAAGACAAAAAAAAAAGCTCAAGGTTACCTCACCCAGTAACTCAGAAAACATGTAAAAGCTAGCAGTCTTTATAACCATAACACTTCTTTTAGTTCTAACAATTAAACAACAAAGAAAGGCATGAAGAAATATCTTTCCTAGGGAGAAATGGTCCGTCAATCATTCACAGTTAATGCACATTATTACCTCAGGCATTATGATACACAGCTATTTTTATCACCAGTTTGAAAACAAACTTCTCCCATTAAGACACCTAATAATTTCAATCAATGATTTCAATTACAAAAGTGTCTTGATGACTACTCAGATATGGCTTTGTGTAATCTTATACACACCATGACAAATAGCCTTGGACTACTTGGCTGTGGTGTGCATGGGAATGGCAGATAAACAAACATTGTTTGGAGTGGAAACACAATACACTGAAGAGGAAGTCGGGTTGGTAATTATCATACCTGAGTTTTCAGGATAAACTCAGGTGTCGGGTGCGGGTAGGCTTAAAGAGAAACTTTTCGGCATGGAGAGGCCCTAACTTGCCAATGTCAATAAAAGAATGTCATTAAGCCCCCTTTCCAACCTGTACCCTCCCCCAACCCCTACACATTCCCAAAACTACATCCTGGATTGTAATACAACTTCCAATAAAAATTATGTGTGTCAAGCAAAGTCAAGCAACATGAAAAATATACAACAACATTAAGCAAAATTATGCGAAAGAATATTGCTTAACCAATGACAAACTAAAAAATTGGAAACGATACAAATCCCCTCACCACTAATAATGCATATCCCAGACTGTCCCACATTCCATCCCAACCTGTCCCAAATGTCATCCCATGCCTATAGTCCATGAAATTGCCACTTAAAACGAAATACTGTATATCATTCCACCACTTGCATGACCCACATGCCATCACAACTGAAATCCAGATGACACCCACCACATGCCATTCCACCCTGTCCCACCCAAATGTAGACCCACCCTGTTCCACATTGTGATAAAGTCTGCTGTACACAAAAAAGTTATCTAGAAAGCACAGCTGACAATGTTACAATTTCCTCTCAAAAATCTATTTCAAGTTATCTCACAACACTTATACCTCTCTATTACAATCTTCCCTCTCCAGTTTTTACTTACTGCCTGAGTTTTTCAATCTCCACACCCTTTTAAGATCTAATCAATAACACTTTATAAAAGTACTTTATCAAATCCTGCTTCTAGCTAAGGCAGGATGGTCACCTAGTATAAGGGGATTAAAGTCTTACTATGGAATTCCACTTTGACTGACAGCTTTCACTGTAAGGGAATTGTGAAGTAGACCTCAGTGGTAAGCATACCCATCACAGTACAGAAAAGATATTACCCAGCTCTCTATAAGTCAACAAACTTAGGGGGAGTTTTACAACACAAATACCAACCCACATTGTTCCACATGCCATCCCATCCTGTTCCACATGCCAACCCACCCTGTTCTACATGCCAATCCACCTTGTCTGACATGCCAACGCATCCTGACCCACATCCCACCCCACCCTGCCCTACATACAATAATACTATTCCACAGTCCCACATGACCTCATCCTAATTTCTTCAGCTACTTTATCATCATGTCATATTCTACCCCACATTCTGCTTATTGTATATATTTCCCAAACCCCTAATTTAAAATTCTTTAGAAGCAAGGAAACTTTTATTTGCTTAGAACTTTATTCATGGCAAGACAAATATTTTGATTCCTATTCATGTCAAGAATGTCAATATCATAACAAAACTAGAAATGTGAAAGTATCACCTGCTATATATTTTTGATCTCAGGTCAAACATAAAGTACAATAGTCTATTGTTATGCAAATAAGCTAATTAATATGCACACTACACCTCACCATTAAGTGTAGACAATGCTCTTCACATACATGATCATTGTGTAAACAAAATCCCCACATCCACTTGAATTCAGGAGATAACATAGATACAAAAATTTGCTTTGTTATGCAAATAAACTAATTAGTATGCACACACAAGCCCCCAATCATGCTCAACTGAACAGTACCAATGCCACCCAATGCCACCTACCACTGTACCAAGTTATTATCTCAGGTTAAATATTTTCAACAAAAGTCTGTATTTATGCAAATAAACTAATTAATATGCACATAACATGTCACCATTAAGTGCACATTACACGTCACCATTAGGTGTAGACAATGCTCTTCACATACATGATCATTTGTGTGAACAAAATACCCACTCCAGCTTTAATTAAAGACATATCATAGATACAAATATTTTCATTGTTATGCAAATAAGCTAATTAATATGCACACACAACCCTCCAATCATGCTCATTTGATCAGTATCCATGTCCTCTACCCCTGTGCCAAGTCACATGAATGTACACCATTCATACAAAATATGAAAACTTTAACCAAAACTTTAATCGGATGCCAACGCCGGGGGTAGTAGAATAGCTCTACTATTCTTCGAATAGTTAAGCTAACTAAAAACTATTTGTATTATATTTTTCCTGGGATTTTGTGACTTAAAAACCATGTCATGAAAGTAGTGAACCAGGATCTGGTAAGGGTAATTATAATTTACTACCACAAGAAAGTTTAAATAAAAAAAATCTACAAGTAAAAAGTTAAATGAATTTTCCTTAGAATAAAAATGAAGTATTGTGTAGAAAGTGAGGATGAGGGCTCCAAGTTCCATCTACAGTAGACTTTCAACACCAGTCATTTCTACACAAATGAAACATAACTTTAAACCTGAATATCTCCTTAATGGAATAAGATTTTGAAGTACTTCTTCACCATTTTGTTTCCTGTTAAAGTTCTCTATCATATAAAATGAAATTGCATGACCCCTCAACTGAATTCTTTAAACAAAATTTGGTCGCAAATTATCTTATTTGGTCACAAATTATCTTATTTGGTCATAAAATATCTTATTTGGTCGCAAAATATCTTATTTGGTCGCAAAATATCTTATTTAGTTGCAACATATCTTATATGGCTTAATTTTGGCCTATTCTCGAAAGTTTCGATGGAGAATAAAAAGAAAGTTAATCAGAACCAAAAGATTTTGTGGTTCCGTTGCTTCTTTTTCATAAGCTGACTGATTTGCAAATTTTATATTTACTGTCATGTCATTGCATATCAAGAACAATTTGTTCCAGGATATTTATTCATAAACCACACAGAGGTAATCTATACCTTCTTAATTGACAGCTTCTTCATAGTCTATTCACAGTTCAATTGTTAGCAACCAGCTACTGTTACACTGTACACAATAGCTTATTCATCTGGGACTTAAGCTACATAACTGCTGTTTAGTGATGCGAATCAGATTTGCCCTTGGCTGAGCCTAAATATAAATATACATTATATGCTTGGGAGGACTTTGTGCAAAAGCCATGAATGATTGATGGACCATTCTTCATAAGGATGTTTATTTCCTCATGTAATATATGAACATTTCAAGATTTTTACTTTAAGCCCCACCTACTCATTAATATGCATGATATTAACACCAAAAACAATAGGGCACATCTACAGACCATGGGTTATCTGTGTACCACATATGAACTAAATCGCATGTGTTGTTCTTGAGATACTGTGCTTACAAGCTCTTTTCAAGAAAATCATCTTAAGCCCTGTCCAACATGCATATTAATGATATTCAATGTTTTTACATCATGAAGATGTACACACAACACTTAACATTATAATTATCCCAAATATGAAACAAAACAGACATACGGTTGTTGAAATATGAACATTTCAAGATTTTTACATTAAGCCCTGCCTACTCAGTAAGCCCCTGCCCACTATGCACATTAATGAAATTCCAACGTTTTTACATCGCTCTCTCTCTCTAGGAGTCTGGAACAGACATTGGCAATCATGGCCCTCCAGTCACTTATGTTTAGAGCTAAATGCACAAACTTATTGTTACTTAGGCTGTTGTTGGTTGCCCAGTTGTTTAAGCTTTGGACATATTTAACTCACTGCCTTCCTCTGCTTCTTTTGCCCTCAGTTTTCCCACATACTGCAAGCTGTTCCAACCCACCCTCCCAATAAACATGACGAAAAATTCCATCTGCCACCTTCTGATGGCATTTGAGTAGGGACCTGTCCATGCCTGAAGCTATTAGGACATCATCATTTGTTTTCCTTTCTGTCCAAGATATTTTCAACATTCTCCTAATAAACCACATTTCTGTAGCTTCTAATCTTTTTTTGATGGCACTGGTAATTGTCCAGCATTCACAGCCATAGACCATGCTGTAAATTCCAGTTCAACCCATTTGAAGTTTTCAACAAGGTTGAACTGGGTTTGAGCTGGGTTCAAATAGGGCGAAGTAGTAAGCTAGTTCAACCCAGTTGTTTCAATTTCCATATTAACCTAGTTAAAAAACCCACTTCAACCCCGTTAAACTGGAATTTCCAGCAGGGGAGAAGAGTAGACCAAACATATGCCTTCAAGACACATACTTTTGTGTCTATTCCAATGTTTCTATTCTTTAGAATTGGATTCATTCTTGTAAACATATCTTTGGCAATTGCAATTTGTTTTCTATTTTCGTTAATGCACCGACTATCTGATGTTAGAGTGTAGCCAAGTACTTAAACTGTTGTACTTGTGTAATTATTCCTCCTTGGCTTCGTTTACTACATAATGGGTTTATGGCGCTTTTTGAAACCACCATACATTGTTTTCTTTACATTTAGAGACAGCCCTCCCTCAGTTTTTACATCATAAATATGTATACACCAGCTAACATCATAATTACACCAAATATGAAACAAAACAGACATGCGGTTGTTGAAATATGACATTTCAAGATTTTAACATTAAGCCCTGCCTATTCATTAATATGCATGACATCACCATCAAAAACAATAGGGCACATCTATGGACCAAGGGCTATCTGTGTACCACAAATGACATGAATCCAGTGTATCAATCTTGAAATATCATGTTTACGATGTGGCCATCACAAACATACATACACACACACATACATACACGCCATCATGAGCGCATAGGTTCCTGATACTATCGCATCAAAACCAAAAACTGATTTTCTGATAACGTTTGGACCAATGATACTTTTCATGTTGTAATGTAGTAACATCATGATAAAATAACCATCCTTACGAGGAATGGTCCATCAATCATTCATGGGTTTTGCACAAAGTCCTCCCGAGCATATAATGTATATTTTTTATTTAAGCTCCGCCAAGGACTAATCTGATTCGCATCACTGAACAGCAGTTATGTGGCTTGAGCCCAAGATGAATGACCTATTGTGTACAGTGTAACAGTAGCTGGTTGCTAACAAGTGAACTGTGAATAGACTTTGATGATGTTGTCAGTCAGTTAAGAAGGCATATGTGTTGTGTATGGTGTAACAATAGCTGAATGCTAGTCAATAAATTGTGATGAGTCTCTCGGGTTGAATGGTGTGGATTACCCCTGATTTTGAGAAAATCGGCGGTGTCGGGTGTGGATTACCCCTGATTTTAAGAAAATCGGGGGTGTCGGGTTGGAGGGGTCTAAGGGCCAAAAATTCTTAATGATTTTTTTGCTATTTAGTATATTTGACCTCTCAAAGAAAATCCCTGGAAATCTTAGTGGCTGATTTTTTTTTAAAGATTTCAATGTTTTTTCTTGATTACCAGTTTGCCTATTTTGACAGTAATGTGGCCTTTTCCCCAAAAATGATTTGGCATTACGGGCTTGGGAAAATCTACCAGCCCTGACACTGATGCAGCCCTTACACCGTCCAACAAAATGGCTTAGATGGCGACTACCCCGCACATGACTGTGAAGTAACAACTGTGAAAGAGATAGCCATATGGCTCCCTAGCTACTATACCATCGGCCTGAAACCCAATGAGTGATCTCTGATGATTGATCTCCAGCTTTGCTACATGATGGGTTTAATTTTTACCAATGGTGTAATATTACAGGATTGCATGTATACAAGTAGCTGCTGTTTTCCCCTTGTTTTGACTAAATGTTTTGGAATCCAATGTTAAATTTCTTGAGAAGTACATAACAAAGTCTGACATGATCATCAAATTTCAAGTTGCAGGGACCTTGAAGATAGTAATTCTTGAATATTTATATAACTGTTTATGTTAAGGAATTGGTAAACAATGCAAGCATATGCAGGTAGCCTTAAAAACTAGACATCAATGATGTCATATCTGAACACGATTAGATTCTTGGAACATCAATGATGTCAAAGCTGAACACAATTTGATTCCTGGAACATCAAAGATGTCATATCTGAACACGATTAGATTCCGGAAACATTGATGATGTCATAGCTGAACACAATTTGATTCCTGGAACATCAAAGATGTCATATCTGAACACGATTAGATTCCTGGAACATCAATGATGTCACATCTGAACACGATTAGATTCGTGGAACATCAATGATGTCATATCTGAACACGATTAGATTCGTGGAACATCAATGATGTCATATCTGAACACGATTAGAATCCTGGAACATCAATGTCATATCTGAACACGATTAGATTCCTGGAACATCAATGATGTCATATCTGAACACGATTAGAATCCGGGAACATTGATGATGTCATAGCTGAACACGATTAGATTCCTGGAACATCAATGATGTCATATCTGAACACGATTAGATTCCTGGAACATTGATGTCATAGCTGAACACGATTAGATTCCTGGAACATCAATGATGTCATAGCTGAACACAATTAGATTCCTGGAACATCAATGATGTCATATCTAAAAACTATTGGATTCCTGGAACATCAATGATGTCATAGCTAAAGACAATTAGATTCCTAAAACATCAATGATGTTCTATCTGAACACGATTAGATTCCTGGGACATCAATGATGTCATAGCTAACCACAATTAGATTCCTGGAACATCAATGATGTCATAGCTGAACACGATTAGATTCCTGGAACATCAATGATGTCATATCTGAACACGATTAGATTCCGGAAACATTGATGATGTCATAGCTGAACACGATTAGATTCCTGGAACATCAATGATGTCATAGCTGAACACAATTAGATTCCTGGAACATCAATGATGTCATAGCTAAAGACAATTAGATTCCTAAAACATCAATGATGTTCTATCTGAACACGATTAGATTCCTGGAACATCAATGATGTCATATCTGAACACAATTAGATTCCTGGAACATCAATGATGTCATAGCTTAACACGATTAGATTCCTGGAACATCAATGATGTCATAGCTGAACACGATTAGATTCCTGGAACATCAATGATGTCATATCTGAACACGATTAGATTCCTGGAACATTGATGATGTCATAGCTGAACACGATTAGATTTCTGGAACATCAATGATGTCATATCTGAACACAATTAGATTCCTGGAACATCAATGATGTCATATCTGAACACAATTAGATTCCTGGAACATCAATGATGTCATAGCTGAATACGATTAGATTCCTGGAACATCAATGATGTCATATCTGAACACGATTAGATTCCTGGAACATTAATGATGTCACATCTGAACATGACTAGAATCCTGGAACATCAATGATGTCATATCTGAACATGATTAGATTCCTGGAACATCAATGATGTCATATCTGAACACGATTAGATTCCTGGAACATCAATGATGTCATATCTGAACATGATTAGATTCCTGGAACATTGATGATGTCATATCTGAACATGATTAGATTCCTGGAACATTAATGATGTCATAGCTGAAGACAATTAGATTCCTGGAACATCAATGATATCATATCTGGACACGATTAGATTCCTGGAACATCAATGATGTTATATCTGAACACAATTAGATTCCTGGAACATCAATGATGTCATAGCTGAACACGATTAGATTCCTGGAACATCAATGATGTCATATCTGAACACGATTAGATTCCGGGAACATTGATGATGGCATATCTGAACACGATTAGATTCCTGGAACATCAATGATATCATATCTGGACACGATTAGATTCCTGGAACATCAATGATGTTATATCTGAACACAATTAGATTCCTGGAACATCAATGATGTCATAGCTGAACACGATTAGATTCCTGGAACATCAATGATGTCATATCTGAATACAATTAGATTCCTGGAACATCAATGATGTCATAGCTGAATACGATTAGATTCCTGGAACATTAATGATGTCATATCTGAACACGATTAGATTCCTGGAACATCAATGATGTCATATCTGAACACGATTAGATTCCTAGAACATCAATGATGTCATAGCTGAACACGATTAGATTCCTGGAACATCAATGATGTCATATCTGAACATGATTAGATTCCTGGAACATTGATGATGTCATATCTGAACACGATTAGATTCCTGGAACATTAATGATGTCATAGCTGAAGACAATTAGATTCCTGGAACATCAATGATATCATATCTGGACACGATTAAATTCCTGGTACATCAATGATGTCATAGCTGAACACGATTAGATTCCTGGAACATCAATGATGTCATATCTGAACACAATTAGATTCCTAAAACATCAATGATGTTATATCTGAACACAATTATATTCCTGGAACATCAATGATGTCATATCTGAACATGATTAGATTCCTGGAACATCAATGATGTCATATCTGAACACGATTGGATTCCTGGAACATCAATGATGTCATATCTGAACACGATTAGATTCCTGGAACATCAATGATGTCATATCTGAACATGATTAGATTCCTGGAACATCAATGATGTCATAACTAAACACGATTAGATTTCTGGAACATCAATGATATCATATCTGAACACGATTAGATTCCTGGAACATCAATGTCATATCTGAACACGATTAGATTCCTGGAACATCAATGATGTCATATCTGAACATGATTAGATTCCTGGAACATCAATGATGTCATAACTAAACACGATTAGATTCCTGGAACATCAATGATGTCATATCTGAACGCGATTAGATTCCTGGACCATCAATGATGTCATAGCTGAAGACAATTAGAATCCTCAATTCATATAAGTATATCAATTGAAATTGGAATTGTCTGTGTTTTCCTTAGGCAGTTCCTTTGAAATTTGTTAAGTTTATTTTCGTCTGATTTGTTAAACTTCCAGGTTTCAAAGCCATAAAGTAACACTGATATAACATTGGTGTGAAAAAGTTTGGTTTTTCTTTTGTATATATTTGAATGTTGAAGTTGTTTAAATGGGGTCAGCTAAGGAGATTTTTCTTCTTATGTCATCTTCGGAGCCTCCATCTTCAAACAATGTTGTGCCCAGATATACAAACTTGTCTACATCTTCTAGCTCGTTATCTGATACAGTTATTGCTCTTCCGCTGTTATTGTTCATCCTCATTGTCTTCATCTTCTATTCATTCACTTTCAGCCCGCGTTCTAATTTCATGAAGTCGAGATGCTTTGGTATACACCAAATGAAAATGGTTTTAGATAGAAATAAACAATTCTGGAATATCTACAAATCTTTTTAGCAGAATGCAAAAACATACCTACACTTACAAGAATTTTTAAAAGAATGGTGACATGTAGCAATTTTGGTACCAACTGATGTATATTTTAATTTGGAACAACTTTCTAATACATATGTAGTTTGAAAAATGTCTCTGTCTTTTACAATCTTAGAAAAACCCTTTTTTTGCTGCTCATATGAATGAATTAAGTTCCTATTTTAATCTATATTATTAAAATTGTGTGACATGTAAAGTTGGACAGTGATACCACTGATCTCCGACTAGCTGTATGTAGGCCTAGCCTATACACATACAATACGTGCATTGTGTGTTTATCGGCTACTACTAGCTCGAGTCCAGCTGTAGGCCTAAACTTTTAGCTTTCCTTTGGTGATTTCTAGGAAATAGATTGCATGATGGTACAGCTTAAAAGAAAAGGAGAGAATTGTATGAATCAGTGCATGTACCAGATGAGACTGAGCGGCACTAATTGTTTCCAAAATGTATCGTAAGTTACCTTAAATCTGCGGTGTTGTGAAGGCGTTAGAGAAGGGTCTGTTGTGATACATGTACGAATAGGTCTAGAACTTCGCATTCAGCCGGTTCAGAGTGGCTAACTTTCCCGGTAATATCTTAAACATTTATGGTTGGAGAACATCTTCAGCTATACTATGGGGGTCTATAATGATTGCATCTTCAGGTATATTATGGGGGTCTATAATGATTGCATCTTCAGGTACACTATGGGGGTTTATAATGATTGCATCTTCAGGTATACTATGGGGGTCTATAATGATTGCATCTTCAGATATACTATGGGGGTCTATAATGATTGCGTCTTCAGGTATACTATGGGGGTCTATAATGATTGCATCTTCAGGTATACTATGGGGTCTATAATGATTGCATCTTTATGATTGGTGTACTATGGGGTCTATAATGATTGCATCTTCAGGTATACTATGATTGGGTCTATAATGATTGCATCTTCAGGTATACCATAGGGGTCTATAATGATTGCATCTTCAGGTATACTACGGGGTCTATAATGATTGCATCTTTAGGTGTACTATGGGGGTCTATAATGATTGCATCTTCAGGTATACTATGGGGGTCTATAATGATTGCATCTTCAGGTATACTATGGGGGTCTATAATGATTGCATCTTCAGGTATACTACGGGGTCTATAATGATTGCATCTTTAGGTGTACTATGGGGGTCTATAATGATTGCATCTTCAGGTATACTATGGGGTCTATAATGATTGCATCTTCAGCTATACTATGGGGTCTATAATGATTGCATCTTCAGGTATATTATGGGGGTCTATAATGATTGCATCTTCAGCTATACTATGGGGTCTATAATGATTGCGTCTTCAGGTATACTATGGGGGTCTATAATGATTGCATCTTCAGCTATACTATGGGGGTCTATAATGATTGCGTCTCTCAGGCATACCATGGGGGTCTATAATGATTGCATCTTCAGGTACACTATGGGGGTTTATAATGATTGCATCTTCAGGTATACTATGGGGGTCTATAATGATTGCAACTTCAGGTATACTATGGGGTCTACATTGATTGCGCCTTCAGGTATACTATGGGGTCTATTATGATTGCATCTTCAGGTATACTATGGGGTCTATAATGATTGCATCTTCAGGTATATTATGGGGGTCTATAATGATTGCATCTTCAGGTATACTATGGGGGTCTATAATGATTGCATCTTTAGGTATACTACAGGGGCCTATAATGATTGCATCTTCAGATATACTATGGGGGTCTATAATGATTGCATCTTCAGGTATACTATGGGGGTCTATAATGATTGCATCTTCAGGTATACTATGGGGTCTATAATGTCTCCGTCAAGTTCTCAAAAGAAATCTTCTGTATCTGAGGTATCAGAGGATGAAATTTCGAAATTTTTGCTGATGACACTTTAGGTCTGTAATTACTTTGTATGCGTTTACACAGGCAGTTCTGCGGAGGGTCTACAACTTGAAACATTACATATATAAATACATTTGTGGATCCCACAGAAAGTGGTTAATCTGGATATCAAAATAACACAATTTTCACACTTTTCCAATTATTATTTTGGAAAAGTAGGGGTTACAAAGTATTCAGTGAGTGTCAATCATCAAGTTATAGCAAACTTGCTTTTACATACATGTCACCAGTCCTTTTAAGTCTAAAAGTAAGTTGAAAGGCAGGGGAAAATTTGTTACTTTCTGGGACCGTAGAAGTATCACGTAACAGCAATTATTTACAGGCGAGGTGCTGTGGCTAAGGAGTCATGCTCGTATTCGAATGGTACCGGGTTTGATTCCCGTCATGAGCGCTGCATTGTGTCCTTGAGCAAGGCACTTTACTTGCTTCAGTCCACTCAGCTGTAAAATGAGTACCAGCACTGCTGGGAAGTTAATCTGCGATGGATTGGAGTCCCGTCCAGGGGGAGTCATGTACTCTCATCTGCTTGCGCCATGGAAACCATGGATAAGCACCAGCTCTATGAGCCTAATGGCTCGGATGGATTTAGCTTAGCTAGCAATCACTGACAACTGCTGTATGTACAACGATTACAGTATAAACTCTTTATGTTTATATTGTTCTTGTATGTATGTTTTTGTTTTTGTTTTTTTTGTTTTGTTTTTTGCAGTATTCTTAACTAACATTTTTTTTTTTTTACATTGTTTTGCATTAATTGTTGTGTCGCTGCGCCATGAGCATCACTTTTGATGGATACTGGCGCATAACAAGTATTCATTATTATTATTATATCATGCATTGATATACAAGTATATTTATTTTCAGGAAAATAATAATAAACTTATTCTTGTTTGTTTACTTCACATCTTAAATTCCTTTCCATTTGTTCTAATTTCCCCTTTTGTTACCCCCTCCCTCCCTTTTCTTCTGGAGACCAGAACAAATTATGGGACCATTGGTGTCACGGTCGGCTATATGTTCCACCCGTGTTGAAAGGACCCTTTTTTGTATTCCTTAGAGAAAGTATATGGGTGGGGGACTAACCTCATAATAAATGTTCCATTTAAAAAGTGGACATGCCTCCATCTGACTTGGGTAAGCCATTTACTGAAAATTGGTTCTGTCCACAGGAAAGACCAAGGATAGTGGTAGGAGGGTGAAGGGGAAGAGGGTTACCTCAGCTCTGTCATCGCCGAGGGAAAATATACAACTAGCTTTAAAATCCATGGTTCATTTTAAAGTGGATCCACCTCTATCTGACTGAGGTGAGCCGTTCACTGACAACTGAGTGTTCAGAGGGAAGACCAAGGATGGTGGTAGTAGGGCAAGGGGAAGGGTTTCACCCCAGCTCTGTCATTGCTGAGGACAAAATATACAACTAACCTTGTAATCCTTGTTCCATTTAAAAGTGGGAACGCCCCCAGTTGACTGGGGTAAGCCATTCACTGACAGCTGAGAGGGTTCAGAGGGAAGACCAAGGATGGTGATGGTCTTGAAGAACAGATCAACCTCAGGTTCATAGCCAGATACATCTAAAGATATCGTCAGCTCACTCTGAAAATTAATAATAATAAAACAAAATTTAATATACAAAATATATTACGAATCGTTAAATGCTAAAAAATATCTTGATTTTTTAATAAAAAATAGGTAATTATAACTCTCGGAAAGACAGTATGCTCGACTATTTAAAGCTTGCATAGAGAATGGGCTTCTTGAGGGGAGTATACAATTATGGAGAGTAGGAAACATTTTGTTTACAAATTACTTAAGCTTTGAAGGATGCACCTACCTTCATAATGAAATAACCATCTTTACAGGGAATGGTCCATCAATCATTCATGGGTTTTGCACAAAGTCCTCCTAAGCATATAATGTATATCTATACTTAGGCTCAGCCAAGGACTAATCTGATTCGCATTACTGAACAGCAGTTATGTGGCTTGACCCAATGATAAATGACCTATTGTGTACAGTGTAACAGTAGCTGGTTGCAAACAAGTGAATTGTGAATAGACTATGAAGATGCTGTC
The DNA here is from genome assembly GCA_020152595.1 of Chiridota heheva. Classification (NCBI taxonomy): domain Eukaryota; kingdom Metazoa; phylum Echinodermata; class Holothuroidea; order Apodida; family Chiridotidae; genus Chiridota; species Chiridota heheva. The sequence continues at coordinate 532,354 of JAIGNY010003333.1, forward strand.
AGTTAAGGAGGTATAGATTACCCCAGTGTTGTGTATGGTGTAACAATAGCTGGATGCTAGTCAATGAATTGTGAAGAGTCTCTCAGTTGAATGGTGTGGATTACCCCTGATTTTGAGAAAATTGAGGGTGTCGGGTTGGAGGGGTCTAAGGGCCAACAATTCTTTATGTTTCTTTGTTTAAGATTTTCACAATATTTCATTACAAGCTTCAAAATAGGTAAGAGGGGTTCAAGACAAAAAAAAAGGAGGTTATTTCCTGACACCCAGGAAGTCAGAAACCATAAGTCATTCAAAATGAAATACCTCTTTTAGATCTATCCATTTAACCACAAAAGGAAGGTCACCTGACTATGCTAATGTCAGATTAAAATACTATTGCATCTTCATTAACTGAAGAATGCACCCTTTAATCACTCTTTTTGAAGGTGAAAGAAATCTCTGTTTCCATTGTCAACGTGACCATCACCTGCACAACACCATCACCCACCCCACACACACATTTCCAGACTCATAACTTGTATTTTAAATTTCACTGCAATTGTTGGCACATGTTTCATGTGGGGGATTTTCCCATTAAGAAAATGTCATTGCTGAAACATACGATGCATGAATATTAATCAAACAAAATCAGAGAAGCTTACGTTTTTAACAGCAAAACTCAGCGAATCATACTTTCCATTTTCAATGGTATCTGTTGAAAAGGCAAAACAAAAAAATAATTATGGTGGTATGTCATCTCACTTCTCAGAGCTTGAACAAATTTACGGTTACGAAAGTTATAACTGTGGGAAAAATGGGAATTTGCTGGAAGATTTTTGCTTTTATTACAATTTCTTTTTATAGATTTCTTGCGTAAGCAATAGCATGTTCCCCATGTAATTGTGGGATGAATAGTACATTATAATGTGAAAGAGGGAAGCATATAAAGATGTATTTACTACATTAATAATATTTCTGCCATGATTTTTTGTGAGAAGATTTTTGACACCTTTATTCAGAGCCGTGGAAAATGTTATTGTTAAGTCCTACTTTGTCACTTCATGACACTTTTTTTGCTGTAATTCATGACAATTTCACCCTCTCTCTAAATGGCTACAAATAATGTATGAGTATGCTACCTCACACTGCTTAACACCTTCACTGTTTTATACTGCAATAAAAAATGTCATCCATATCACATATTCTTTGCAATACCCAATTCTGCTATAACATGTGCCCAACAAATGACTCTGATCTGTTGTAGGCTGATTGGTTCCTGGGTATAGTGCTATAACATGTGCCCAACAAACAACCCTGATCTGCTGTAGGCTGACTGGCTCCTGGGTATGGTGCTATAACATGTGCCCAACAAACAACCCTGATCTGCTGTAGGCTGACTGGTTCCTGGGTATAGTGCTATAACATGTGCCCAACAAACAACCCTGATCTGCTGTAGGCTGATTGGCTCCTGGGTATGGTGCTATAACATGTACCCAACAAACGACTCAGATCTGCTGTAGGCCGATTGGTTGCTGGGTATGGCGGTGTTCTCATGGTGATCTCTGGATCATGATCCCTCATCGATAAACCAGCTCGATCATTGTAGCAAAAAAACCCAACCAATGTCATAAATTTTCACTGAAGTGCAAGCTTGGGATCACACCCATTACAGGCAATCTAATCACAAGGTATGTTTGAATCATAAGTCAAACGTTGGTTCATTGAAAAACCTGCAAAATGTAACCAATCCGGCTAACTGTTCGCACGAGATATAACAGGAATGGCATATCTAACTTGATCACATGTCAACTTGATTGCAGGTCACTGATCTGTGATCACATGCTTTTTTAAAGAATTTCATCGGTGGATCTAAATGCCTGCTCTGGAACATGATCCTATTCTTAACTAGTATCAAGATCAAGTTACTGCAATCAGATCCAGTGAGTTTTCTCGCCTGCAGTGGGTCTGATTGCCTGTTTGTAATTTGAGAAATGGGTGTATGTTGAGAATTTCTAGGTGAGGACTAATTTGTTGATGCCCAGGGGTTCCAGGGGCAATACTCCCTTGGAAAACCAGGGGCGAGGTCCCTAAAATTTCTGGGAGTTTTTTCAATTTAAGGGGTCAGGATTGGCTTCTAAGAAATTTTAATATTTATGACAACATACATGAATTAATAGAGATGCAGTGGCTCAGTGATTAGTCCTTCAATCCGGCCAACCGGTAGTCGCAAGACCAGCCAAGCGGTCGTTGCACGACCGGCCAACCAGTTGTCGCATGACTGGCCAACCGGTCATTGCACGACCGGCCAACCAATTGTCGCATGACCAGCCAACTGGTCGTCGCACGACCGGCCAATTAGTCGTAGTCGCCACACAACCTGCAAACCGGTCGTCGCACAACCAGCAAACTGGTTGTTGTACGACCGACAACCAATCGTCACACGACCAGCAAACCGCCCATCGTACGACTGGCCAACCAGTCATCGCACCACTGGCCAATCGCACGACTGGTTTCAACATGCACTTTTTCAAAAATTATGTTGCTATGTTAAATAGGCTCACAGCAGTGATCCTGGTATCATTTGAAAGAGCTATTTTAGTTCTTTCAATAAATTAACATTTTTTATAAGAGTTATACTGAGAATTTGTGAGTAAAACTTGCTTGAAATTGGGTGGGTAAAACAAGTCAAATTTCGATTTTTCGATTTTTTTTTGCCAAATTGCAATTTATTTTCTTCTAAAACTTACTTACTTTCCTTAAAACCATGAGAAACTGTCAAAGACATCAGTGCATCAAATTTGGGCAGAATTTTGACTGCCCGTATCATCAGTATCTTTTTCTGGCAAAATCTGTGCAACATTTCATGAGTTTTAGCCTTTTTGAGACCAATTTTTGTCAAAACTCGTAGATCCTAATCGCAATACAACTGCCCTATGCAAAATATATTGTTGGAATCAAAACTCCCCATATTTTCATTGGAAAATACAAAGAGCAACTACCCTCCTTTATCCACACCAAAATATATGTTTTAAAACAAACCCACAATCTATTCACATGCAGTGTGGTGTAGCAATATGTGTTCGGGACTTCATATGAGTGACCCGGGTTCGAAAACCAAACCAGATGCTTTGTTTTTGTGAGTAATCACAGGGGTGATTATTTTTTTCGGTTTATTTTCATTGCTTTTGCATGTTTAGCTTTAAGAAGAAAAAAATTTAGACTGGTATCAATGGAAGGAAATTTCACAAACAATCAAAATATGTTTTAAAAATCCGCCATTTTCATTATCCACAAGAAATAATACAAGCTCAAAAATTGAGTAATCTTGACACTTCACTCTATTTTCTATATTTTGAATTTTTATTGAAAATTTGTTTGTCTTCAGTCCACACAGCTGTATAAATGAGTGTAAAACCAGCACTGCTGGGGAGTTAATCTGTGATGGACTGGCATCCCTTCCAGGGAAGTCAATTACTTCTCATTCACCAGCTGTAGAATGAGTACCAGCACTGCTGGGAGTTTAATCTGGGAACTGGCACAGGGGAGTCAAGCACGTTCCTGCGTCATGGAAACATGGGAATAAGCACCGGTTCTATGAGCCTGATGGCTCTGATGGATATAGCTTGAACATGAATTCTAAGATAAAATATCTTAATTAATTAATGATACTTCACTTAAGTTTTGCAAGAGTAAAAAAGTATTGAACTTGATTCTGTAGAGTTTAATGCAATTTATCATTATTCTACTGGTACTTATTTTGTTTATTATCCAGCAAAGGCTGCCCCTTGTTAATATTTTAGCATGTAAACAAAACTATTGAACTTGTTTGCATGCCATTCACTTAAAATTGACATTTGTACAGGTATTAATTTATTGAATGTTACTTTTGTTGTTTTGTAGTTTAGTAATTTTTTTCAAATGTCACTAGTATTAGCTAATTGACTCTCTTTTCATTTTTAAATTACACCCTATCAAAATATCATAATATATTTATATTCTGATTGGTAAATATTTTCCCCACTGAAGAAAGAAATCGCAAGCAGGCGACAAAAGTTGTTTTACAACAAGTGAACGAGGGACCAGATTTGCAGTTTCATGGGAAGCATTTTGACTTAATTTTTAACACTGAAAATGACAAAATGTATGTAATTAGAAATTTCAAATTTGCAAGAACTTTATATGATAATCTGCTTTCATTCTTGCATGGATATCTCATATAAGCACGGATATCTCATATAAGCACGGATATCTCACATAAGCACGGATATTTCATATAAGCACGGATATCTCATATAAGCACGGATATCTCATATAAGCACGGATATCTCATATAAGTACGGATATCTCATATAAGTACGGATATCTCATATAAGTACGGATATCTCATATAAGCACGGATATGTCATATAAGCAGGGATATCCCATATAAGTAGGGATATCTCATATAAGCATGGATATCTCATATAAGCACAGATATCTCATACCAGCATGGATATCTTATATCAGCACGGATATCCATATCAGCACGGATATCTCATATCACCACGAATATCTCATATCAGCACAGATATCTCATGATCAGCACAAATATCTCATGATCAGCACGGATATCTCATGATCAGCACGGATATCTCATGATCAGCACGGATATCTCATGATCAGCACGGATATCTCATATCAGCACGGATATCTCATATCAGGACGAATATCTCATGATCAGCACGGATACCTCATACCAGGACGGATATCTCATATCAGGACGGATATCTCATATCAGGACGGATATCTCATATCGGGACGGATATCTCATATCAGGACAGATATCTCATGATCAGCACGGATATCTCATGATCAGCACGGATATCTCATGATCAGCACGGATATCTCATATCAGCACGGATATCTCATATCAGCACGAATATCTCATGATCAGCACGAATATCTCATATCAGGACGGATATCTCATATCAGGACGGATATCTCATATCAGGACGGATATCTCATATCAGGACGGATATCTCATATCAGGACGGATATCTCATATCAGGACGGATATCTCATATCAGGACGGATATCTCATATCAGCACGGATATCTCATATCAGCACGGATATCTCATATCAGCACGGATATCTCATATCAGCACAGATATCTCATATCAGCACAGATATCTCATATCAGGACGGATATCTCATATCAGCACTGATATCTCATATTAGCACAGATATCTCATATCAGCACAGATATCTCATATCAGAACGGATATCTTATATCAGTTTTCACATTTCCTACACCTGTCTCCAGCCTTACCTCGACCTTCACCATCATCCCAGAACAGGTTTCCGTTAGCCTCATAGTTATCATCCAGAGCCACGATCAGACCAAGAGGATTACGACGGCTGCAAAATATGAGAGAGTATAAACAGGTTATCATCACCCTGAACTTTCTAAACAAATATTTATAAATAGTCTCCTTTAAGGGCGAGAGTCTGCATATAAATTTTCTTTTAAGCAACACACAAAAAATAGTTGTATTTCCTTTACAAGGGCAGAAATCATTTGTTCATAGTAGCTAAATTCAGACAGACAAATGAAGGGACGGACGAACGATTAAGATGCTATATCCCCTCTTCACCAATTTCGCTGGCGAGGGGATAATAACACCTAACTCTTAAAAGTACAATAAATTGCTCCTACCTGTAGACGGTTGTATTGGCTGGTTCTTGGGTGGGGATGATGTAACCTCCTCGTACATGGAGTGGAATAAAGTTCATTGGTGCATTCAAAGAAACAAAGGCTTTGCGGTTTACCATCTCCTTTCCCTGTTGCAAAGAAAATACAAATCATAGAAATTTATAATTAAAGAAAGGAAAGAAATTTAGAATTATAGAAATTTTAGAAAAGTTTCAAAGGGCTGTCTCATTAGCTAATTCATGGAAATTTGGAAACAATTTAATTTTCATATTCATAAAATATACACGTTTAAACCTTAATACAAATTTCTGGTCTTTTCACCCGCAGGAACCTCCATTTCTGCGGAAATAACTTTTAGACTTTGCTAGGAAGCAATTAAAGGATTAGTTCAGGGCGACTACAATGAGTGAACACACAATTACAATGACGGGGTCGTCGCCTGCGTATTTAGTTATGATAGTAACAATGCTATCACAAAACACTTAATACAACCCGGACGAGAACACAGGTACGACATACGGACAGGCATAACATCGACAACCAAGTCAATGTCCATGGCCTTTGATAACCAGTTGTGGTGCACTGGCTTGTCTACCCAACCCAGGCTTGAACTCAGGGCCTCGTGGTCTGTAGACATGTATGATAACTGCTACACCACAGTAGGTAGACAATTAGTTCAGGGGTCAAGCATGTTTATCTTATATGAAAGTTTGTTTGTTTGATGAGGGCTTAACGGCACCACGACAACAAGGGTCAAATTGGGCCTGAGAGGTCAGATCATTCTAGAGGAAGGAAGGAAAGGAAACAGGGAGAGAAAGAGAAATACAAGAACAAAAAGTCAGAAAGCTGTGATCGAAAGAGGAGGTGCATGGGTGAAAAAAACAAAGTAAAGAGAGGGGTGGAAGAGGAGAATTAAATATGGTTGTAGAGGGAAGCAAGATGAAGGAAGGAGATAATTTTATCCTGAGGGTTTTTCTGGAAGAACTCAGCAATTGAGTTTTGGGGAGCTCTGGGAAGGTTGTACAGGGGGCAAGCAAGGAGAACGTGATGGACTGTGAGGGTGCAATGGCAATTGTTGCAGAGGGGTTGGGGGGAGCCAATAAGGGTGTGGGAGTGAGTAAGGTGGGTGTGACCTATTCTAAGATGGGTAATATGAACGTTGTCGACACAAGAGAGCTTGTGGATGGTGGGTTTGACTGGAATGGTGGGCTGGATGACGTGGAGTTTGTTATCAATTTGGGAGTCCCACGAGGTTTGCCAGCGGTCACAAACAAGGGAAGCGATAAGTGGTTTGATGTCAGAAAGAGTTTGGGAAAATGGGTTAGGGGGAGGTTAAGGGCAAGTTTAGCGGCTGCATCAGCCCTGTCATTGCCAGGGATGCCAACATGGCTGGGTATCCAAAATAAAAGAATACTTTTCCTGCAGAGGGTGAGCGAAAGGAGTTTCCGGAGGAGGTGGGATGTGAATTTATCCCATTTAAGATTGAGTTAAGAAGTAAGAATAGCCTTTCAGTTGGAGAAGATGGCAAAGTGGCTGTGCGGAGAGTACTCAATGAAGTTGAGGTGAAGGAGGATGGCCTTAGCCTTGGCTGAAAAGATGGACGAATAGTTGGGAAGTCTGCTACTGAGGGTGATGTCTTGGATGACGGCAGCAGCACCAGCTGTCTTGTTGCCTTCCTTGGAGCCATCAGCATAGATGGAGGTGTAGTTTGAGAGTTGGTATCTAATTTGGTTGTGGAGATTGACGAAGAGGTTAGGGTGGGTTTGGGTTTTGTGATGAGTGGAGAGGCCCAGGTGGATAGAAGGAAGGGGTGGCCCAAGGAGGAAAAGTGGGCCAGGAGAAAGTGCCATGAGTGGCAGGGTTGATGCCGAGATGGAGGAGGTCTGATTTAATACGTAAGCTAAAGGGTGGGGATAAGGTTTTAGTCCTATCAAAGAGGGTGGAGAAATTGGGGTACCCAATGAGATTGTAAACAGGTTTCTGGGTGTTGGTGAGGACTCTAAAAGCATTGAAGAGGCTAAGCTTTATACATCTAAGTAGAAAGGGGGTTCGTTGACTTTAACATGAAGGCTGGTGATTGGGGAGGTCCTATAGGCACCCAGACAAAGCCTGAGGGCTTCATTTTGGATGGTGTTGATGTGGTTGAGGTATGAGTTGTGAGCGACACAGTAGACAATATTGCCGTAGTCAAGCTTGGCACGAATGGTGAGCCTGAAGATTTTGAGGAGAGCATGGCGGTCCGCACCCCAAGTGGCGTTAGAGAGGAGGCGGGGAAGGTTGGAAAAACTGTTGCATTTCACTTTCAGGTTGGTGTTACTTATAGGAAAGCTAGGAACTTCATGTGTTTAACTTTAGGGATGTGATTGCCATTGAGCACAAGGTTCGGGTTGGGGTGGAGTTTGTTGAAATAACAGAAGTGCATGCAGACTGTCTTGTCTTTGGAGAATTTAAAACCGTTATTGTTGCACCAGACTTGCAGTTGGTTGAGGCTGAGTTGGAGTCTATTTTCGACAAGAGGAAAGCTAGGGGAGGAGTAGAAGATGGTGAAGTCATCCACGTAGAGGGTACGTTTGATGTTGGGGCCAAGGTTGTTCGCAATGTCATTAATGCTCAGGTAGAAAAGAGTGGGGGAGAGGATGCTGCCTTGGGGGACGCCCTCTTCTTGGGAGTAGGGGTTGGAGAGGGTGGCCTCTGAGGCAGATGGTGTACAGTTAGCGGATAATGCAGTATTTCCAAGTAGTGTTGAAAGCTTTCTCGGAGCAAAAAAGATGGCAATGAGGTGTTCCTTTTTTTCCGAGATAGCAATGTCGAGCGTAATTAACTGGTCTAGGGTATTGCGATGTTTCCCGAAGCCGCTTTGGTGAGGGGAGAGGATTCTGTTGGTCTCAAAGAACCAGTTTAGTCTTTGGTTAATGATCCTTTCCATAATTTTACAGAGACAGCAGGTGAGGGCAATGGGGCGGTAGCTGGAGGGGTCGGTACAGTCCTTCCCCTGTTTAGGGACGGGAGTGACAACAACTGTCCTCCAGATAGGGGGAAAGGAGTGTGAGGACCAAATGTGGTTGGGGATGGTGAGTAGGGTAGTGGTGGCCTTGTTGGGGAGGTGTTTTAGGAACTGGTAGGGGATGTTATCTGAGACCTTGCAGGTGCAGCCAGCATCGTGGATGGCTTGGTGTAATTCAGAAAGGGTGAGAGGGGTGTTGTAGCTCTGGGAGTTGTCGGAGGGAAAGGTAATACTCCAGGCTTCATTTTTGGCACCGTCTTTCCTGAGGACGAGACGACGGGCTTCAGTAACGTGTTGATTGGTAAGTTCCTTTACGAGGTCTTCATCGATCAGGTAGGCTAGGTCTCTGGTTTTGACCACACCTTTGCTGGAATTTAGGAAACGGTGGGGGGTGACTGTAACATCAATACCGGTATTGGCTAGGGTTTTGGTGGTGAGGAAGGTGGTGGCTTGAGTGTCTCTGGTACAGTGCACCAGGAGATCGCCAGATCTGAGGATGGAGACCTTGGGGAGGGTACCGACAAGACATTCAAGCGCTTTGTGATTTAGAAAAGGGAAAACTTTTTTAAAACGGTGGGTCACGGGGGGGGGGGGAGGGTCAAGGCAGAAGCGTTTCATCATGATAAAAACAAACCAAGGGCCGAGAGACCCGAGGCAACTAGAAAAAAATCGCGGAACTACTATAGGAGAACAGCTGTACAGATAACGATAAGATGCAAAAGTCTGGTCAGAACGGAAGGGAAAAAAACAAAAGAGCAATCTCACCGAAAACAGATTCTCATCCACAGAGAAAGAATCCGGAAAAATGAAGATATAAAACAAAATTGAGGTGGTAAAGTGCAAGGTTAAATGAAACGGAATAAATAGTTGGAGAAAATAAAAGTGAGGGGGAGGGGGCTGAGAGAGAAGGGGGCTGAACAAGGAAATGGCAAAAATAAAGACACCATCACATGATATTCATATTAAACCTTGTACACTAACTCCTAACCATATTAGTGTTAGGCAGTGGCATAGGAAGGGTCACCTCTGTAGGGTCGGGAAAAGAAGCCCAAAATAAATCCCTCTTACAGTACAAGTGGAAAAATTGCACTGGTAAATTAAGTTTCATCACTGACGTTGCTGCTAATTTCTGGAAATTTCCTTCATTTTCAGGCACTTTCCTTAACTTTTGTTGAATTGTTTGTCAATTTAAGAGAAATTTTGTCCATGTTTAGGCAATTATCAGGAAATTTCCACAATTTTTTAGGCAATTTTCTTTGATATTGATGAAATTTTTGTCAATTTTTGGGAAATTGCTATAAGTTTTTGGCAATTTTCTTTGATTGGAGGAAATTTTTGTCAGGAAAATTTGTAGATAAATTTGACCAAAATTTCTAATAATTTTACAAAATTTACCTTCAATTTGACCAATTGTTTTGATTTTATGTTAACAATTTCCCAATTTGGTAAAATCAGCTCAGACCATATGAAGTGAGGGGGGACTTAAGCCCCTGTTCTCCACGATCCCTGGTTGTACAATTGCAGTCAGTGCTATTACAGGATTCTTCATGCTTGCAGATGCATCTTTATACAGATACGCTACATCTTCATTGAGTTTTTGAGAACCATACTAAGAAAGATATACAAGAAAACTTACATTATGATAGCTGTACCATCGAGCATCGGGAAAGTAGCCACGGACTGAAGTCATTCCCTACAGAGAGTGAGAAAAAAAAAAAGCATTACTTAATAATCAACTGTGATTTTATCACAAGGCCAGGAGTATCAAAGAGGTATGATTTCTAACCTACTATTTAGCTCAATTGGTAGGTAGGGCCTATAGTGGCGATTCTTAATAGGCCCGATCAAATCTGGCCTGCCAGACAATCCAATCAGGCCCGCCAGACAATCCAATCTGGCCCTTAAACAATAGTCATTATATAATGCAATACAGCACATTGCATGTAAGATCAATCCAAACGAGATCGGTAAAAATTGCAAAAAACTCATTTGGGGTATTTTCCTAGGCAGATCAGCGCACTAAAATACGCGGATTATCAAATAAAATATGATCTTAAGTTCTGCTATAAATTGGGCTCACGGGCTTGTCAAAGGAAGGTGGATAAGAGAACCACTAACATCTGGTGTACATCCTTCTAATCACGCACGCTCTTAACTTGTTTGTATTCAGGGATTGTCAAGTTTTGATGGGTTTCGTTTGTCACATGATGCTGGTTTTGCCACGCGATTGGCCTGCAGCGGTTGTGAAATGATGGACCTTCAAATTTTTTAATTACGAACCCTTGGCCTATAGGTAGAGTACCACTTTTCTGCTGGTAAGATGCAAGTTTCTTTTCCAACCAGGTCAAATGCTGCCCTCTCGCTTGGTGCTCAGCATAAAGGATAAAAGCAGGGTAGTATTCAGTCAATCTAGTTTGATAAACGACTGCTTCGACTGATAGTTGCATGGTTGAGAATTAATACTGGGGGCTTGAGAAAGCTTTCAGTTTGTGAGACAGTCGCACAAAATCTATCATGCCGAAAAGTTTCTCTTTAAGCCAACCCGCACCCGACAGCTGAGTTAATCCTGAAAACTCAGGTATGACAATTACCAACCCGACTTTCTGTTCTGTGTATCAACTCAAAACAATGATTGTTTATCCCCATTCCCATGCAAACCACAGCCAAGTAGCCCAAGGCTATTTGTGTGTATAAGATTCCACAAAGCCAGTGCTGAATAATCAAGGCACTTTTGTGAATGAATTCACTCATCCGTGTTAGGTGTCTTAGTGGGAGAAGTTTGTTTGCAAACTGGTGATAAAAATAGCTGTGTATAATAATGCCTGAGGTAATAATGTGCATTAACTGTGAATGATTGATGGACCATTTCTCCTTAGGAAAGATATTGCTTCATGTAAGGGATTTGAGTACCATTGTAAAAAAATGTTACGTTATACTGAAGTTTTAATACTATTTTCTGTAAAATATAAGTTCTTAAAAATGTAGAAGAAATAAAGTTTGAATACTAACCTCATCCATTACAGGGTCACCAAAAAGCTCGGTCCCCACAGAAACTGGCGGTCCAGATCCAACGTCTTTGGATCATCTATAAATCTGAAAAGCAAGATATTTGACTGATTGAAAGACTGTAAACTGATTGAAAGACTGTAAACTGATTGAAAGACTGTAAACTGATTGAAAGACTGTAAACTGATTGAAAGACTGTAAACTGATTGAAAGACTGTAAACTGATTGAAAGACTGTAAACTGATTGAAAGACTGTAAACTGATTGAAAGACTGTAAACTGATTGAAAGACTGTAAACTGATTGAAAGACTGTAAACTGATTGAAAGACTGTAAACTGATTGAAAGACTGTAAACTGATTGAAAGACTGTAAACTGATTGAAAGACTGTAAACTGATTGAAAGACTGTAAACTGATTGAAAGACTGTAAACTGATTGAAAGACTGTAAACAGATAACCAACAAGAATCTACATTACTATAGAATGTTTGTTGTTTGATGAGGGCTTAACGGCACCATGACAACGAGGGTCAAATTGTGCCTGAGAGGTCAGATCATTCTAGAGGTAGAAAGGAAAGGAAACAGGGGGAGAATGAGAGAAATTCAAGAACAAAATGTCAGAAAGCTGTGATCGAGAGAAGAGGTGCATGGGTGAAACAACAACAAAGTAGAGAGAGGGGGTGGAAGAGGAGAATTAAACATGGTTGTAGAGAAAAGCATGATGAAGGAAGGATATAATTTTATCCGGAGGATTTTTCTGGAAGAACTCAGCAATTGAGTTGTGGGGAGCGAGGGAAGCTCTGGAAAGGTTGTATTTGGGAAGAGGGGGGAAGGGGGGGGGGGCAGGGAGGAGGGTTACTATAGAGGTCCTTCTTCCTTTACATGTGCAGAGCTGCCATCTACAGACGACAGAGAAAAGATACATATGAAACAGCATTACATTTTGAGCAGAGCATTCTTTAGATGGTCACAAAGAATTATCTCATAGTTTTTAAAATATCTCCTGAATTAAATAAGATATTAAAGTAGTTTCTTCACCATGTTGTTTCTATTAAAGTCCTCTTTCATACAATATGAAATTACCTGAATGAAAAAGCATTACATTCTCAGCAGAGCATTTGTTAAATGGTCACAAAGAATTATCTCATAGTTTTTAAAATATCTCCTAAATGGAATAAGATATTGAAGTAGTTTCTTCACCATGTTGTTTCTATTAGAGTCCTCTTTCATACAATATGAAATTACCTGAATGAAAAAGCACTACATTCTCAGCAGAACATTCTTTAAATGGTTAAATTACCACTTTTAAATGACAAATCAAAGTTTGTTAAAGTTTTCTACAAGTTCAATAGTGCTGATGAATGAACAGGAGCACAGCTAAATTCTTTATATTTCTTTCTCAAGTTTCAAATATCAAAGGTTCTATAAAATTGGGTTATACTGTTAAATCTGGGTCAAAGTTGAAATAATATCACATTTCCTGTTCACTAATGCCAACTTCTGCCATTCACAAAATTTGGGGGAAGGACCAAAAACAGTAAGTTAGCATGAGCAATTTTCCAGTTGTCCTATTCTGAGGTACCAAAATATTGCACAATTTATGCTAATTAGGCTAGTCAATTTTAAAATGCTGTAAAATCATTAATTTGTAACTGAAGTTTTGCTGTTTTCATTGTTTGTACTATATTTTAAGCCCTTTAAGAAGTAGTGACATCTAGAGGTAAATTGCGCTGTATTGCTTTAACATTTACAATGGACCAGTAATACAGCATTAAGAATTTTTGGCCCTTAGACCACTCCAACCCAACACCCTCGATTTTATCAAATTCAGGGGTAATCCACACCATTCAACCAGAGAGACTCTCACAATTTAATGAATAGCAACCAGCTGTTACACCATACACAGCACAAGGGTAATCTATACCTGCATAACTGACAGCATCTTCATAGTCTATTCACAGTTCACTTGTCAGCAACTAGCTACTGTTACACTGTACACAATAGGCCATTCATTTGGGGCTCAAGCCACATAACTGCTGTTCAGTAAAGCAAATAGGATTAGTCCTTGGCTGAGCCTAAATATAAATATGCATTATATGCTTGGGAGAACTTTGTGCAAAACCCATGAATGATTGATGGACCATTCCTACTAAAGATGGTTATTTCCTTATGACAAAAAAAATCCCATCAAAATTGGTTTAAAACTGATTGTTTTACAGCATTTTTTAATTTTGCGCCTTATTGGGCAATAATTTGTGACATAGGCAGATGAATACATCTTCCATAGTGTATGTAAATCATTTGTTTTTCAATTCTCTCTAAAAATATTTTACTGGTCAATATCTGATTCCATTAAAGTATTTTAAAACTTTATTTTACCTCTGCGACAACAGGTACTCAGCAATGAAGACATTAAACCTATAACTGGCTTAAACTGAAGAGCACATTAAAAGAATTACTTAAGGATGTTGAGCTGGGTTCATCTGATGACATCACAAAGTTTGCCTGAATTCTAAAATCTTGAAACTTTGATTGACAGTAACTCAAAAACTACACAAGCTTTTTTAAAGATTTGAATGGCATTTGACTCAGGATTCAATGTTGTTTTACATATGTAAAAATTGCTACATGTCATTAGACCTTTAAAGGAATATTCCCATGTTTTTTGTAAAATTTTATTTAAAAGAGCATACTTTTAGAGCCATTTTGGTACAAAAATCAGGTTGATATCATATTCATTTCAGGAGATATAGATTTTCAAAGATTTCCCAATTGCATTTTTAAGTTTTTGTACAGTAATGATGAATTCGTGTTTTTAATGATGTCATAGAGACAATTCCATTGCAAATGTTTATGCATTTTTTTAAGCGTTAATTAGTTGTTTCTGTATGATTAGGAATAATTTTCCAAAAGTTTTTGAAGTAGGGTATATTTGGCAATGTATATAAAATACCTAACTTTCATCAATTTATTTTTCTAGCAGGTTTTACTAATAAAAATGGATGATAGATTTTAATAAAATACATAACTTTGTGGGAGAATGTGTTCCTGGGACGTCATACTGAGTCCTTACCTATTCATTTATTAGCGTTTTTATTAAGCCTTAAATTTTTAGAATATCTTCTTGTAGGAATAAGATATCTTCATGATTCTTGTACTAAATTGTTTCTAAAATTGTTCTCTTTCTTATGAAAGGTTACAAAAAAAACATGGGGATATTCCTTTAAGCTAAAGTTGTTGTTGCCTGGCAATACACCTTCAAATAATTAGTTGGTGGTCAGCTAATATGAAAGAGGACTTTAAAGGAAACAACATGATAAAGAAACTACTTCAATATCATATTCCTTTCAGGAGATATTCAAGTTTCAAGCTCTCTACATTTGTGTCGTCTAGAAATGACTGGATGGAAATCTATTGTAGAAGGTTGGCATCCTTATCCTCACGTTCTCAACATTTGTAAATATTTATTTTGAATAAGAATAAGATTTTTTGTTTGTTTGATGAGGGCTTAACGGCACCAAGACAACGTTAAGCCCTCATCAAACAAACATACAATAAAAACAGATTTTTTGTTTTGAAATTATAATCACCTTGCTACAATCTTGGACAAAATTCTTATTGATTTTTTTCCCTTGTACCCCATTTCAATGTTGCTTAAAACGAACGTATCCTAGGATGCTCCTTTTCAAGTCTAACATTGAGCTGGGGTACAAGGCGCTCAAGAATGAGGCAACTTATTTTGTCCAAAATGGTCAGATTCTGTTTTATTACTATATAATTATGCCAAAAAGTTTCTCTTTAAGCCTACCCGCACCTGACAACTGAGTTAATCCTGAAAAGTCAGGTGTGGCAATTATCAACCCGACTTCCTGTTCAGTATATTGTGTTTCTATTCCAAACAATGGTTGTGTATCTGCCATTCCCATGGACACCAGTCAGTTAAGTGTCGGAGGTTATTTGTGAGTATAAGATTACAGAAAGCCAGTGTTGAGTAATCAGGGCACTTTTGTGATTGAAATCACTTATCCATGTTAAAGTGTTTAATGGGAAAATTTGTTTGCAAACTGGTGAAAAAATAGTTGTGTATTATATGCCTGAGGTGATATGTGCAATAACTGTGAATAATTGACCGACCATTTCTCCTAAGGAAAGATATTGCTTCATGAATGATATTATTTTCAACTTCATTAGAGCACCTTTTTGATATGCACCTGGTGTATGGTTTTATATAATATCTGGTTATCTGCCCGACAAAAAGTAAATATGTGAGACATTCCAAATTTCTAGTTATGGGCAGTTCTCACTCATCTTTGGATCATGATCTCCCGATGATGACCTTGCTTAATAAAATAGAAAAAAAACATGCTACCCACTGCAGGCAATCTGTTCATGGATCATAATAACCGGATTTCAATAATAAACCTTTTATAGGCCACTAACAGGATATTGCATAACTTACGTGATCATGAGCCACTGATCTGGGTTTATACATGTTTTTTTATTTAATTTTTATCATTTTAAAATGATTTTCATGGTTGGATCTGATCGCCTGTTCCTGATTATAATCCTCAGCTGCAATCAGATCTGGTGAGCATTCTCACGGTAAGAAACTGGCAAATCAGATCCCCTGCAATGGGCCCTATACCGAGATTGCACTCAAGTGAAAACACGGTCATAAGTGAAAACACGATCATAAGAGAAGCCAAATCAAATTAAATCAACTTACTCATGCAGAAGAGGCCTAACAACAGTGCTGCCTTCAGTATAGGCCTCAAAAAACAATGTGTACAGGAACGGAATGAGGGTATAGCGGATGTTCAGGACATCTCTCGAAGATTTGGTCATTGTGTCAGTGAATGCAGTTGGATGCTGAGGCTATAGGAACAATAAAATAATGCAGTAAATCCTCATTCAATCAAACCAATCAGAAGTGGAGGTAATTCAGACAGGCCCATAACCAGCATGGGGGACCTTGTAAAGGTATGTTTGAACCAATCGAAGTGGAGGTAGTTCAGACAGGCCCATAGCCAGCATGGGGCATGGGGACCTTGTCAAGGTATGTTTAAACCAATCGGAAGTGGAGGTGGTTCAGACAGGCCCATAGCCAGCATGGGGCATGGGGGACCTCGTAAAGGTATGTTTAAACCAATCGGAAGTAAAGGTAATTCAGACAGGCCTAAAGCCAGCATGGGGCACGGGGGACCTTGCAAAGGTATGTGTCCCTCTTGCGTAAAATGAAACAAAAAAATATAACACATGGGTACATTAAGTATATGCCCAAGTGGCCTACGTGCTTGTGCCCCAATTGTAAAAAGTCCTGACTACCTGCCTGCGTCCAGATTCACCAAAAGTTTATATAATTGTGATTCGCAAAATCTCAGCCACTGCAGCTACAGTGAAATAACGGTTGAATTGAGACCACTGTTTGTACAGTTCTATGATATAGTACTTGTAATATATGTATTTTTAATGTAGATGTAATTTAATGAAAAATTTGCAATCGCCCTCTACGTTATTACTATCACCTCTATATTAGTAGGTTCTTCGTCAAATTTGTCAAAAACAGTTGGTATCTTATCACTTATTAACTTATATTACATTTTGCATCTTAATTCATTGAAATTATTCCAACCCACTGCAAGGATTATTTCTGACTTTACCCTTATAAGAGTTTTAAACTAGTTCAAACCACTGCATATTATGTAAACATGCAAATATTACAGTAGTGTCCATCATGGGCCTAAAATATACAAATATAGAAACTCAAATGACATTCCAGAAGGTTGCCCTCACATCCAGATTGACTCCAGATATGATAAGATACAATGAAAGCTATACAACTGATTTTTTTTTTTTTGTGAAAATAATTGCAAAATCATCCAACAAAAAAAAAAAAAGACAAAATATTTTGCTATTTCCAATCTGATAAGTAATATTTTCAGAACAATTACAGTATCAAAATTTTCCACTTCATTTCCAGCTTAAATGATTTATTTCCTTTTGACTGAGCAATTCTTTGCAATCAAAGCGATGCAAAATGATTTTCATTGTGCAATTTCACACTAGAATTGCTATTTGCAAATCTATTTTTCCACAAAAATCAGTTTTGGTAAAACACAGAGCAGATGTGCATTAAATGAATGCATTAGCAAAATTTATAAAGAATATAGAAAAATCGAAATTGTGAAGATGTGATGCCAGTCTTGTAGAGTAGGCTTTCTGCACCAGTTTGTCTTCAGTTTTTTGTGCATAATTGAAAAACTTTGGGGGTTTTAAAGAACAAACAAAAAAATTGGTACTTCGAAGGCTAGCAATGCTCTTAGAGCATCACGACAACTGTTTTAAATACATGATGGAAAACACAATAGATTTAAGAACTACATCTACAACAATACAGAAACATTCACAAAAAGAGTTTTTATGTTTGTTTGTTTGATAAGGTCTTAACGGCACCACGACAACGAAGGTCAAATTGTGCCTGAGAGGTCAGATCATTTTAGAGGTAGTAAGGAAAGAGACCAGGGGGAGAATGAGAGAAATTCAAGAATAAAAGCTAGAAAGCTGTGATCGAGAGAGGAGGTGCATGGGTAAAACAAAGTAGAGAGGAGGTGGAAGAGGAGAATTAAATATGGTTGTAGAGGGATGCATGCTGAAGGAAGGAGATTATTTTATCTGGAGGATATTTCTGGAAGAACTCAGCAATTGAGTTGTGGGGAGCGAGGGAAGCTCTGGGAAGGTTGTACAGGGGGCAAGCAAGGAGAACGTGTTGGATTGTGAGGATGCAGTGGCAATTGTTACAGAGGGGTTGGGGGGAACCAATAAGGAGGTGGGAGTGAGTGAGTTTGTATGTAGCTTAGAAAAACCAGGAAAGGATAAGAAAAGAAAAAAATTAAAACAAAAGAAACATTTTTTGATTCTTAATTGAAGTGACAAAACTTAGTATCATAATTATATGACTTCACTTGGTCCAATAAGACTTTCTAGCAACCAACTTTTGGTGTAATAGGAAATACACAATAACTTGGGAGCTTCGTATTCATTACCCGATCCATGGAGGCCGCCATTTTAACTTGTGATAATGTTATGTCAATGAGATTTTTACTAAGATCACATGGGTAGTTTTGTTATGTTATGTATGTGCACACAGTATCAGCGATGAACAGACTGACACAGAACTGTTTTAAGATGGCTGTTCAAAAGGTCAACGACAGGTTAACGACAGGTCAACAAGCCTTTTGTTATTTTTTCGCGAAGCCCACAGTGGATTTGAAAAGGTCAGTCAAATCTAATGAACATTCAATTTATATCTGTTCTTAGCTTCAAAAATAACTTCCACGCTAGCCAAAATTTTAGTAGAAATGAAACATTTTTCAGATGAAATGTACTTTCATTAAAGACACGATGTACTTACGATCATACCGGCACCATTGTGGTTCCTGGCAAAAGGGTAAAATGCTCCAAGCTGCATCCATCTTTGGCACATGGACTCTGTGGTATTGAACCAGAACCCGCATATATCTGCTCCAATCTATACAAAAAGGAACTTATTTAATTTGATTAAAGACCTACATACAGGAAGCAACAAGTTGAGCATATAATTGAATGTATATAATACATGGAATTTATATGGCACATTTTCTAGTCTAAAGAACTATTCAAATGCACTATACAACTAATAGACTAGTTCTCTGGCTGCCTATGGGCGCACATGAACTTAACACTTGAAAGGGAAAGTGAATGGACACTGCGTTTTCACACTTCTCTACTCGAATAGTGTTTAAAGATCCAGGCAGGGGCGACTCTCTTGCCATCAGGACCAACAGCTTAACGTCCCCTCTGAAGGATGGTGTGCACCATTCACATTGTCACTTTTCTCAACAGCTGAATGAGGAGTAGGAGCTGCAGACGAAATGCTTCCGCTTTGATGTTCGGCGTATCTGTCTGCATAGCTGTGGAAAAATGGAGTTAAGACCTGACCGAGGCTTTAACCCGGGACCTCCAGCATCTCAGCCATGAGCTCTGCCAACTGAGCTACCTATTCTCCTTAACCATGAAAATAAAAAAAAAACAGCATTTTGAATTTTGGAGCCTTATTGTAATACATTATGCAAATTTTATTGTAATTATGTGACATCACAAGAAGAAAACCTACGATTTCCTTATGTTAACCTTGTTTTTCAATTCTTCACCACCATTTTAAGAATGGGAGCATTTGATTATGACCAGGAGATTTTAAATTTCCATCCCACCTTATTTTAAAACTTGACAGCACAAAAAAGTCAATGACTGAAATTTAGAACAGAATTGAAAGAATTACATTAAAGATCTTAAGCTTCTTCTCTTTTTCATTCCTCACAACTTGTGCATTTATTAAAAGTTATTCAAACTTTGAAACTACGTGTGCTGCCGTTGTTATTTAAAGACTATTTTTCAACCCTTAATTCCCCAACTGGTCGTTGCATGACTGGTTGGACATGCAGTTTAATTGTTTTTTTTTTTGCTTCATAAAATAGGCCAACAGCAGTGATCCTGGTATCATTTGAAAGAACTTAAATAGTTCTTTCAATAAATTAGCAGTTCTGATGAGAATTGAGAAGTTTTGAGAAAACTAGCTTGAAAATAGGTAAAGAATAAAATGTTAATTTTTTTTGTCAAATTGCAATCTTTTTTTGTTTAAAACTTACTTACCATACTTTCAGACCTTGCTTTTGCCTTAAAACCCGTAAAAAACTGTTAAAGACATCAATGCATCCAATTCTGGTCAAATTTTGACTGCCCCAATCATCAATATCTTTCTTTTGGCAAAATTTGTGCAAGATTTCATGATTTTTAGCCTTTTGAAACCAATTTTTTACAAAAAGCATAGATCCGGATCACAATACAACTGCCCTACACAAAACATATTGTTGGAATCAGAATTCCCCAAATTTTCAATTGAAAACACAAAAAGCAACTACCCCCTCTTTATCCACACTGAAATATAAGTTTTAAAACAAACCCACAATCTGTTCATAGGCAGCGTGGTGTGCGTGTGGGACTTCACATAAGCGGATCCAAGTTCGAAAACAAAACCGGATACGCGGCTTTGTTTTTCACGAGTAATTACGGGTGTTTATTTTTTGTTTATTTTCATTGCATTTGCATGTTTTGCTTTAAGAAAGAAAAAAATTAGACTGGTATCAAGGAAAAGGAAATTTAACAAACAATCTAAATATGTTAAAAAGTCCTCCATTTTCATTATTCACAAGAAATAATACAAGCTCCAATCAATTTTGACCTAATTTTGCCTCAAATTTGCAAATTTATGTTGATGTTTTCTTCCTTTTTTATTGAAAAGTTTATTGTCTTAATATTCATATAAACCAAACTTGAAGTGATAGAAAACAAAAGGAAAGTTGTGAAAATAATTTTTGAAAAAAACAAAAGTTCAGAAAAATTCCAGTCATGTGTTGAACACGCTTAAGCTTTTAAGGGTTTAGGGAAAATCCTTCAAGCAGCCTTGTGCTTTTTTTAATATTATATTTCATTTGGAGTAAATTTGCCGTAATAACAGTCGTCAACCAAGCAATTTGGATGCACTCAACTCTTAACTTTTCTTGAAAGGTCAAGATTGATAGAATTGCTTCAGTAAGTGGATGTACTGGCTGGAAATATTGCTTGAGAAGGCTTCAATAATTGAAAGGCTTGGACAATATTGCTCTTTGACCAAATATTTTTTATACCATCAAGAAAAGAAAATCAATACAATAAAAAAAAATCAATATTACCAAATGATCAATTTCTAAATAACAGTTCTTCTATTTAGGAATTTGAAAGGAATATTCCTGTGACTCTTATGTATATAATAGAGAAACAAATTGGTGAAGAAACCTGTGTTGGTATCTTATTTGATATAATAAAACTTTACAATGAGCAAACAAACCTATAATTAGTGCTTTGTGTTTCAAATATTTCTTACATTTCTAAATATGCTCTCATCCGCTAATACCGAAGAAAACGGGGATTTTGTACTTTTTTCAACTCTTTTGAAATGTAAATGAACTCTAAAACGGAACAAGGTATTAACATGTTTTTTCACCATCTTGTTTCTTTAATGGCAATGACAGGGCTGATGCAGCCGCTAAGCTTGCCCTCAGCCTCCCCCTACCTCATTTCCCAAAACCCTTTCTGACATCAAATCGCTTATCATCGCTTCCCTTGCTCCTGACCACTCGCAAACCTCATGGGACTCCCAAATTAATAACAAACTACACGTCATCCAGCCCACCATTCCGAAAGAGATATTATCTCGTAGGAACAAGATATTAGGGAGCTTTGGATATCACGACGCGGACTTCGCTACTACGAAATGACGCCACGTTCGGCGTTCTACGCATGCGAATACTTCACCTTCTCGTTATCTCTGAAATTCTACACCGGGTGTCAGGAGGTTTTTACGCTGTGCTGAAAATCGGCAACTTAGGATAGCATGTGACGTCATATGTTGTCATATCAATCTGCATTTTTAACATAATTGAGCAATTGCTACAGTTTTTTTGCTATTCAAATGAAAATTTGACTCAAATTTTGTTTTAGCTATTTTTATTTGTTTGTTTGTTTGATGAGGGCTTAACGGCACCACGACAACAAGGGTCAAATTGTGCCTGAGAGGTCAGATTATTCTAGAGGTAGGAAGGAAAGGAAACGGGGGGAGAATGAGAGAAATTTAAGAACAAAAAGTTAGAAAGCTGTGATCGGGAGGAGAGGTGTATGGTTGAAATAAAAACAAAGTAGAGAGGGGGTGGAAGAGGAGAATTAAATATGGTTGTAGAGGAAAGCATGATGAAGAAAGGAGATAATTTTATCCGGAGGATTTTTCTGGAAGAACTCAACAATTGAGTTGTGGGGAGCAAGGGAAGCTCTGGGAAGGTTGCACAGGGGGCAAGCAAGGAGAACGTGATGGATTGTGAGGGTGTTATGGCAATTGTTGCAGAGGGGTTGGGGGGAGCCAGTAAGGAGGTGGGAGTAAGTGAGGTGGGTGTGACCATTTTTAAAATTAAAGCTTAGAGTGAAGAATTATAAAGTATTTTCATTTTTATCGGCACTCAGATATTTTACGTTCTACTGGTACATCTCGGGAATTTTTACACATGTTTATCCTATAGCGTATGAAGTTCGAGCTCCTTTTGCTTCACGAATTTGATGAAGGTTTGCCATTTTCCCAAAGGTACTTATAATTGGAGCGTCGTCTGTTACGATCAAACATTGCTACTTAGATATGTAACCGATTGTAATCACATGACTGTCATTTTCCCCGTCGTAAAAATCTAAAGCGCAAAACCAACAGGATGGGAAAGACAGTATGACGACGTACATTGTCGGTTAACTTCCCGTCGCAATACTCCGAGTCGTGAAATCTAAAGCTCCCTAATATCTTGTAGGAACAACAAAATAAACCTCCATCACATAAATTAAATACATGCAAACATTCCTTTAAAGAAAAAAAAATGGCATCTGTTAATCTCATAAACGACTGGATCATAATAGGGCATACTGTTGAGCTTAAACACCCAACTAGAACTAGAAATAAAGACATGCGTTGACTATTGAATACTTACATACGGGAATCCAAAAAGGCCAAACTCAAACATACCTGGAGAGAAAAATACAATTCAAAATTTTAGAACCAAATACAATGCATATACAATGAGTGGGTGTGTGGATTATTTCAGCGGTCAAGGAAGTTTATCTTATATGAACGAGGGTTTGGGAAGAAACCAAACATGTGAAGAAGCTACTTCAGTATCATATTCCATTAAGGAGAATTCATTTTATGCTGTGTTTCATTTGTATAGAAATGACTGTGTGGAAGGTCTATCATACAAGGCTGCTGCCCTCATCCTCACATTCTTAACAATTGTTAATGTATCTATCTTTCAAGTGTATAATTGGTTTAGCTCCAACCTACTTAACAAGTTATTTTCATGTAAAACAAAGCAATTATTCCTGAGATCAACTCATTCTTGCACACTAGAATTACCAAAAACTTACAGACAAATCTTTGGGGATCGTGCATTTTCTTTTCAAGATGAAACTCACTTTTTTCAGTTAGCATTTAAATGATTACTCTGCTTGATTTTTTGCTTTTTATTTTGATTGTAAAGTGCCACTGATTTTAGTTAGTACTGTAGAAGTGAGCACTATATAAATAGCACCAATTATTATTATTATTGTTATAATAATTATTATCATATTATTATCATTATTATTATATATTATCATTATATTATTATTATTATTTTATTATTTTGTTATTATTATTATTATTATTATTATAATTCATTATTATTATTATTATTATCATTATATTTATTATTATTATTATTATTATTTTATTATTATTATCATTATTAAAATAATCATTATTATTATTATTATATTATTGAAGTATCTAAAAACAAATTATTTCAACATTTTGACTCTAAGGAAAAAATAAAATACAAATCACAAAATACTTGGTTCTTTGGGTTTTTCCTAGGCAGATCAGCGGCTTATCAAATAAAATGTTCTTTAGTTCTGCTGTAAATCGGGCTAACAGCTTGTCAAAGGAAGGTCGGAACAAGAGAACCACCAACATCTGACATAGATCTTCTAATCACTAAACATGCTATTCATTATTTTGCCTGGTTTGTTTGTATTCAGGGATTGTTTTGACTGGTTTTGAAAAATATATAAAACCAACTGAAGTAGTTTCTTCACCATATTGTTTCTTTCATTATGGAACTTTTTGACCACATTAAAATTTTTACCTCCAAACCAACACCCCAATTTTCTCAAAATGAGGGTAATCCACACCATTCAACCTGAAGACTCTTGTGAAATGATGGGCTTTGTTACACCATATACAAAAAATTTATTTAAAACCTTTGCCTTGTTTACACTGAATAAGGTCATTGCTCAAGCCACATAGTGCTGTTCTTGACCATATTGTTTCTTTATATGCTTGGGAGGATTATAAGATGAACATTTGTTTGTTATTTCATCATGAATCAATTAATCCTTTTAATTGAGAAGAAACCATTTTACAAAACAAGGACAGCTAATTCACTAACAATTTTTGCAGTGGGATAAAGAAGTAAATATCAGAAGTTGTTCTCTAATGAATTGTAATCTAGAAATTCCCTATCTTTAATCTGGAAATTGGGAATGCAATATAGCACCATGGTTACTGTGTTGGTCTCATACTTAAAAGGGAAATTAGGATCGATTCTCAGCTGCGCTGCATTCTTCAAAAAGACACTTTATCCCATTTGCTCCAGGTCACTCAGCTGAGAAATGAGTTGTAGTTTCAGCTCGGGAGTTTTCCTGTGATGGACTGGTTTACCCATCAGTCAAATGTTAGCAGTCACCTGCTAAGCCTCATGGAAACTAGGTATAAGTTTGTTTGTTTGATGAGGGCTTAACGGCACCACGACAGCGAGGGTCAAATTGTGCCTGAGAGGTCAGATCATTCTAGAGGTAGGTAGGAAGGAAACAGGGGGAGAATGAGTGAAATTTAAGAACAAAAGGTCAGAAAGCTGTGATCGAGAGGGGAGGTGCATGGTTGAAACAAAAACAAAGTAGAGAGGGGGTGGAAGAGGAGAATTAAATATGGTTGTAGAGGGAAGCATGATGAAGAAAGGAGATAATTTTTTCCGGATGATTTTTCTGGAAGAACTCAGCAATTGAGTTGCTAGGTATAAGCACCGGTTGTATAGGCCCTCATTATAAGCCCTCGTGGCTTGATGGGATTAAACTAATTTAACTTAATCTGGAAATAATCTAGCCTGTACTGCGGGTAGAAGATTTATGGGGCATGCAAGCACATAGGGTGCAAAGTTCCACATCAGGTATAAAGGAAATTAGCAATTGTCCTACATCTATTAAAGGGATATTCATATTTGTGAAGAAATGGTACATACGACTTTAACTGACATTAATACTCACAATCTTCAAAACTTGTGCATTTTATGAGTCATTCCTCCTTGAGTAAACAAAGTCAAAATATAAATGTCATTACCTGATACTTTTACCTTGATTACATATATCGTCTCTTAACTCACCAATAATTGACCAACCCATATGCTCCCAAAAGCTTTGATTATCTCCAAGCCAGTGATTGGCATATTTGTTGGTACCTGTAAACGTGGATCTGGTCAGCCCCATGCTTCGTTTATCTGGAAAGACGGTCTCTAATGCTCTAAGAATAAAATAGGATAAGAAAAAAAAGTATTTTCTTTGAAGGCAGCTAATATGTAATATAATTAAATCTACATCAACATTCAATCGTTCCCTCTATTCCACCCCTCCCTACCCCCATCTGTAAAAAATGCTATCATTAACATGTCATAAAAAAATTTCAAGATAATCAAGGCAATTGTTTTTTTTTTAAAGCAATGGTTTAGGAAACAGGTTCCAGGTTCAACAACTATTTTTCAGATTCTGGGAAAAGTAGCTAATCTTAGGGTGGCACTCACCGTCCATCAAAATGGCAGTCCTGATGGTAGGGTTTCTCACCCCCTAACCTAGTTCTCCATCACTTATCACAAAAGAGCAGGGTCAAAACCTGGTGTTCATCCACTGTCTATCAAATTTCATTCTGGAATTGTCCGCTTGGCATTGTTTACCTAATATGAGGTTGTTGCCAATGCAGGAGGATCATTACAAACAATCAGTTTTAACAGAAAGTTTTATTTTCAGTTTATAAATCAACCTTAATGGTCATTTTTGGACATGAACCAAAGTCAAACTCACTTGTATGTTGCTATGCTCATTGTATGCCCGTAGACACTGTGCACATCGTAATGCTTGTAACCATGGTGATCTGCATCCATACAAATCGTCTTGGTGTAAATAAGATTTTCCTCGATTAAAAGTCCTGAGTACAAAAATTACAGTTTGCTTTGTTGATTTCAAGCTGCTTTGTATTAAAAATTTTTTTATCATTTTCATTTTATTTTTTATTCAAGCTCTTTTATAAAACACAAATAACTTTTTAACAAAGATATACAGGCCTGGTTTTTGCAAAAGAAATGTGGAACATAAATATTTCTCCTCATTTAAAACATATTGGCATGCAATAGGCAAAATGATGATAAAGAAACATGATTATAATTAAGTATATGGAAGTGTAGAGCCAACATTAGCTAAATTGTTTTGAAATATATTTAAAACCGCCATAAAAGCAAAAGTTTCATCAAATTGGTTATTGATTAACATTAATCATCTGACCGTGATTTCAACTCTCAGATTAGTTATTGGTTAATTTTAATAATCTTACCTGATTTTAAATCTCAGATTGGTTATTTGTTAGCATTAACCATCTTACCATGATTTCAAATCTCAGATTGCTCAACATTAACCATTGGTTAACATTAATCATCTTACCATGATTTCAAATCTCAGATTGGTTATTGGTTAACATTAACCATCTTACCGTGATTTCAAATCTCAGATTGGTTATTGGTTAACATTGACCATCTTACTGTGATTTCAAATCTCAGATTGGTTATTAGTTAACATTAATCCTCTTACCGTAATTTTAAATCTCAGATTGGTTGTTGGCTAACATTAAGCATCTTACCATAATTTCAAACCTTAGATTGGTTATTGGTTAACATTGACCATCTTACCGTGATTTCAAATCTAAGATTGGTTAACATTCACCATCTTACCCGTAATTTCAAATCTAAGATTGGTTATTAGTTAACATTAATCCTCTCACCGTGATTTCAAATCTCAGATTGGTTAACATTGAGCATCTTACCATGATTTCAGACCTTAGATTGGTTAATGGTTAACATTGACCATCTTACAGTGATTTCACATCTAAGATTGGTGATTGGTTAACATTCACCATCTTCCCATGATTTTAAATCTCAGATTGCTTATTGGTCAAGAATAAGCATCTTACCTTAATTTCAAATCTCAGATTGGTTATTGATTAACATTAACCATCTTAACGTAATTTCAAATCTCAGATTGATTATTGGTTAACATTAACCATCTTACTGTGATTTCAAATCTCAGATTGGTTATTGGTTAACATTCACCATCTTACCATGATTTCAAATCTCAGATTGGTTATTGGTTAACATTAACCATCTTTCCGTGATTTCAAATCTCAGATTGGTAATTAGTTAAGTTTAATCCTCTTACCATGATTTCAAATCTCATTATTGGTTAACATTAACCATCTTACCATGATTTCAAACCTCAGATTAGTTATTGGTTAACATTGACCATCTTACCGTGATTTTACATCTAAGATTGGTTATTGCATAACATTGACCATCTTACCGTGATTTCAAATCTCAGATTGGTTATTGGTTAACATCAACCATCTTTCCCTAATTTCAAATCTGAGATTGGGGCATGGTTAACATTAACCATCTTACCATGATTTCAAATCTCAGATTGGTTAACCATAACCATCTTACCTTGATTTCAAATCTCAGATTGGTTATTGATTAACATTAACCATCTTAATGTGATTTTAAATCTTAGATTGGTTATTGGTTAACATTAATCATCTTACCGTGATTTCAAATCTCAGATTGGTTATTGGTTAACATTAACCATCTTACCGTGATTTCAAATCTAAGATTGGTTATTGGTTAACATTGACCATCCTTTCGTGATTTCAAATCTCAGATTGGTTAATGGTTAACATTGACCATCTTACCATGATTTCATATCTAAGATTGGTTAATGGTTAACATTCACCATCTTACCGTGATTTCAAATCTCAGATTGGTTATAGGTTAAAATTAACCATCTGACCGTAATTTCAAATCTCAGATTGGTTATTGGTTAACATTGACCATGTTACCATGATTTCAAATCTCAGAACGGTTATTGGTTAACATTAACCATCTTACCGTGATTTCAAATCTCAGGCATTATTTTGCATATTACATGCAAATTTTGTGACAAGGGTAGCCATTGAAATATTTTGTAAATTTTTCAAACGTTGGTCTTGGCTCCCCAATCTTAAACCCATAGACAGGATTTGCTTACTGAAAGTGGGGGAGGGGGGAAGGTAATATAAAAGTAGGAAGGGGGGATCATGGTAATAAAGAATCACCATACAAAAGTACACATTTGAAAAAAATGGGGGTTGGGGCAAATTCTCCCTCGCTCCCCCAAAATCCCATTCCGCTCATACCATATGTGTAGTAGGGCCAGGGGGCTGTGTTGGAACTATATGTATAGTAGGGCCAGGGGTGCTTGGCCCCCACTTTTCCGGAAACTGACAAAAGTGCCCCTTCTTGAAAGTGAAAAGTGCCCCTCAATATAAGTGTTCCCCTTGTCCCAAGTTCTTTCCAACCCCCCTGGCAGAAATAGGGTTTCTTATCATTTTTAATAATTAAAAGTTCTATATTTTCTCATTTCTTTCTTTCTTTCACTCCTTTCTTCCCCTCTCTTTTATTTTCATTTTCCATTTTTCTTTCTCTCCATTTTCCTTTCCTTTTCCTAAATTCTTTTTCTGCTTTTTTTCCCCTCCTTTTTTTTTTTTTCTTCGGAGACCTGCATACATTTCCGGGACCATTGGTGCTGTGGTCCAGGATACTGGCAGTGGTGCTGTTCATATCAAAGGGATGAAATTACTTACTGGGCATGTATGGTGGATAATTCCACCTATTTTCTCGACATCCTTCAACCGATCCTCTTATAAAATTTGAAGGTTCATTCATATCCTGAGGATGAAAAAGAAATGGTTAGAAAATTTCCGTTTCATACTTTGATAAGGAAAGTTGAAATTAATGACATGAAATCAACCTGGGCTATACTTTCTTGATTTTCTTCCAAAGTTTCAAATGTTGAATTATATTTTCTCTTTACAAACCCTTACTGAAAAATCGAGCTTGCAGCAAGCTTGAGACAATTGCTAAGAATTTAGTAGTTAGCTTGCTGCAAGCTAGTATTTGGAACAAATACAAGCATAGTAGCTTGCACAAAATAACATTAAGCTTGCAGGATGTTATTTGATAACTTGCATAAGTTAGTATAGCTTATCACAACCTTGCTGCAAGCCTGTTTTTTCCGCAAGGGAAGGTAACCTTTCTCACAATTCTGAGGAATACATGCGTAGTCTCATACAATAAAATATTTTTTAGATGGTAATATTTGTCTGCTTTTTCTTTGGCATTTGATTTTGTATTCAATTTACCACACAAGTTATTATGCCTTAATATGTTAGATAAAGCAAGGGAAATGAAATATATATTTACAAAATATATACTTAAATGGACATTGTGATTGAAGAAATCATCTATGATAGACCATTAACTAAGTTTACTTACAATCCAGAGGGCGTCATATTCAATTATTTTGTGAAAGTCCTGGCACAACTCGGTCCACCATTCTGTAGCAGGGGGGTGTGTAAAGTCTGGATAAACTGATACACCAGGCCACACCTGTCAAAATACATTCATCAATATTTAAAGATCTATAGACTAAGTGTAGCAACAATTTGACCTTAACTGAAGGAAAATATGCAATAAACCATGAAAACAGCCAAAGGTATTTTTAAAATCGGTTCAAAAATGACCATTTTTAACATTTTGAATTTCATGGCCTTATCATAATACACTATGCAATTTTATCTAAATATTGTGACATCACAACAAGAAAACCTATGAATTTCTTTAAATCACGTTATTTGTTTACCACCATTATTTGAATGGGAGCCGTTGAGTATGACCAAGCGCTAGGCTTTGAATCTCCATCATGCCATCAATCATTACATTTAAAGCTTCTCCAACTTTTACTCTGACAGCAATTCCATGGTAAATGCTCAGGACGTTAGTCATGCAGTATGCCGCAGACAAGTGGATGACTAATTCTGGCAGAAGTGTGTTTCTAAATTAGCAATGTCTGCATAAAAAAGTGTTTACATTTAAAATGTGTTGATCACCATCATTCTCCTTTTATACATATTGTCAGTCTCAAATGCATCGATACTGCCAATTAGCCATTCAGATTTAAGAAATCAAAAAAACCTGTTTATGAATATTTGTTTCAAAATATTATAATTAGATGGTGAATTTGATAAAGATCTTAATACAAACCTCTCCCTCCAGTGGCCGTGTTTGTCCTGGATAAAGCACAAAGGCATCTTTCTCCAGTCCTTGTGTGTATGCATGGTAGTTTTCATCCTTGGCAATACAATGATCCTATGTAAGTAAGAATATGGCGTTAATTTTGAACCCTGCTATACCGTATGAATGATACATCAGATTTACGCTATATCAGGTACACAGATGGGTCATGGTCTGTACATATGTTCTAATGTTGTGGTAGTGAATATAAATGAGTAGGCAGGGCTTACTGACAAATTCTTGCAATAGGATAAATGAGCAACTGTTTTTGCATCATACTTACTATCATAATGTTTTTAATTATTGTGCAAATTGCTAATGTTGTCAATATTTTTATTGATCTGCATGGTGGGTGTGGCTTATAAATAAATATCCTTGAACAAATTGTTCATGGTATACAATGACATGACAGCACATGACAGTACAAATTTTGCCAATCAATCAGCTTATGAAACAGAAGCATCGGAACCACAAACCCTATCAGTTCTGGTTGCAATAAATATTTAATTAATGATAAGATTAAATGATTTGTTAAAATTCCTACCAGGTTTTACAAAACACTTACCAATATGATGATGTATCTTTGGCCATGGTCATGAAGATCTTGGACAAAGTCTGGAAGTCCATCGTATTTGACAGGATCTACCGTGAAGTCTTTCTTTCCATCCATGTAGTCGATATCTCCATATTGTACATCCTGTTAAAATCAATATAAACGCTTAAAGGATTAGTTCAGGGTCAATCAAGTTTATCTTATAGAGCACAATATGGTGAAGAAAGCATTCACAAATCTCATTCCTATTGTTAAGTGTAACAGAGATATGAAGATGCTGTCAGTTCAAGTTTTAAAGTCTTATCTGTTTAGAAATGAAAATCAGGGTGCTAAGGGCCAAAAATTGTTAGTAAAGTTTTATATGGAAGGTTGGCATGATCCATCTCACGTTCTTAACAAAAACAATTATCTAATTTTGTTAATATTTTAATTATTTTTCCTCAAACTTTCTTAGGTGGTAAATTACAACTATCCTTACTACATTCTGTTTGACTACCTTCCTGACATATTCAATGGTTTTTAACCACAAAATCACATAACAAGATATGATAGAATATATAATGATTTTGAGGAATCCGAGTATGTGACGTCACAAATGTTGATTGGTTTGTTGATGTTTAACGGCACTGTGACAGTCAAGAGTCAAATGTGCCAAGAGGGTGTTAAAAACTAGGGTGCTTAAGTTAGGACAGAGAAGAAAGAGAGGTGGGATAGAGGAAAGGAGGAGGGAGGGAGAGAAGGTGAATTATGGAAAGAACTTAAGGTAAAAAGGAAGGTTATGAAGGTAAGGCAGAGAAGGAATGGGAGCTTTAGAATAGGTGGAATAAATTGACCATTTTACAACATTTTGAATTAAGGCCTTATTACAATGATTTATGCAAATTTGAGAGCAAGTAACACCTCATTGCTAATGAGAGAAAGTAAAACATCATTGCTAAGAGCAAGTAACACTTTATTGCTAATGAGAGCAAGTAGCACGTTGTTGCTAATGAGAGAAAGTTACACGTAATTGCTAGGACAAGTAACACTTCATTGCTAATGAGAGCAAGTAACACCTCATTGCTAATGAAAGCAAGTAACACTTCATTGCTAATGAGAGCAAGTAGCACGTTATTGTTAATGAGAGAAAGTAACACGTCATTGCTAGAGCAAGTAACACTTCATTGTTGCAAGTAATGAGTAACACGTCATTGCTAAGAAAGTAACACTTCATTGCTAAGAGCAAATGAAACAAGTGACACGTCATTGCTAATGAGAGCAAGTAACACGTCATTGCTAATGAGAGCAACACTTCATTGCTAATGAGAACAACACTTCATTGTTAATGAGAGCAAATAACAATCCATTGCTAATGAGAGCAAATAACACTCCATTGTTAATGAGAGCAAATAAAATTTTGTGACATCACAACAAGAAAACCTTTGAATTTCCTTATCTTAACTTCGTTTAAGTTATTTTTAGACCAAGAGGTTTTGCATCATTCCCCCAATCAAATTTGAAAGAGAAATTTTTCAAACAATCTTTAAACTTTTTGATTTGCCATAACTCACAAATTACAGGTAACATGTTTGAAAGACTATTCTGTTCAGAAGTTAATAGTTCTTTCTGGTTTGGTTTGGTTTATGTTTAATGGTACCACGACAGTCAAAGTCAAATATGCCAAGAGGGTCTTAAAAACTAAGAGGAAAGAGAGGTGGGATAGAGGGAAGAAGGGGATGAGGGAAATAAATTAAGGTAATAAAAGAAAGGGGAGGAAGGTAAGGCAGAGAAGGGAAGGAAAGGGAGATTTAGATTAGGTGGAATAAATTGCTGTTGCAAAGAAAGGTGATGAATTTGGAGGTAGGATTGTTCTTGAAAAGATCGGAAATTGAGATGGAGAGGTGTGATCTGGAGTTCAGGTATATGGGACAGATTAAGAGAATATGCTTGATCGAGAGATAGGTGTTGCATGTAGGCAGAAAGGAGCAGGGAAGCCGGAAAATAAGGTGAGAGTGGGTGAGAAAGGTATGGCTGA
The DNA here is from genome assembly GCA_020152595.1 of Chiridota heheva. NCBI lineage: Eukaryota > Metazoa > Echinodermata > Holothuroidea > Apodida > Chiridotidae > Chiridota > Chiridota heheva. The sequence goes on from JAIGNY010003333.1 coordinate 565,722, forward strand.
GGTGAATGCAGGTGATAACAACGTCCTCCATGCGGTTGCGACTGTGCAGGGGGACGTTGGCCCCTACTGTGGGTTTGATGGTGCGAAGTCTGTTACTGGTCTCGAGATTCCACGAGTCTTGCCAGGTACGTTTTACTGAGGTAGCTGGAAGTGGAGAAACGGAGGTCTGAGTGTGTGATAGGAAAAGGAGAGATGTGATTCGACAGAGCATTGTTGGCAGCTCTGTCGTTGCCGGGAATGCCGATGTGGCTGGGGATCCAAAAAAAGATAAAATTTCTTTCTGGTAAAATCTCTAAATAATCTACCTGTCCACATGCCTTTAAGCTGGTGTATTATCTAAAATGTCAGTACTTAGTAATTTCCTCTACATTCTAATTGGCCAGGCCGAAACGTGATGTGATTTTGCAGCTATGAAAGGTTCCCTCAGTGTGTACAAATGGTGGTAGTTTTGCTGTGATTGTATTGAGATAGTAAAAGCTGATGCATGTATTACCCAAAATGTCTAGTTTCCAGTCATTTCCCATTTTCTACATTCTGATTGGCAATGCCGAAACGTACGTCATCTGATTTTGCAGCTTTATGAAAGGTTATTTAGTGTGTACAAATGGTGGAAGTTTTGTTGCGATGGCATTGAAGGTTAAAGTGATGTATTACCCAAAATGCGAGTTTCCAGTAATTTCCCAATTCCCAACATCATGATTGGCTAAGATGGAACATCATCTGATTTACTGCAGTCCACAACATGCCCTATCCAATGTTTCTGTGTACAAATGGTGGTACTTTTTTAGGCTCATATTGAGATAGTAGTATATCTTTGAAGTATTACCCATTCATTACATAGATTGTACAACAAGTGAACGACGGAACAGATTTACATGCATTTTCATGAGAATCTAAAACTAAAAATGACAAATTGAATGCTAGAAATTTCATTTCCGAAATTCACAACTACTTTATGTGATAATATGCTTTCAGTCAAGCATGGCTTTCATATCAGTAATAAAGCCATGTTTATAATTTTAGCCATGATTTTGTGAAATTTGCCATGCAAAAGACGGCTGCACAGCTAGCTCGATGAACCTTGCATTCATATACTGTGCACAGACATCTGATACCTCATATACTGTGCACAGACATCTGATACCTTATGGGGTATTAAATGGTGTCAAAGTTTAATATCAACAATGTTTGTTTCACAAGAGTCATAACACCCAAAGAGTATATGTACCTTTATTTGCTTAAACAAAGATATGACAAAGTTAAGAAGCCAACTTTGTTTCTTTTTCATCAAGATTACTCAACACTTCTTTGTGTACACTAAACAATAAACTTTTATGTAAACAAAGATAAAGATTCCTTTATAAAGTTAACTTCTGTGGTAGCATAGATGCAGATACAAGGCCTGGGTTTGTTCTTCGTTTCTGTATTTGTTCTTTTGTTTGCCTCAATATATTGTTATTATCTGCATTATATAAAAAAGAAATAAATACAAAATTAATAGGCATCTCACCATAATGGAATTTATTTCTATAGGAAGGCAGTAGCCTGAATTTAAAGGTATATTGTCAGGTAGAGACTTTATATTGTCAAAAAGAACTTTGAATTCTGAACTGAATAATTTTAAAATTACCACAAAGCACCTCTAGTTGCTGAGATTTACTTACTGTACAGCTCAAGTAAGTTACAGTAAAGTCTGAAAACTGTGGGTAATTTATTTACAGTTGTAATAGGTATGTCTGCTTGTGTAATTTTTTCCAGTGTGAATGGGGTAATTAACATAAATGGGCTCCACAAAATACCCTTGCATTACTACCATATTTGAATGTTCTTTTGTTCGTTATAAAATTTCAGTCTGTATAAGTGGTAGTAAAGTTATGTCAAAGACATCTGCATGCAAAATATACAATCTCTAAGTCCCTAGCCAATTATATCACACAAGTCCTAGAACAGCATCTTCTCCATTATTTTCCGCTCTCTCCATGCCAAAAAGTTTCTCTATACAGCTTTCCGTACCTGACACCAGACTATTCATATAAAAAGTCTGGTATAATGTACCCCAACCCGACATCCGGTATCCCATACTTGTTTACACTCATAACAAAGAGCCCTACACAGAGCACTGTGGAAGGCACCTTTGGGCTATACAATTATCATTGTACCTTGCATTGCATGTAAACAGTTAGTGGTCAACGTTAATGTGAGTGAGGATGATGAGCAGGGGATTGGATTGCATACTGGTCTGGCAAGCTAAGGGCTTGTGCAGTGTAGTGTGATGTTGGCAGTCTGGTGATTTAGGTTTGAAATTGGAGAATTTCTTCATGTCTCTCAGGTTTATTTTACTGAATCTTTGTCCACTTTCTTCATAGCGATGAATTGTCATTATACACGCACACAAACCGTACGTACCACTCAGTGTACAATGCCACTGCAGGTAGCAGTAAAACATTCACAAAGTATCTAATGATATCACTGGCATATCTACATAATTTAAGTTTTAGTGATATGAATATTCATCACCACATTCTTACTGAAAACAAAGCAGGTTTTGAAGGTATTGTTTTAAATTCATTCACGTTTGTTGTTTGTTAATGCACTGTGACAGTCAGAGTCAAATGTGCTCAAAAGGATGTTAAAAATTTATGGTGCAAGAGTTTAAGGTTGAGGAATGAGAGGTGGTACGAAGGAGAGAAAAATAAAGATAAATAATAAAGTATACAAATTTAAATAAGAATAAACAAATTAGATAAATAATGAGGGGGAGGGGGAGGGGATAGTGGGTGAGAATGAGATCAAGTGGAATAAGTTGCTATTGCGGAAGAGTTACAGTACTGCCCACAATAAATTGGTCGTGGCAACCAGAAATAGCATGACGCCACGTTAAAACCACAGTAGAAATCAGTGGCAAACGGCCGGGTTTTCATTCTATTTCTATTAAAAATGACGGAACGGGCAACGGCTTTGTGCTTAATCAACCATACAATCAAATTGAAAAATTAGCCCGGACTTAACATCTTAAATTTATCTCTAACGTTGAACAATAAATACATAATTCTATCATCGTCTGGAGTGGGTTCAGCAATTTAATTTTTCAAAACAAGAAAAAATATACAACTTCAAGATACAAACAAAGGAAGGTATACGAACAAATGACAATTACCATGTTGAAATTCTAATTTTGTTTAACTTATTAATATGCATGAATCACCACCACAAACATTAGGTCACATCTGCAGACCATGAGCTATCTGTGTACCACACATGATGTGAATCAATTTATAGTTTTTAGATATCTTGTTTACTTGTGCTTTTTGTTTACAAAATCCTGCCCACTTTATATTAATAAAATTAAAACATACACACTAGCTAACATCATTATAATCACAAATATCAAACAAAACAGACATGTGATTGTCAAAATAAGAGCATTTCAAGATTTTTATATTAAGTCCCTCCTACTCATTAATATGCATGATATCAACACCAAAAACAATAGCGCACATTGACAGACAATGGGCTACATGTGTAACAAATCTGACATGAATCCAGTTTACCATTCTTGAGATATTGTGTTTACAAGCTCTTTTCAGCAAAATATATTAAGCCCCACCCACTGTGCATATTCATGAAGTTCAATAACGTTTTTACATCATGAACATACAGTACACACCAGCTAATATCATAATTATTCCATATCTGAAACAAAACAGACATGTACTTGTTAAAAATAAACATTACAAGATTCTTACATAAAGCCCTGCCTTACTCATTAATATGCATGATATCATCACAAAAACAATAGGGCACATCTACAGATCATGGGCTATCTATGTACCGCACATGACATGAATCCAGTTTACCATTCTTGAGATACCATGTTTACAAGCTCTTTTCAGCAGAATCATATTAAACCCTGCCCACTATGGATGTTATTTTTCAACAAACGTCCTAAACGTCTCCAGACTTTCCGATGCCAAGTCATAAATCAAAAGCAATAACATTTGTAACTAAAAATGTAAAGTTAGTTAAGTCTCACCTGCCATGATATATATTTTATTTTCTCATTTTACAATTAGTAAGAATGCATGTTTTTACAAGTAACATAGATTAGAAAGTGTCCCCATACCTACTTCAATGTAAGAAATATCATAGATACAAATATTTTCATTGTTATGCAAATAAGCTTATTAGTATGCACACACAACCCCCTAATCATGTTCAACTGAGCAATACCAATGCCATCTACCATTGTACCAAGTTATTATCTGAGGTTAATAATTTTGTACAAAAGTCTATTCTTATGCAAATAACCTAATTAATATGCACATTACACATCACCATTAGAGTAGACAATGCTCTCACACATATGATCATTTGTGTAAACTTAAATCCCCACACCCACTTTAATTTCAGAGATATCATAGATAGAAATATTTGCATTGTTATGCTAATAAGCTAAATAGTATGCATACACAACCCCCATCATGCTCAATTGGACAGTACCCCTGCGCCATGCTACATGAATGTACACCATTCATAACTTAAGTTATGAGCTCATGTTTAACATTTGTTGACAACGACGCCAACAACAACACCGATGACGACAAGGATGATCCCTATGTCTCTTCATCCTGTTTGCAGGAGAGACAATAAACCATTTCTTCAGGAATGTTTGATGTGGCACTGAGAAGAAAAACATTCTTACGTAATAGGTCTAAAAAGATTTAAGGCCTAAGTACAGCAATCATGGAGTTATTACTTTAAATTATTTGGGCACTGAACTCCCATCAAGGTTTATTTGGGAAAGACACCCCTGATCCCCAGGTACTTTCTGCCACAGAATTGAGTTCAATGGGGTGGCCGGTACACTGCTGGAAAAGCGAAGCTGGAAAAGCGAAGCTAACTCTTAAATCTGTACCGGTGCTCACAATACAGTGCAGACTGATTTTTCAGTAGGGGCCTAGATGTATCTAATTATTTTTGGCTTTTGTATTTTTCTGCGACATTATCGTAGAGCATTTCTCGGAAACATTCATTTGTTTCTTCTTTTGCTTGGACTTCAAGCTTCATTTGAAATGTGTAATTATCAGGGATTATGTTTTCGTTTGAAACTAAAATTAAAATGATTTTATACCTATATTTATAACTAAATATTTATTCACAATGTATTAATCCTGTTTGGATTAATACATTGTGAATAAAGTTGTACACTTCCCATGGATGTACTGGGGGCTATCAAGTTAAAATGCTAACTCTCTGGATGAATTCAACTGTTAAATGATTAAGTTTATTTTAGCTAGTTTTAAAATAGATCGGGCTGTTAACTTAATATTTCATCATTTTTAAGAAAACAAAGCTTAAGTTAAGAAGGATAACATTAAAAATGACATGAACCATTGTGTAAATTTTCACACACTTTTGAAGTTTAAAGTGTTTCAATGCAACATTAAGTCTTGCAAGACCATAGGCGTGCAGGACAGTTTCATTTGGGGGAAACATTTTTGCCCGAATCCTCCAATCTTGCCCTAATTTAATACAGTTCATGAATATACTCATAAAATCCACATTTCATGTTGCCACAATGCCAAATCATCTGCTTTTAAATCAGTTTTGCCCGAATTTGATTAATTAACTACTTAAAATCAGAAAATATTTGAGTTTATGACCAAAACATGTTCACGCTGTCTCACAATTTGACACATAAATGTGTGGCACATGCTAAATTTCCCGGATTCCATCTTTTAACTTTCTAATTTTTCACTCAAATATATACAGTCAAGAATTTGGTTACTTATTTCTTAATTTTGTTTCTCTTTTATTCAGAAAACATTTAAGTCAGATTTTTTAACACAGTTTTTCCTAAATTTTGATACCCATTTTCCTCAAATTCTTGGGTGCCCAAATTTTTTTTGGGGCACTCTGCCCCCTCCCTTTACCCCGACGCCTATGTGCAAGACTCCAACACCTCATCATCAGTATTAATTAAAGTTAATAACAACGTTATGCATTTAGACATAACCTTTCATCATTTTTCATGCTGTCACAATGGCCACGCAATTGCCATGGTAATAATTATGCATTTCATTTTTGTGTGGCATACGTGGTTACCATGGATTGACATGCTTAAACCTGATGTATGATTCTATGTCAATTATTCTACCATGGTTTTAACGTGGCGTCATGCTATTCCTCATTGCCATGACCAATTTATTGTGGGCGGTTCTGTATGTTGGAGGCGGGATTTTTCATGAAGAGATCAGAGATAGGGGTGGAGAGGGTAGACTTGAAGTTGAAGTATAAAGGACAGGTTAAGAGGATATGCTTGATCAAAAATTCAGTATTGCAAGTTAGGCAGAAAGGTGTGAGGGAGTCTGATAGGAGGTAGGAGTGGGTGAAAAGGAGTTACTAAGATGTATGCGGATGACAACATCCTTTCTATGATTGTGACTATGTAAGGGCAGGGGTGGGGGGAGGGGGGGGGCTTTGGGATTGAGAGTGTGAAGTGTGTTGCTATTCTCAAGATTCCAGGAGTCTTTCCAAGTTTCCTTCTTTCATGGTCAATACTGAAAGGTGCATCACATGTCAAAATTGTCTGTATCTTTTCATGTTTTTTTTTGTGTGTTTGAGTCAAAATATTATTTCAAATTGTATTACCATTGGTATGTCATTTCTTCTCATATCTTCCACAACTTCTCGGACACGGGTCAAGTTGTTGTAATCCCATCGAGACAACTGGAATCCAAGAGCCCAATATGGTGGCATCTTTGCCCTGCCAACGGCCTAAAAACAGAAGAAATTGTAGAGAACTACACAAAGCATCATGGAATAAATGTATTAAACACATGTGACATCTGCCACATGCTCTCATTTGGACTTCAGGTTGTTCATTTTCAAGAATTAAATGATGACATAACCTGTGTATTGTACAATCATGTGTATATCAGAAAATCATCACAAAAAAATGTTTTGGCCTCCCCCCTCCTCCTCCTGCTTTTGCCCTTTTCAATGTCGAGATTGTCTGCAATTTTTGTCATTAACCTTACCTTCAACAATGATACATGATGGAAGGCTTAAGGAATAAGTGCCAAATATATTATTTTTGTTGGATTGCAAGACTACATGAAGCAATATCTTCCCTTAGGAGAAATGGTCCATCAATCATTCACAGTTAATGCACACATCACCTCAGGCATATAATACAGAGCTACAGTACCTTTATGCAAATACATTTCTCCCACTAAAACACTTAATACGGATGAGTGATTTTAATCACAAAAGTGCCCTGATTACTCAGCATTGTCTTTCTGTAATCTTATACACACAAATAACTTGGGCTACGCGGCTGTGGTGTGCATAGGAATGGCAAACAAACAATCAATGTTTGGAGTGGAAACACAATACACTGAACAGGAAGTCGGGTTGATAATTGTCATGCTTGAGTTTTCAGGATTAACTCAGGTGTCGGGTGCGGTTAGGCTAAAGGAGAAACTTTTCAGCATGTAGTAGTGACAACCATGGTTGGGGGATCATTATTTGACCTCTTTCGTTGATCTTTTTATGGTGAAAAAACTATCACTTTGTGGTGCCGGATATAACTGCTAGCTAGAGTGAGGGTATATGTTTGTTGCCCCACCTTTTAGATTACAATGCCCTTCCCTTTTCTCTATTCTTTTAATTCATTTAGCCGATGGGGGAGGGGAGAGTGGGCCCATGCCCAGCCACCCCTTTAAATCCATTGGTGATATCACAGTCTTATACATTCCTCAATGTTCTTTTTGTAAGTAACTGTGATTTACTACCTGTGACTTAACAGAACTGTAGTTCACATTGTGAGATTTAGTCTTCAACATTGTGAGACCTAGTCTTAACATTGTGAGACTTAATCTTAACATTGTGAAACTTAGTCTTCACATTGTAAGACTTAGTCTTCACATTGTGAGACTAGTCTTCATATTGTGAGACTTAGTCTTCACATTGTGAGACTTAGTCTTCACATTGTGATACTAGTCTTTACATTGTGAGACTTAGTCTTCACATTGTGAGACTTAGTCTTCACATTGTGAGACTTAGTCTTCACATTGTGAGACTTAGTCTTTACATTGTGAGACTTAGTCTTTACATTGTGAGACTTATTCTTCACATTGTGAAACTTAGTCTTCAACATTCAACCAAAAAATCCAAACAATACATCTTGTTTTTGCACCATTACCTGTCAATCAACAAAGGGTATTTTATTCAGGTAAGTAAAATATTATTTGATTTCACAAATTGATCTTACCATGGTATACTGTTGAACAACATTTTCGGAGAGGGTCCCATAAAGATATAAAAGTCAAGAACTCCTCCGATTGGACGAAATGTTATTGAAGGAGCGGGCTGCAAGATGACATCTGAGAGTGAATATATAAAGAGCACCGTAAAGCTATTTTGAGCATCAAATTATAATATTCAGGTTTCAAGACAACCAAAAGCTGATACAATTGAGATCATAATATATGTAAATCACATGACTTAAGAAAGCACGTGTTCAAAGGAGTTATGGCACCTGGGAAAAAAAACCAGGGTCCATGATGCTGATAGCCGGGCTCTCCCAATAATTTACAAGGCATTATTTTTCACAGCATTCATATTTGCACATTTTACGAGAGTGCCCTACAGTGCTTGTCTATATTGGTCCTGGCCCCTAATATCAAAACTTGTTGGAGGCCCTGAAAAATACTGCTCGACTGTTTCACAGAAAAGAGCATTTTCCTCTTCTTGTGAAGCATTTGCAACTATTATAATATGCAGGGGCTCCATTTCTTCGATGCTGGCTATAACGTCATTGAGTTCAATGTAAAACTTTTAAATTAACGGTACAATTTTTTAGCCTTAAAAAGATTGTTCATAAATTAATTTTGATACGTTGTTTAACAATAACAGTACAATACAATACCAAGCTCAACAAACTGCATATCAAGTTTAAAAAAAAAAAAACTGTATCTGGTACAACAACTAAAAGAATACTGTTTGCTGTTCTTTAAAAAGTGAAGAAGTACACTGACCCATGGCGTTACTGTTCAAGAAGAGGACTCCATGGGCACTTCCATCATCCTCCACCACCATATAGAACGGCTGATGTCCGTACAGATTCCAGTCGTCCTGCATGACAAAGGAAAATCACACATTAAAATGGACATTAATATCAAACCATGATAACCAATCCGTATATATGTGGTGTGATAATGTTCTTGAAATATTACATACCTCTTGAGGCTTCTTCAGAGGGTGCCCACCTTGCCCCCATTTGCCTCCAAACTGCCCCACTTTACTTTCAACCTGCCCCTCATTACCTCCAAGCTGCCCCTTACAACCTCCACCCTGTGCCTCTCTCACAAACCCTGTAGATTTATTATGCAAAGACAGTATTTTGATAAGTTAATTTCTTTCATGCATGCATTAAATATATTGATTCTTCTTTAATAGTAATTTTATATTTGAACTGCCTCAAACTACATGGCCCCTGCTACTTTGTAAATGCCCCCCTTTAGTCATTAGCACCTTGCCCCATTTTAGTTCAAGATACAGGTTTCTCTTGTACCAATGTTCAACAAATGGGCAAAAAGGTACTTGTCTATCAGTCATTTGATAAAATCCACTTGTCCGCCACCTGTTAAATCAAAAATGTTCTTGTCCTTGTTTTAAAATGGAACAACAAAAATAGGTTGTTTGCTGCAGTGCTCTTCTGTCAGCTTCACATGTCCCACATGGAGGAAATGGAATTAACAGAATGAGGGACCTGTTAAATAAGTAATAATAATGAATGTAATAAGTGACCCATCCTTTCAGCCACCTTTGATCCAGTATACTGTACCCATCAACCCATAGTGGCTCTACAAACAATGCAGAATAAATTAGTAATATTTTGTCTAATTAATAGGCTCCCCCTCCTCCATGAGACAAAATTTCCCTTCTCTTACTCCCCTCGTAAGTGTATAACTATGTCTGATATGTCAATTTTGATTAAAACATAACACAAATTTATTTTCATTTGACCTTAGAACAAGGTCAATGAACTTTGTATACTACAATATGCTATATCTAATCACTTAAGGCAAATTTTGGTTTCATTTTATGTACAATTAAGTTTCAAAACAATTTTTATATTATTAGTACAAGTTATTTCATTGGTTTTAAATAATAATTATGCTGCTACAAAGTTGCCTCTAGATAATGTCCCGGCTGTCACGCTAGCTTGTCCCGGCTGTCACGATAGATTAGGGAATAAAATTAAAATCTGTGGGAAGATTAAGATAGTTTTTATACCACATGTACTACAACTTGTTATCAATAGATTTCATTATGTAGTTTGTAGACAGACCTTCAGGTAAGATAGTAGTATACAATTTAAACAAGTTTTAAAATCTTGCCTTTTTTTCTTTCTGTGACATGAACATTTTTGTGGATTACTTGTAAATGCGATGTAGTACATGTAGGTTATGAAAATTTGGTCATAGATACATGTTGTCCCGGCTGTCACGATAGAGTTAAGGGAATAAAATTAAATTCTGTGGGAAGATTAAGATAGTTTTCATACCACAGGTACTACAACTTGTTATCTACAGATTTCATTATGTAGTTTGTAGACAGACCTTCAGGTAAGATAGTAGTATACAACTTAAAGAAGTATACAAATCTTGTCTTTTTTTTCTTTCTGTGACATGAGCATTTTTGTGGATTACTTGTAAACGCAATGTAGTACATGTAGGTTATGATAATTTGGTCATAGATACATATAGTACTCATCAATCTTCATTCATGCTAGCTTGTCCCGGTTGTCATGCTAGCTTGTCCCAGCTGTCATGCTAGCTTGTCCCAGCTGTCATGCTAGCTTGCCCCAGTTGTCATGCTAGTTTGTCCCAGCTGTCATGCTAGCTTGTCCCAGCTGTCATGCTAGCTTGGCCCAGCTGTCATGCTAGCTTGGCCCAGCTGTCATGCTAGTTTGTCCCAGCTGTCATGCTAGCTTGTCCCAGCTGTCATGCTAGTTTGTCCCAGCTGTCATGCTAGCTTGGCCCATAGGTTTATGAATATTTGGTCCTAGATACATGTAGTACTTATCAAGCTTCATTCATGCGTTATGATAGTAAATAACTTTTATATTCAAATTTTCCTTGATGTCTGAATGTAAGAATTTCTTTATTAAATGTCCTGGCTGTCACGGTGGAACTGCCCAATTGTGACATTAGCCAATCAAGAACCAGAAAAGTTATTACAGGAAAGTTGTCCAAAAATAAAAGGTAGGTCACTTTCTACTGCAACTTTCGAACCGTATATGAAAATTCCGTTTTTTTGACCACTTGCGATTCTGATTTCCATTTTTTGACTCACATTTGCTGGAGACGCCTTTCTTCGTTTATAAGCCGCAGTATTTGTTCTTTTTTCTGATGAAATGTCCAAACGATGGATTTTTTACCAACATTACAGTCATGACAGTGTAAAAGCCCTACAATTTGCTGCAAACCAAAGAAATGTTGCGATGACGTCATGGAGAAGCAGAACCTGGGACAAGCAGAGGTCTGTTAAAAAGATGTATCTGTTAACAGTGTTATAAAAATAAATCTGATATTCGCTAAAAACCTTTAACTAAACTGTGGATGCAGTACCAGTTCTAAACAAAAACAAATCTCAACAACGTATTGATAACACTGAAGCCTGAATATCATTTTTATCAACACCATCAAAGCTAGAGGATGCTAGAGGATTCTAGAGCTAGGCCTTACGTTAAGCCTCTAACAAGTTTGGAACTCTTTACCGTTTGCTTCCCTAACACTAACATTAGTTGTAACTTCAAGTTGTAGCCTAACCTATAGCCCCAGATGAATAGGTTAAGAGGCCTAGATGAATAAGGAAAACAACTTACCACAGGCGCTACATCTCTGGTGAAAATCGACCATCTTTTATAGTTCAAATTGTGTCTGTACTGACGATGATTGTGTTCACCCAGACCGTAAACATTTTTAGAAGGCAATTTGACTGATATTTGGAGAAACTGATCTTCGTAAGTGAATCCAGGCAAAGACGAGTCAAATCTGTGGAAACCGAAGTAGGCGAATTACGTAATATATTTTGTATGGCACGGAACATGGCTAGATCTCGATCAGAATGATCATCATCCAAATTTTCCTGTTTAAAGCAAAAATAAGAAACAATTCACCAGCATGAAATGCTGATAATATTTATAACCATTAATTTTCTGTTTTTAACACGATATTGTTATATATCTTTTTTGTTTGTTTTTTGTTGCAACTGTTGGATTTGAATATTTACTGCTAAGTTTTTTTATTGGTTGAAGAATCAAGCTCCGCCTTCCAGTTACCTTGGGCCTAATGCATTTTAAATGTTTGGTCCATGGATAATTCCCGAAAATTGAAGAAATTTTCCCGATTGAAAGAAAAGAAGCCATCGAAAGTGACTCTTTAAAATCAAGTCATTAGACCTTCATTACTAGGAAAAAGGAGGAGTGGAGGAGGGGTGGTGGTACGCGAGTCTCCGATTCCTACGCCACTGCGATGTTTGTACAAGTCTACCAGAAGCGCCACTTCCTTTGTTGGTATGCTCAACATGAAACCTTTACCGATATGAATAAAAACAACAACACAGCTCAAAATATTGCCAATTGAACCCCAATAATTTGAATTGTTGTCGTTTCCCTGTCCCTTTTTCTCTTTATCAATGAACGAACAAAAAATAAATGCACCGGTAATAAATGCACCAGTAATTTAAACTGCCCACTCTACATTTTTTCTTTTTGGTCACATGCAGGCCCGGGCAATTACTGGGGAACAAAGATGCAAAGGAATTGTCCCTCCAACTACCAGGTTGTTGGTAAAATAATTTAGCATACTTAGCTTTTGAAATGTTGCTGCTCCTCCCCCTCCCCCTCACCTCACCCCCTTCCTCTCCCTTACACACACACTTACCCATTTCGTGGAGGAAAATACCGTCCTGGGCCTGTTGGCCAAATTACGACACCTCTCAAGTCACAATGCGTTTTTTTTTTTTTTTAATTCTCTCTGTCTGTCCCCGGGCCGAAAACTATACTTACATTACAGTTCCTGTACTTTTTCTTCGTATTACTAATCCAAACACTGGTTCTGTAGTATATTCAACCTCGTAAGCTGCATTTGTAGATTTTGTCGATGGTGCAGGTATTTCCAAAAATTCTGTTGGTATTTCATATCTGTCATTGTAGGGGTCAATGAACTGTGAACAAATGAAGATTGGACATGAACAGATGAACAAAATGCTAGATAATTTTTGTCTTCTTTCTATGAAATTCTGTTATACTATTTGGCAATATACAATTGGAGAATAACGTTAACATGATAACTGGCCTAAGAACAGTGACGTGTGACCAAGACCCGCACCCAAAATCTAATTCTGGCCCCTAATTGCAAGAGGACTAAGTAAAATTTAGAGTTAAATATAGTTATATCATCAAAACATTGTTCTGCCCTGAAATCGTCTCTGGGGCTGGAGATTGAAGATTGAAATCGTTCCGCCAATAAAGTGGTTTGGTCACCGTTTTAATCTGGAAATGATTTTTTTTAAAGTTAAAATGGAAGGAAAGGAAAACTTAGGTTAAATAGCACTGGCATGACCAATGGCAGAATGACGCGGAACAAATCAAGTTTTTCATAGGTTTGAATAAAAATTTAAAAAAATCATCGGCAAACAATTAATAAAACACCCTTTCTGTGGTGCTTCCAGTATGCAGCAAGCGTTCATGGCGACTTCACATTAATGACATATCATCATGTTCGTTATCGCTATAGAAGTAAGGGACTGTGCAGTTATTCAATATTAAATGCTTAATAATAAGTTTCAATTTGAAGCTATAAATCACACCTTTTTTCACTTTTTAAGACTTGAACAAAGCTATTCATGTGGAACTAAAAACTGTTCCATGATCAGCAACACTTCGTTATAACTACAAGCAAAGTAAAGTAATTCATACAAAACATTGTTTATTCATTGCTGCAAAAACAAACTCAGAATGGACTTTGGATTCTGTTTAGATTCAAAACAACTAACATCAACAAAATTGTTCAGCCTTAGGTGGTCGGCAAAGTTATTAAAATGAATGAAAATATATTAAAGAGGCAATAAATTGCTATTCGCGCCTCTTTTGATCATATTTTTCCCTGTATTTAAAAATACAGCGACTTTTGCTTATGAGTGTTAATATGGCAGAATGGATAAGGCGAAGGGATCCGCTTTTGAAATTTGCTTTTGTGCCAAACGTAACGAGTTCGAATCTCGTCAAGGCCACTTTTTGTTGTCTTTTCCGCTCATTTGAATTAAGACATAGAGCTTTTAAGTGAGATCATATCAATTAATAGACCCATTATCTGATTATTAAACTAACGACGAATTTGTTCAGCTCTGTTCAACTCAGCCGTGTCATGTTACCACACATACATACCGTACTACAACATGCATTTATGTTAGTCCTCAAACACACACTGTATATACCTTTTCAAACCGAGTTAAACCGAACGTGATTTCTTCAGTACTTCGGCCAATCAAATGCTGGGGGTACTTTTTCTTTGTTTCCAAACCAATCAGGTGCAGGTTTGAGGAAAAAAATGTAAGCAGCAATGCGCGCGCGTATTTCCTTCATGTGTAACGCACGTATGAAACGTGCGCTTGAAAACATTTCTTCATACGCGTGGTCCTCTACCGTGCGTAAATTGTGTAGACGGCCAAGATTCCTTCAGTATTCTATTCTTCAATAAGATTCCTTCAGTAAACGATTGGTCCATTATGGACACGTGAATCTCGGCCATTTGACATTATTTTAATTTGTTATCCGGAAAATGCCAATTTAGATTTGAAAAGGTCTATAATACTAGGTCTATGCGCTTTTCTGTCAGTGAGTAAACAATTGTAAAACGTTGATGACGTGTGCAACTACACGACATGTACTTACTGACGTCATTGTGATTTGCTATAAGACGATAGTGCCTCTTTAAGTCTCTACAAATTTCATTATTTCATACGGCCTATATTATTTTTCTCTTTGCACGCGATGTATGCCGGAATTATACAAATCTGTCTTCTTGTATGGAAGACGATAACAGGGAAGGGGTGGGGATGGTCTTACCCTACATTCTTAATATTACTTTTTGATATGAGATATCATAGATTATCCCTTTAGGATTTTGCATAATAAGTAACCCCTCATGTATCTCAAAGGCTAACCAGTCCGGCAGCATGCCTATTAATGGAACATAAATGTTCCTAAAAATTGGAACATTTTGCTACATGGAAGCCGCCATTTTGTGTTATTTTCCATGATCCTTTGCTATCCTAACGTTAAAGCCTTATGCAATATTACATATTTCCAATTTGAAATACCTCTGGGAAAAATATCTTTGCTAGAGGAAACTTAAAACTCATGAAAATGCCATCATCACTATCTACCTACTGTGGTGTAGCGGTTATCATACCTGTCTACAGACCACGAGGCCCCGGGTTCAATCCTGGGGTGGGTAGACACGCCAGTGCACCACAACTGGTTATCAAAGGCCGTGGACATTGACTTGGTTGTCGATGTTATGTCTGTCCGTAGGTCGTACCTGTGTTCTCGTCCGGATCGTATTAAGCGTTTCGTGATAGCATTTGTACTATCATAACCGAATACGCAGGCGACGACCCCGTCATTGTCATTGTGTGTTCAAGTCCAAGTCCTGTCATAGGCAAAACTTTTCCACTCCCATTTAATATGTTCGTTCCGTTTTTGAAATATTAGAACTAATAGACAATAGAGCTAGGCTTTTAGGCAGGAAACAGCCATTTTTTTTTTTCATTTTTTTTTCTTCAACACAATGATTTTTGATATTTAAAGTAAATAAATTAGAAACTATAACGTTCTATCGCAACATCTGAGCAATATGGCTGCATGACTTCAATATTCTCGTGTGTTATACATGTTCCTTTTAATAGGCATGCTCCTGGACTGCTAGCTGCACCCTGATAAAATAAACTTACAACATTACTGCATTCTGTAGTTGATTTCAAACATTGAAATGGCTTTAGTAAGTTTGCATATCAACTGCATTATCTTCATTCATTACCAGGATTGTTTGAATCAGACGTGGTTTTTTTTATTTTTTTTATTTTTTTTTATGGGAAGGAAAATAACCTTAGGTCCCCTTTTTCATTTCAAATGCAATTAATCTTTACGAATTAAATTGTGTTTTCAACGTTGTAAAACAAAAAAAATGGTAGCAAGATATATCATACTGCACAACCAGCATTCAAACATCAAAAAAAATATGAAAGAAATTAAATGAAACTCTCCTTCACAATAGACATATAGAGGCGCTAACATTACCACGCTGGCTTTTCTACAAATGTACATAGTGCCATTTGGACCAACAGTTTAGCCCATTTTTTTTAAATGCGGTTCTGGTAAACCTTCATATTTACAGGCAACATAAAAAGTAAATAAAGTTCATTAGCAATTTTGTGAGGAAACATTTTTTATCCAATTTTTGTCATTAGAAACCCTTACGTCATCGCTTATGCTTTTCTTTCTACTGATGTCATTTTGCCATCAATTTGACTCAGAAGGAATATTCCTTAAGAAATGGCCTGATATCACACGATAAGGAAACACAGGGTATGTGTCTACTAAAACACTGTGAAATGGTAAATTTTGAACCGATCTAGATGATTTGATTTTGCTTCTTTCACATATTTTAATGAATTTTGAAGCATCTTAATCACCTAATTAATGTTGCCTCTGCCTGTCTAACTTTTAACAATGTAGCTTACATGAAATGTTATTTAAGTAAACATTATAGTGCATAATTTTTCATGCACAAGACCTGTGTGAAATTGGAAATAAGGGAAAGTTTTATGTCATTCTATTAACACTGCTTTAAAAATTTCTCCTCAACATTGGGACGCACCCCACACCCCCTCCACACACACACACACACAGACACACACACACACAGTTTGGGCTGAAGCAATTGAGTACATATAACTGTAGCTCAGCGTATTGCCAATTTTTTTCTCTATCAGTTCATCTGTTTCTGATACAAAATACTAAATGGTCTTTATCCTGTGTATGATTGCAGGTATTACGTGCACTGTACTCCACCGATAAATTCCCCTGAAATCTTCTACATGGACCAAATGGATCTCAACTATTCCCAACTTTGTTGAGCTGAAAAAATGTGTCTCATATCTATTTCCGTCCATTTTCTAATCATTACGCCGAAATTATGCTTCAGGGTCGAACCAGGATGCTTTAAGGGGCTGAGATTTTTGATGCCATCAAATAGCTAGAGAATCCTCAGGGATGCAACAAAGTAGAAGGAGGGACGGCCCTTGGAGACTCAGAGTAATGGACCCTGGTGTCATAGGCTACATTGGCGACGCCGTCACTACTTGTATAATAGCGTGGTTGATCTCTGATTAGCGATCGATTTTTATCGAAGTCATTATTATCAAAATTACTTTCATCACCATCATCATCGTCGTTGTCGTCATTATTAATATCATTGTTGTTGTCGTCGTCGTCATCATCATCACCACCACTACCACCACCACCACCATCATTATCATTATCATTGTCTTCGTAATCACCTTCACCATCTTCGTCATCACAGTCGTCGTCTCCGTCATCATCATCGTCATTATTACAATCATATCCATGATCAATATTCCGTCGTCATCATTCTCAACAATGACCATCATCTGATTTTAATCATCGTTGCAAATATGGTCGTTAATGACCATTCTATCATCAGATAATGGGAAATCATTGGTACACACATTCCAAAACATAAAGAATGTGCTTTCTTTTCATGTATATAATATATCACATTCATAATGCTAAAAACATGCTTACCTTAAAATGCAACCTGTCATTTGTTTGTTGCTCAACCTGTAGCTCAATGGTATTTACATCTCTTCCATAACGCGTTCGATACCTCTTATTTCTTTCTAGCCGAGCCTTCCAACCTAATGTTGTATCCGTAGGACCACTTTGTAATGTGTACCCATAATCTATCGGGTGGAAACACCATGGCACACCCTCTGTGGATGACATCTTCCAGAAACAGCCACGGGTTTCGCATGACTCTTGGTTGGCCCCCGGATCTGTGTAACAATCGTATCGATCCTTATCTTGCACGGACTCATAGTATCCAAAGTTGGGGTCCTCTTCTTCTTTGAGACCAAAATAAAGCCCCAGGCTTAGAGCTATTCCAACAACCGCCACGAATAGCAAACCCCATGTTACAATTTGTCCGAGTTTCCCCATGCCTCGCTAGCGACTAATACATGAAAGCAGTCGTATTTGTCTAAGTTGGTAGGTGGATATAGTCAGCGGAGAAGTATAGTAAAACCGTAAATACAGTAACTACCAAAAGACCGCAAATACAATAACTACCAGTAACACCGCAATAGTAGCTCCCAATAAGCCTATGCCTGTGTCATGTTCTTCTTTAAAATAAAAATATATTAGGTGCGATACTTGTAAGCGATTTTAAATAGCCAAAGTCTGTAATGAGTAGCTCAGTGTTTCCAAAGCTGCTGAAAGATGCCCGTGCAGTCGAGCGGTGGTGCACAAGGCTCAACGTGTTAGTCTTATTGTATAATGCAAATATCTATCACGGGTATATAACAACTTTGAAAGTCCATACATTGTTGCAATATAATCCATTTCAGACTGTTATAAAATTCTGGAAAGTTAACAAAAACAAAAATGATTTCGGACCGTATCAACGTTTTTTAATCCCGGGGACGTTTATTTATTTATTTTCTGTTATTTGCTAAATAGATGTACGTTATCAAACATGACAATATAACGTTGCTATAAAAAGAGTTACGGGGTAAGGAAGCGCACTATGTTGGTGATTTGTGATAACTTTTTAGGGTTGTTAACCAACAGTTGTTTGAGCTTCGTTTCAAAATGTTATACAACCCCGGAATTTACAACTTAGCATGCATGCATCGTAAACAAACGCAAATGATCAAGGTGCACGTATCGCCCTATTGTTGTTAGGTTTTCTTCACCTTGCTTCTGCGGAACGATATACTTACTGGTTCAACTCTATATAGCAAGGCGATGAAGAGTTTAAAGGGTATAGTAGCTTGATCGCTTGTCGACCCACATGGGTTCTCGCCAGGGCTTTTTAAAGGAATTTTCACTGGTGGGCCATTTCATGGTAAAAATGACGTCGGTAGACAGTGCTGGGAGATACAGATCCTCCATTTGTTTTACTTTTATGCGAAATTAATGACAACAAATTAAAAAAATTATCTCATGAAAGTAAAAATTTTCCTCCAAATCATAGGAAAATTGCTAATAAACCTAATTTACTTTTCATTTCGCTGATCAGGCCCTCGTGTAAAATATGTAAGGTGGCCTAACAGTACCAGAATTTTTGTAAAAAAGTTAAAGGGCCAATTGAAGTGACTGGTGTGCCAAATGACTAGCATAGTACTTATGTAAAAACAAGGCCTGGTTCTCGTCTCTGCTGTTCTGAATGAATGCCAGGTTTTATAGCACATATACCAGATAATGATGCTCGTGGTTACCCAGTGTAGACCTATTTAAACTGAGTTTTGTCAAACGTTGTTTTGTCCGTACTTGGACCAATCAACTGCTGGGGGAATTTTTTCCTAAGTTACCCAACCAATCAGGTGCAGTTTTGGTGGAGACTTTTGTAAGAAACAATGGGCGCGTATTATCTTCATGTATTACGCACATATGATACGTGCGTTTGAAAGCAATTTTTCATACCCTTTTGTTTGGTCCCAAATCAAACATGAATTGTTCAGATTTCTAGATTTCCCCCGTATTTGATTGTACAAAAAGATTCCCCCAGTCTACCATTGGTCCATAACGGACACGTGAATTTCGGTTATGTGACATTATTGGTCATACAGTAGGGTACGATAAATGTATTTTTCAGAAGTTGTTTCAGTTATTAGGGTCAAGGGTCAGAGGTCAAATATTTGATTTTAAGGGGTAATTATGTACTAACTAATACATTTTTGTGCCGCTTTAAATTCCGAATGTGCAAGACGAATACCAATCCTATGTTTGTATCATGATACTGTGTGTACATATACTTGTGTCCCGTAAACTCTAAAGTTCAAAGTTCACAGAGCTAGTGACCCCTTTTAATTATTTCTCCCGTAGTTTTTTAATGGTAAGAGTGATCTGAGCTTGGGCGGTGTCATGTAGTAGGGTAAGATAAATGCCAAAAAAATTTAGATATTGTGTTGGTGGTTAGGGTCAGAAATGAAAGGTCAAATATGCGATCTTAGGGGTAATTATGTGGTAGTTTGTACAATTTAGTACCACTCTAAACTCCAAGAACAGCAATATCTGTACCAACACTATGTTGTACCATGATACCTTGATACATGAACTTGTGTCCTGTAAATCTAGGGTCAAGTGGTCAAATGCCACATAACTAGTGACCGCTTTAAGTCATTTTCCCTCATACTTTTGGAAAGGTAATTAATGGAATTTTTCAACAGACTTCAAAAGTGGCAAGACCTATACCAATAATATATTGTAACATGATACCTTGGTACATTACCTTGTGTCCCGTAGACTCTGAGGTCACAAGGTCAAAAGTCACAGAGCTATAGTGATCCTGTTAGCTATTTCCACCACATTGCTGTGTGCTTAAGGATATGAGATCAGCAATTCCATGGATTGCTTTCTTGCTTAAATTAGTTTTCCGGAAATTGCCGATTCTGATATGAAAAGGTGAGTACAAATCTGTAATATTCTTGCTCACATTGCTATATATGTTTGAGTCTAGATAATACCAATATTGATGAGCATTCGCAAACTTCGTCATTGGATCCTAACATGGTTTCTCCCCTGGACCCAAAATGGCCATGAAATAATTTGGAACCACAAACCAGACAACGTGACAATTGGGATAAGATGACTTTGGATGACGAATAATAACTAATGCCAAAGCTAGATACTTGCTTCTAAGACAGTTACCACGTCATAACCCAATCGAATACAAGCTTGGGTTATCATCACCGTATGCAGGTAGGGTGCCTAATACGCTTGGGTGATCATCCCCGTATGCAAGTAGGTGGTGCCTAACAAGCTTGGGTTATCATCCACGTATGCATGTAGGGTGCCTAATACGCTTGGGTGATCATCCCCGTATGCATGTAGGTGGTGCCTAACAAGCTTGGGTTATCATCCCCGTATGCAAATAGGTGCCTAATTAGCTTGGGTTATCATCCCCGTATGCAGGTGGGGTGCCTAACAAGCTTGGGTTATCATCCCCGTATGCAGGTAGGGTGCCTGACCAGTCAAAGCATGTGTTGACGTTCCCACTTAAAATCTTCAGTCCCACAATACCACAATAGGAGCCCACATTAATATCAAGGCCCATAATATTCTACAACCCAAAATAAGAGCATGTTCAAGGGCTGTGCAGCGCGGGAAGGCGTGAATACTCATAAATCACCGAGCAATTTCTGATATTAATAATAAAAACACAATATTTTAACATGTATCTGTCTATTTGTAAATTATCGTACATACAATTTTAATCTTAAAGAGGAACGAAGACCCACGAAGGGCCCACTTTCAACTTTGCCCAGGGTCCAACAACCAAACTTGCTCTGTAAGCCATGAAAACAATAATCGTACATTTGATTTGATCCTACATTGACTGTATGAAGTCCATGTACCAACCCCTGATCACGATATCGATATTTTAAATTGTCAAGATCAT
>JAIGNY010003333.1:592500-710000 GCA_020152595.1 Chiridota heheva
TTATTATTATTATTATTATTATTATTATTTTTTAATTATTTTTTTTAATATTTTTTTTATTATTATTATTTTTTGTTTTATCATTTTTTTTTTGGGGGGGGGCGACACTCACACACACCCGGTATTTACGCCCCTGATGGACAGATATAAAGCAACAACTGAAGCTTAATTGCAATTTGTATTTAAATTTGTGACATGAAACCTGTGAATTTCTCGGATGTTAATTTTTTTTCCAATTCTTCACTAATTTTCTTTGAATGGTAGCAATTGAATATGACCTCTTGAGGTTTGGTATCATCTCCATCCTCAACGCTTAATCAACATTTAGGAGAAAGATATTTACGAGTACATTGAGCTGCCTTCTCTTTCATACGTCATAATTTTTGCATGAAACTCACGCACTCTTGTTGTAATTTAAAGACTAAATAGTTCAGAATTTGAATCTATTTCTGGTGAATATAACACCTTTATCTGTTAATATACCTTCAAAGTACCCAAGTGGGACATACCCTGAATCATGCCCAGAACCATATGGAACTTATCTTGAGCCCGTATTGAATGCCCTGTTCCATGTGTACCATCCCCTGACGCCTCTATACATTATGTTCCTGGCCCGTGTATAATATCCCCGGGCACATGGTATAGGCCTAATGACTCTGGTTTGGCATCCAACATTCTTGGCCCTCGTTTGTAATATCCCGTGTATTTGTATCATTGCTATACTATTGATAACCTGATCATGACAACACATGGATCAGCCGAGGATTTCAAAACGACGAAGGACTTATATAAAGGTCCTCGGAAAAAATACAAGCCATGATGATCAGATTCATCAAATAGTGTCACCTGCCGTCGTTTGAAAAGGGTCCTCGATTACGCGAAAGATTTTAATCCTTGTTAACACGACAACGTATATTTTTGGTCAAGACCTTTCATAAATTTTCAAAACAGCGCCAACTATCGTGGAAGCGTTAAAATGTACAATTTTTTTGATCAGTTTGCTAATTACAGATGTTAATACTCGAATGGTGCTTCCACGCGTGTATGATAATCATTAGTGAGATAAACATCTTACTCAGTATGCCTACATGCCACACACTACTTGCAATACTGTACAGCCGATGCATATGGCTACAGTGCACACAGTCATATGTTATCTGATTAAATAATCATACGCAAATCCTCGTGTAACCACTCCAAAAAGTGTCAAGTGGGCGTAGCTTCTTGTAAGAAAATGACGTCAAACACTTCATTAACTCTAGTTTGGGGATAGTATGAACGCCATATAGCTGCCCATGTATTGTATCCCAGGTTGGTGTATGTCCGCAGCCAGGGGCGGACTGGCCGTATGGTCCACCGGTCCTGAATAGGTGCGCCACTGGGTCCGAGGCGCCGGAGGCGCAAGTTAAACTGTTTTTGTCAATACTGCTATAACTAATCCTTAAATTGTTCATTCTACTATAGTTGACTAGTAGTCTAAGGTATCGGTTATCCCACTTGGAGCTGAGATTTCTATGTACCAGTCCGCTCCTGTCCCCAGCCCATGAGCATGTCATCCGGCTAGTATCGAGGTTCATCAGCACATGCCTAATGAGTATAATAATGATATAACACCTCAATCTATATATATATATATATATATATATATATATATATATATATATATATATATATATATATATATATATATATATATATATATATATATATATATATATATATATATATATATATATATATATATATATATATATATATATATATATATATATATATATATATATATATATATATATATATATATATATATATATATATATATATATATATATATATATATATATATATATATATTCCTGGTTTGCCATGAGATGAGATGAGTACGTGGCGAACTGGCGAAATAATTCAGGTTTTTTTAATTCCTATCTAGTAGTCATTCTTTGACTACTGTGTTTTTTTGTGCATGTTTCAGCTGATCCTCATGTGATACGTGGTAAATAATTCTCATGAATTGACATTCGGCGTTTGAGTGTTTCACAAAGGCTGTGTTAATGACTCAGTAGAATAATTTTCCTAAGGGGGAGGTTAGCTCCAATTCTGTTTACAATTTCAAATTCAACGTTGATAAGTTTTTTACTAGCTCTGGGGTCTTTGATTTTTCTTTCTTTCTGTATTTTTCTCTTGAAATGGTGGTGTTAGTTTTGGCTTTTTATGGAGGTGAATATCCCTTTGTGGCCTGTTATCTTGATATGTTATATTATTAAGTATTTTTAACATCGTACAAGACTGACACCTTACCAATACATCAGGGCGTGGATTAAGCCCATCCTGTTGTGGAAATTCATCGTAAGCACACCCTCGGAGGCTGTCTTTTGCAACGCATGACTTAAACATGTCAGTCAGTCGTACTATGGAGGCGTGGAAATCCTCTTTTGTGCGAGGGTATCGTGGACGGAAAAAGAAGAAACACGAATACAGCCTGTGAGGAAGACAATATTTTAATTGAGGCTTGAGCTATATTTGGAAAGGGGGTCTCTGAATAGATGAATACATCAAATTTTCACTTTAAATCAAGCAGAAGCGTATTATGGACAAATTTGTGCGTAGAAACAAACTTTGGTGTAAAACCATGTTGATATCTTATTCCGTTTAGGATTTATTATATTTCAAAGATTTCTCTCGTATAAAGTGTCTTGAAAAGTGACCGATAGGCGGCGGAACCGGGGGCACAGGAGACACGTGCGTCTCCCCCCCCCCTACTGTTGTCAAAAGTTTAAAACGTGCCCTTTTTCAGGGAGGAAAAGAGCCCTTTTTCAGGGAGGAAAAGTGCCACTTTTCAGCTCTTTAGAGAGGAAAAGTGCCCTTTTTCATAGGAAAAAGTGCTCTTCTGAGAAAGGAAAACTGCCCTTTTTCAGAGAAAAAACGTGCCCTTCCAAACATTAAAAAAGGTTTCCCTTTAGATTATATGATCTTTTCATTTAACTGTTGAAAAAAGTAACACAATTATCGACCTGAAAGAGTCTCAAATTGTTCAATTTTAGACATAAAGTATATTTCTAAATGTCCCTAAAGACAAGGTTGGGGCCCAAAAGCCCTACATTGAACTTGGTCCAATACTGAAAAAGCAATGCATCAGCTTACCTTTATTTTCCCCGATTACAATTAGTCAAGACTCGTTACAAAATTGGACCCAGGGAAAAAAGAAAAAAAAACTGACAACGTTGTAGACTGACAGACTGACGTGCCCTCCTCCATTTCCTTTGCAAAGTTCAAAAAATTCCCCAGATAAAGTTTATTATAACTTACCTTTTCATTGAAAGATTGCAGCACAAACATTTGCTATGTCATGTGTGTGCAAGCAACCTATATTTTAATTGTGGGATACCTTTAATTTGGGGTCCGTAGACTCATGGGGCCCTCACCTCTGTATCTGACGCGCTGAAGAATGATTGTGAATTTGGATAAAGATACTGACAGACTGATATACCGAGTTTAATTGAATTTAGCAACTGAGAAATTCTCCTTAACCATTCTGAGATTCCTTTAATAATTGCTCTCCATATTGTTTAGGGCATTGAATAATCCGAATGATGATCAGTATAATTGACTAAAAATGATCTAGATATTTCCGGTTTTGAGACTTATGATCTATGAATTTATCAATTTTTGTAGATCTTGGTATGAAATTTCTATTTTTCCGAATTGTGGTCATATATAAATATATATATATATATATATATATATATATATATATATATATATATATATATATATATATATATATATATATATATATATATATATATATATATATATATATATATATATATATATATATATATATATATATATATATATATATATATATATATATATATATATATACTATAAGTTCATATAAAATTGATATACATTGTCGTGCCTTACACATGAAAATGAAAAAGGTCATAGATAAATTTCGGATCGACATAATTGTCAGGTTGCGTGGGAAGGGGGTAATTTCCCTTAAAGCATGTTTTCAAAATACTTCAGTCGGAAAGTGTCCACCAAGTTCTGTGCCCCCTAGATTCAAACACCTTTCGCCCCCTGAAGTGCATATCTGTCTATGCAATGTAGAGAGTGATGTTCTAATTGCAGATCCAGACAATTTTTTTGGAAACATTTTTTGTATTCATTGCGATGGGATATAACATGCATTTAACAAGAACATGCTTTTCCCATTAACCCCCATGTACCTTACAAAATGAAGGTAAGGTACATTTGCATTTGATAGAAGTACAAAGAATTATCTCGGATCTGCTGACGTCACACTTTACACTGCGAGGTCACAGATAAAATCTTTGAAATGTAATAACTCCTAAACGGAACAATATATCAAGATGTCTCTTTTATCAATTTGGTTCTTTAATAATCCTCTACCAAATAAGTGAAAATTCTCTCGAATATTCCTTTACACAATTAACGATATGACCAGCCAGTTGGAAATAATAAATCATTTCATTCATGCAGTGTGGCAGCTGACTATAGGTATATTGAACTAACAAGTTTATCTACTCTTGATTTTATCTTTTATTATTTCTTAATAACAGGAATTCTTGTGGAAATAAAAGCTTCCATTTGACAGCTGCATTAACTTGTATCTTGAAATTACATTTCAATTTCTGAATAACAGGAATTCTTGCAGAAACTGCAGTCAAAATCTTTATGATTGCTGATTTCGTCTTAGGGCACAACTATTTTGAAAACGAAGGCAGGTTGTTTACAATCGTACTTTTCTGGAAAGAATAAAATGCCGATAATTACTTCTGACTACCAGATAACCTAGCAGCTGCTTTCGTGGATGGTTATACAGGTATATGGGCCCAGTACATTGCTTTGCCCAGCAAGGGTCTACAACACTGAACGGCTCTGTATGTCACCGTCGGGAGCCTTTCCCCATCTGCCAAATCATTGCGTTACCTCTTCGTCCCAGGTCTCTTAACCGTGACACTTCGTACTCGTATTGAAGTTGGGTATTACTAATCAGTCATGTAAATAATTGATAATGGCAAAAGTTGTGTTCTTTGGCTTCTTAAACACAATGAAATAATTCAGCATGTGAAAAAAACACAAACATAAGTTTAAGGGACAGTAGCCATGGTTGGGCCGTGGCCCCGTGGGTGGTGAGGACACGACGGGGGGCACGGGGGTCCACCGTGTGCTTTAAAATTAACACTCACGCAGAAATTGGCTCTCGGAGGATTAATAACAACTTGGCCTTTGGTTGTATCGTATGGATGATGTCAGCAGTCGTATAAGGAGGCCCTTGTGATTCGTTCTTGTAATAGTTCCTCCATCGATCGTTTTTCCATAAAGTTGTTGTCGATCCATCTCCTGCAAGGTAAATCATTTCTAGACATCATTCACATATCTTGCAGCATCCTGGCCTACAGATGAAGTCATAGGCAGAACCCTGGTAATTGATGTGTCCTTGTCACAAATTGACATTGACATGGGCATCATATGGATTTTTTGTTACCCTCGAAATATTGCGGTACTTCTGTACTTATATATCATGGGACTATAAATCGGTTAATCATGTCCATAGCTTCAATTTATGCGCACGGTAGCCAGATGCAATGTGATGGTGTGCGCCAAATTATCAGCAAAAAGGCGCCAAATCACGGCCTTCGAGTGCCAAATTACCAGAGTTGGTGAAAATGAAGCATATACATTCAAAAATCTATCGAAAGGAATAATACAACAAAAACTTTATAGTGAATGCTGCTATAGAATACGCATACGAAGTTCTTTTTGGTTTAAAAAAATGGTTAAAAAAATATATATATTTGACATTTCCCAAAAATTGAAGAAAATTTCCCGAAAAATAAAGAAGCTTTCCCGGAAATTAAAGAAAATTTCTCGAAAATAAAGAAAATTTTCCAAAAATGAAGAAAATTTCCTGAAACTGAATTAAATTTCTCGACATTTGACGAAAATTACCCCAAATTGACAACAAATGATCAAAAACCAAAGTAAATGCCCAAAATGATCTTTTTTTTAAATGCTCTTTTGGCAGTTTGGTGCCAATGTTTTCTATGTGGGTGCCAAATATTTCTATGTTGGTGCCGAATATATTTTTTGGCGACAGAAATTATTTCCCGTTGCCAAATCACTCTCTTTATTTTTTTGGCAACAAAATTCCCAGAAATGGCAACCCTGGCAAGTACGAAGCTAAAATGTGTTGATTTATCGATTCTAGTATATTTACTTTTACGAAGCCATGCCCGGCTTGTTTTCGAATCTCATGATTTTTTATCATTACTATTTTTCTGTTGGGACGTGTGGGTTCGGGATCGACAATTAAACAAGTACCACCTCATGGAATTCAAAAGAATTATGTCTGAGTAACAACCAGGGTGGTTGAAGGAATTCAGGGTAAGGTGGAGGGGGGAGCCAATCCAGTGAGTGTACTTTCTATATTGATATAGCTTCAAGAATGACCTAGGATAAATTAATATCACGTTTGAAAGGGCACCTCTAGGTTCTCCACCTTTTTCTACCCCGTCGCCCCTGTGGTTTAACCATTACTGGTAACAACACCTTAAGTTATGTTCCAACGCTTTAGTACAATTCCTTGTTTCCCCTTTACTTGGCTTGAAGCTGTAGCATCGCCATTTACCGACCAGTGCGGAGCCAATTATTAAATTGTTAAAGATGAAATTTCATTACAAGAACATTACTTTATATGTCTCCAGTAACTCTGCTAAGTACTATGATGTCACTACCGTCGCGTTACTGATTGGCTTGTTAGTATTTATGTCAACATTTTGACCAGTCAGGATCTTTAAATAACTCCAGCGTTCCTATTCATAGCCTGTTGAGGAATTTGAAGGAGGTGATGAGGTATGATGAATTTGAAAGTTAAATTTGCATAACTTTAAAAACAAAGTCGCAAAATGCCCCGTATTTGTTTTCGAAAAAGACTTTGAAATGCCAGGCTGCTAAGTCGCAACGTCAAATTGCTTAAATTTGATCAATGTAATTCATTTATGTCATCAATTTGTGACAGCTATGACGTCAGGACGTGGAAACCAGGTGGGGAGAAGGAAAGTTGGTCGTCCTAGGACGACCTGGAGAAGGACAGTCGAGAAGGAGAGGAAAGTGATGGGATGAAGCTCGTGGACAGAAGCCAGACAAGTTGCAAATAACAGAATCCAGTGGAGAGACTGCAGCCTTATGGGTTAGGTGTGTATAGTTTGCATACTTTAAGCCTACTTGTACTTCTAATTTAAGCTTTCTGAGAATATTAACCGAAAATAACATATATATTTTGAAGAGAGTTGGAAAAATCTTAATTGACAAGAGATTTACACAATTTCCGAACCTATATTTGATCTATATATCTGCTGTCATCACTAGCACTGCACGCTTAAGTGATATGTTAAGTGATATGCATAGGAAATAAGGGCATATACGCAAATCAATTTTTTTTTAATTAACGTGTCATCATTAATAAAGAAAATTCTTAAAATACTAATGAGAGACTGCATGATTCAACAACAGAATAAGTACAAGATGTGACATTTTGAATCGTATTCCTCAAATTTGTGGTGAAATTTCCCCGCAAAATTAGATCAATTTTGTAACGGGTATTAAAGGAATATTCCCATGGTTTCTTGTAAAATTTTATTTGAAAGAGCATACATTTAGAGCCAATTTTGTACAAAACTCAGGTTGATATCATATTCTGTTCAGGAGATATGGATTTTTAAAGATTTCTCAATTGCATTATTGTTTTGTACAGTATGATGAATTCTTTTTTGATGTCACAGAGAAAATTCCATTGCAAATGTTTATGTATTTCTTTGAACGTTAATTGGTTATTTCTGTATGATTAGAAACAATTTTCCAAAAGTTATTAAAGTAGGGTATATTTGGCAATGTATATAAATAAATAACTTTCATCAATTTATTTTTCTAGCAGGTTTTTACTGACAAAAAAAGATGATAGATTTTAATGAAATAAATAAACTTCGTGGGAGAATGTGTTGCTGTGATGTCATACTGAGCCTTTTTCTATTCGTTTATTGGCATTTTTTGTGAACCTTAAAGTTTAAATATCTTCTGGTGGGAATAACATATCGAAATGATTTTTGTACGAAATTTTTTCTAAAAGTTTTCTCTTTCTTATAAAAGGTTACGAACAATTGGAAATATTTCTTCAAAAGCCTTCACAATTTCCGGTAAGACTAAGATAATTGATGATCTTCTTCCAATATAGAGGGAAAAAAAAAAAAAAAAACATGCAATTTTCGCTAATAATTCTAAACTGCTAAAGGTCCATAAACATATAGCAGCTCAAAGAGTGTTAAAATCTGAGCAGAAGAGTTTTTTAATTTTGAAAATAGCACTCTATGTTTTTGTTTTTGAGTTATGGGTGTCAAAGTTTGATCAATTATTGTTATGCTTAATTTGGGATGTATAACTGGGCGGAATTGCTGGTGATAAACATTTAAAACAAAGAATCAAAAAATGCCAAGGTCGCAATTAGCGAAGCAATTTTCGAGATTCCCTCTTATTATTGTCATAATCTTACAGATATAATTTCTGAATATCTTTTATATCATCAAACTAAAGTTGATAATTTTTCCTTTTCAAATATTGACACAATACCTTTTGTGGTTTTGATGTGGGTGCATTCTCATTGTCGCCAAAACAACCGCGCGGGCCCGGGGCAAACTATCATTTGGAGCTCCTCATATCTCGAAAAATTGTAAAGAGCAGAAACATGGGTCTGCTATTTTTAGTTCAATTTATACCGTTTTTGTCATGGGTTTTCGCCGATTTTTCCCCCTGTGGTTATGTTTTTATGGTTATTTTACTTGTTGGTCTCCAAACATATAGTCTGGCTTATACATTTGGGGGTCCCTTGAGCCCGGGGAAACTTACCCCTCTGCGACACTGACTATACTTACCAATAATCATGTTCGTATGTCCCCATAATGATGACTTGTATACTTGCGATGCTCCACGTTTGAGATACAATTTGAATCTGTCCCGTATGACTTGTGCAGAATTAAAAAAGAAAATGTAATATTATAGCTATATATTTTATTGTCATTATTTAAATTCTACAAAAATTAAACACAGAGAAATTTCATCATTGGTGCCAATGAAAGGACAATTATTATTAAGGCGTTATGGAGGGTGGAAGCAGTGGTGTGTCTAGCTTCTTAAAATTTGGGGGTGGGGATTAAGCCCTTAAAAACAAATCTTATTTAGACTTTCACATCCCTATTTTTGTCCCAAAATGAATATTTGTGGTCCAAAGTTGAAGATTTTGGTACAATTTTCCTGACTTGATTACATGCAAAGTTTGTTTTTTAGCGTTATTTTTCTTTGCTTTTTTTCTCGAACGGTTTTGGCTTTTTGGGAGGATTTTTGGCACCCCCAGATTGGTGCTTTGGCAATATTTGAATGCTATTGTCCACTTCATAAAATCATTGGTGACATTAAAAAAAAAAAAAAAGCTAAGAAGGAAAAAGAAAATTATTTGTAGAAAAATAAATAAATAAAATCAATGAAAAAACTCTACACGGTCAGAAGGTGCAGTATTAATTTGTTTTAAATTAATGAACTGTTAGATATTTTGAGGGGGCGATCACACATCACCCACCCCGCCCTTTTGCACACTCCCTATAGCCACGCCCATGGATTTGATAATGATAATCTTTTTCCTGTAAAGGTAGCAAATATTAGTTCAGCGGTCAGAGAAGTTCATCTCATATGCAAGAGAACTTTAATGAAAACAAAATGGTGAGGAAAAAACTACCTTCCTCCATTTAGTATATGTTAGAATAGGTGATATTCCAGTTAAAGTTTATTTTAAGATTTGTGTAAAAATGACTGGTCTGGAAGTCTAATTGCCATGGTAGGCGCCGTCATCCTCACTTTTTTAACAATTGACAAGTATTTAAAAGAAAATTGATATAACTTTCTTACTTCTTGAACTTTTCTGCAGGCTTTACATTACTGGTTTACCACTTTCCTTACAGATGATCGGTTTTCTAAGCCACAAAATTTCAGCGAACTACAATAAAATGCATACAGACTTTTAAAGACGATGAGCACGTGATGTCAAAACTAGTCTGATTTCAGTCGTTTAGACCTATACCTCTAATGAGGTAGAATTTCAAACTTGAATATCTCTTTAACGAAAAAATGTTTTTTTAAATGCTTTCTTCACCATTTTATTCCTCTTTAATATGAAATGGACTTGCTTGACCCCTGAACTTATCTTCCAAGATAATAGCTTAAGGGTAGAATTTGATTTTGTACCAAATCTGTTGTCTGACCACCATTGCGGCTCCTTCTTGCTGTACACCACGTGTGGATGCTGGTTGACCTTATACCACAGATCCGTGCTACCAGATTTAGGCATTCCGAGCTGATAAAAATATGGCAGGCAAAGCAACTTCCTTTCCAACTTGTCAGTCCAACAGGGATTCTTCAAAGTTTTGTTAAACTCGGCGGGGACTAAATCAAAAGCCTGAAATAATATTATTAAACAGATTAACAAAATAAACTGTAATGAAAGAAACCAGAGATCATGAAGAAGAAGGGAACTTCTGAATCTGATACACTCTCGACACCCTATCCCCCATTTGGTCTTTCTTAGAGTGTATGTGGATGGACAAAGCATGTTCTTGTAAAGTGCATGTTATTGCTTACAACCCATGTCAATTAGGGGTATAACCATAGACTTTGAGCGCAGGGCGGGGTGGGGGTGGGGTGGGGTATACATGTGCAGAATCACACAATATACACCCTCGACCATCTATCCCCCATTTTGAGTACCTTGCTCTTTCTTAGAGTGTAGGTACATGAGCGGATGGGTAAAGCATGTTCTCGTAAAGTGCATGTTAGTGGTTCCAACCCATTCCAATCAGGGGCGTAACTATATACTTTAAGCGCAGAGCGGAGGTGGGGGGGGGGGGGGTAAGACGATTTTTCCCGACGAAAATTTGCACTTGCCCGACTTAATCTATAAGCGATATACATGTGCAGAATCACACAATATAGAACAATTGGAAACAGACCACCCTTACCCCCAACCAGCGGCATCACCAGCTGATTTGGGCTTGGGGCACAATACTACATGCAAGTACCAAACGCGGAACTGCGAAACAGCTTGTACCCGCCCAATGACCCCTGGCCCTGAAAAATTATTGCTTTTACTCCCCTCAAAATGACTGAAAATCACCACAAAGTTTGAAAAATTAATTGATGTGAAAAGAAGATAATTTTAAATTACCATGTTAAAATCTAGGACACCATTTCTAAACAGGCAGGAGAGAAATTTCCCCTAAAGGAAATCTAGCAAAATTGCCTTGGTCTGAAGGTTTCTTGGCTTGGGGCACAATACTCAAGTATTAAGCGCGGAACTGCGAAAGAGCTTGTATTTGTGTGCCCGCTTAAGAAGCCCCTGGCTCTGAAAATTTCTTCTTTTTGTTTCCTCAAAATGGCTGAAAATAAACACAAAGTTCCAAAATGCAAACAAAAAATTGTGGGTCCTGGGACGAACAAGGGTAGGGATCCAACAGTCTAAGAGAGTCCCTTGGAAGGGGTCCAGGGAGCGAAGTCCAGAAAGCTCTGAAGTTTTCTTGTTTTTGATGCCTCATTTTTGGCTGAAAATTAGCACAAACTGACAAAGTTCGGAAAATTGAAGTGATCGATGATAAGAAGACAATTTCAAATTATCATGCTAAATTCTATTCAGATAAGCATTGTAGACTTACCAATTTTTTTTTTAAACTGAGAAAATTTGGGCAAAATTGTTGGGTTCATGAACGCAGATCTAGGGTCGATAAGAGAGACCCCACCCCCTCCCCTCCCCGAAAAAGTTCTGAAGGTTTCTAGATTTTGATGCCCAAAATGATGCATAGCTCTGGATTTTAAACGTGTGTGGGCAGGTCGGCGGGCGTCTTTTTATATATACGTCCCAGAGCCCAATCAGTATCATGCCGAGTCGAGTGGAGATGAATATGATATCATGATTATGATATCTAGACGATTCGGGCATAATATAATTAATATGTATTTCTGATTTAAACAGTACATCCGACATTTTACATCTCTGCATGCCCGACTAAGTGCGCAAGTATGATGTTGTCAGTATCATGCCGACTCGGCGGTCAGGAGGACAGGATTCTGATATCTATCTGTATAGCTGAGTCGGACATGACTGAGATATTCTGATTCCGACACTCTGGTAATAGGATATCCGATGATTCTGTATCTCTGCCCGACTTAGATCTATGATATTATCCAGAACATTTTCAAAAGTGTATATTCTTTTTTCTTTTTACGAAGAAGCATATACATAAAGGTACAAACATATTAAATGTCCTAATTTTGTCTTCAATACTGCGCCAATTTTTACCCGATAGTAAAAATTGGATTTGCCTACGAATTTTTCTAGGTGTAACACCCCCACCTCCATCATAAGTTACGCCCCTGATCTCAATAATTAGACAAAATATGCTTCCAATAATTTAGGAGGAGCTAGGCAATTGATATTGCAAAGAAATACATGAACATTGTCTTGGATCTGCATTTATGATAGTATACCTGCCAGTACATGATAGTACACCTGCCAGTACATGAGAGTACACCTGCCAGTACATGATAGTACACCTGCCAGTACATGATAGTACACCTGCCAGTACATGATAGTACACCTGCCAGTGCATGATAGTGCACCTGCCAGTACATGATAGTACACCTGCCAGTACATGATAGTACACCTGCCAGTACATGATAGTACACCTGCCAGTACATGATAGTACACCTGCCAGTACATGATAGTACACCTGCCAGTACATGATAGTACACCTGCCAGTACATGATAGTACACCTGCCAGTACATAATAGTACACCTGTCAGTACATGATAGTACACCTGTCAGTACATGATAGTACACCTGCCAGTACGTGATAGTACACCTGTCAGTACATAATAGTACACCTGCCAGTACATGATAGTACACCTGCCAGTACATGATAGTACACCTGCCAGTACATGATAGTACACCTGCCAGTACATGATAGTACACCTGTCAGTGCATGATAGTACACCTGTCAGTACATGATAGTACACCTGTCAGTACATGATAGTACACCTGCCAGTACATGATAGTACACCTGCCAGTACATGATAGTACACCTGCCAGTACATGATAGTACACCTGCCAGTACATGCTAGTACACCTGTCAGTACATGATAGTACACCTGCCAGTACATGATAGTACACCTGTCAGTACATGATAGTACACCTGCCAGTACATGATATACACCTGCCAGTACATGATAGTACACCTGCCAGTACACTACGAGATATCAACATGATTTTTACACCAATTTGTTTCTCTATATATTTGAAAATAAAACTTCACAGGATTATTTCTTTGAAACTAACTTACGTAGCGTGCATATCTGTACAATTTCTCTGGTATATTTCTGACATTTTGCCCAATCTGAAAGAGAAATGATCAATTTTGAAAGAATATGGTACATAAGAAAGATTTCGTCTAATGCGCTTTGTCTCGCGCATCATTCCTGATCATATAGGCATACATTTCGTGGTTAAACAGTCCGGAAGCATGCCTATTAATAGAAACATTTATAACACACAAAGTCATGCAGCCATATTGTTCAGATGTTGCAATAAAATGTCATATTTTCTACTTTATGTACTTGAAATATTAAAAATCATTGTGTTGAAAAACATTTGAATTTTCAAAATACCGTTTCGCGCCTAAAAGCCTAGCTCTGTTGTCTATTTTTTCTAATATTTCGAAAACAACGTGATGAACATGTCAAATGGGAGTGGAAAAGTTGTAGCCATGACAGTAATGAAGGTATTTTCATGAGTTTTAAGTTTCCCCTAGCAAAGATATTTTTCCCAGACGTATTTCAAATTTGAAATATGAAACATTGCACTAGGCTTTAAGGTTAGGATAGCAAAGGATCATGGGAAATATCACAAAATGGCGGCTTCCATGTAGCAAAATATCATGCTACCGGACTGTTAAAAACGGAAAAATTAGTCTCGTAAATTAAGTTTCCATCAAAAAATGCTGCTAATCAGGAAATCTCCTGCAATTTTCGGAAAATTTTCCCTTGCTTTTCGGGAATGTTGGCAATTTTGTCCAATATTTTCCTGCAATTTCACAAATTGTACAATTTCAGCTCCTAAGTGCTCAACCGAGAAGCAACCATACAACCGAGAAGCAACCATACAACCGGAGACGTGAAATTGGAAAAGTTTTCCCTACTCCACCTCTGTCCCTCCCCCTTCAACTGAAAATGGATCTGTCCTCCGGAATGGCCGGTGACACATTTTATAATAAAGTTATATATACACTTACCTCGTTTAGCTCTGCGTTGCCCTTTTCTGCTTTCCCCTTTTTTTTCTTTTTCTTACCACCCTTCTTTTTGTTATGTTTTTGTTTTTTCTCTTTGTTTGATAAACCTGGTTCTTGTTTTTGGTCGCCATGTTGTGTTTCTTGATCTTGTTCATGTAGTTGCTGATTGGCGCTCTTGTCTGGAACATACGTCAGCTTGTCTTGAACATACGTCAGCTCGTCATTTTTGAAGTATTCTATTGATATTTTGAGGTTTCCGAGTCTTATTGTGGTATGTTGGATAACAAGGGGTACGACATACACTAAGATGATGACGAAAATTCCAAAAGTTATTCCACAATACCGTTTGGGATTCCTTGAAAACTGTGATAAAAGTTTAATGTGATATAATATGTCAAAAGATAATTGAATCCAGGAAGTTTCTGCATCCTTCGCGCGCACACACACATACACACACACACACACGCACGCACGCACCACCACCACCATCACAATCAATTAAAATCATTTAACTTTACCAGTGACCTTTCCTTGATATCCTTCACCTATTTAATTATGGGTACAACACATGGGTATTGCACGCAGACTTGTTGATTGGGACGATTCCTATTGAGACTGCGGGGCCGTAAAAGGGCATGGCGGGCGACGCCCAGAAGCAAAAGTGTCTTAAAGTCTGGGTTGAATAATTAAATAGTATTTTAGAAGATTGTGAATCACTGAAATCTTATGGCCCATGCTCATTGCATGAAACATCTACATGTAAGCTGCTGTCAAAACTCTTTTGACCCGTGACTGTCATCTTAAACATAGTTCTATTAGTGCCCTCGATACCGTGACAGGTTTGAGATTGGAAAGGAACAGGGAGGGGAGGGGGGGGGGGAGCAGAACCAATGTTGAATATATCCTATTGGGTGAAAAGGTAAAAACATATTTTAGAATTATTGCGTTGAAAATTGTCCGGCAGGCGGCGGAAGATGTTTGAATCTGGGAGGTGGGAAGGGGGCAGGATCTGAGGGGCACTTTCCAACTGTCGTATTTTCAAAGCATGTAGTACAGCAGTGTAGCTTTATAGGGTCAACCTCAAAGCCCCATTTCCCACCGGAAAATTTTCTAAACTTGTATCGGTCCGAAAATTACTGGTGACCCACTTTTCCTTCGTTTTCGACAAAATTTTGAAATTTTATAGATAATAAGTCTTGAAATCGAAAGGATTTAGACTTAACATGATCAGATGATTAGCCACTGTTGTATGTTGTATTGGTCATGAATCAGAATATATTTAACGTCTGAAATAATGTGAAATAAGGGGTACTTAGAATATAATTCAGGAGGCCATCATTTTCTTAGTGAGAATAAATGTAAGTCGGTATATCAGCAGGCCTATAAATTAGACCAGATGGCCTAAATTCACACCCGGTCTTCAGCGAATCAATGGCAGAACACAAATTTAAGGCGCTCAACGAGCTGACGAGTGAAATTTGAAGTATTTTGCGTACTGTTTGTGTTTCTTTCTTCAATCTTTCAATAAAAAGATAAACTATAATAAGGGGAATTCAATATAATTTGATATAACACCTTTTTTAAATCTCTGTAAAGGGGCATCTTTTAATCTTTACAAAGAAGATGGAAGAGGGCTCATCAGTTTACGTCATAACAATGGCCCAGGTCCAAATAGTAAGTTTTACCCTGCATGGCCCATTTCAAAGATGGCTAATGAAATTTGGGATGACTCGCACACTCGAGAAAGGTCATATTCTTAAGAGTTTTTACAAATTTTCAGTAGGGAAAACAAAGGTAGACAGGGGTAAAGGCATTTTAAGTTTTAACAAGTTCAATATGTAGGACTTTTGGGCCTCCGCCTTTGTCTTTAGGCGGAATTTAGATAAGTGTGTGCGCGCAAAAGCGTGAAATTTCACAATTTTAGCCTTCTTAGGGCGATATTTGTGTTACTTTCTTTAATGAAAAGATCAGACATAAAGTCTTTGAAGAAAATGTTTTTCAATGTTTTAAAGGACAGGTTCATTCTATAGAAAGAGCCCCAAACTTTGTTGTTAAGGGGAATTTAGAATAGTGTATGCGCGCGAAATTTCACAAAATTAGTCTTTTTAGGGAAACATTTGTGTTACTTTATTTAATGAAAAGATCAGATATATAGTCTTTGAAGAAAAAGTTTTTCAATATTTGAAAGGGCAGGTTCCTTCTGAAAAAGGGTACTTTTCCCTCAGAAAAAGGGCACTTGTCCTATTTGAAAGAGCAATTTTCCATCTAAAGAAGGCTACTTTTCCCTCAGAAAAAGTGCACTTTTCCTCTTTGAAAGGACAACTTCCCTTCTAAAAAAGGGCACTTTTCCTCAGAAAATTGGTACTTTTTAAGGGCAGTATTCCTTCTGAAAAAAAACACTTTTCCCTCTGCAGAAAAAGGGCACTTGTTTTCTTTGAAAGGGCAGTTTTCCTTCTAAAAAAAGGGCACTTTTCTCTCTGAAAAAGGGCACTATCTAAACTTTTGAGAAAACGGGGGAGGAAGTGTACGTTCCCCCTGTGATCCCGGTTCCGCCGCCAATTGTCGGGCCACACCGGTGGACCCGACCTATGTTGTCATACTTATGTTTGAGGCTTCAAGGGAATGCGCGGAACCCAAATGCAAATAAATATTTTACATACCTGCATACAGTGTAATATTAATGAGCTTCGCTTTGTAATTAGCCTATGTCGGTTACTATCATTTACCTGAGTAAAGAGTCGATATACTGAATGTAGACACCTGTCAGTGATATTCATAATCATGAAAGTCGTGGGCGACCAATTCTGGCAAAACGTTGTTGACTCCTCAAAGTCAAAGCAGATCGAAGAAAAATTCCTACTTTTTAGATTACACGTCTACACGTCATGAATATTCAACAAAACAAAATGGCTGTAGATCCCACATAGTGTAGATCCTGTGAGAAAAACACGGCTTACTGCATGTCATGTATGAAAACAAAAGAAAAGAATAAAATTAAATGATTGTAACAGTCTACAGATTGACAGATTTTTGTCTTTAAAGCTAGTTATATTGCAAGACTTCAAATGCCAACTACTTATTCATATATTGTGTTAGCATAATACGAATTTGTATATCCATTAAGGAACACACGTGAAACGTGTTCTTGATATAAGTATTGGCATAGTCTATATTGGCAAAGCGCTGAACCGTGGAAGTGGGTTATTTGATTCTTTCTTGTATACTTTCGGTTAAGGTCATTTGATTAATTGACTTTGATTATATATATTTGTGATCCATGGCATATTCCAAACAAACAACATTCTCAGTGATATCAAGGCTATTTATGACAGTGACCCGGATGTACCGAAACTTTGGGGACAACTGGGCAACATTTCCCTTCCTCACTGATTAAGGTGGTGGTGGAGTGCAAATAGAAACGAGTAGACAATAGGTGAACAAAAAGTTAACCAAGTAATAAACAGTGGAAAGTATTTCCCTGCTATAATCGGGGTATATCTGGCCTATATACGAGTATAAAAGGAATTCTTTATGGGTGCTGAAAGTTTGAAACTTTGAGTAGATAAAATGCGGACATTTAAGGATTCACCCTCCCCCACCTCCTACTCTTGTGCGTTTTAGCCTTCACCAGTGCCTCCTTCTTTGGACAGTGCTGCACCGAGATAGACAAAGCTATCAACATCTTCAAGCTCTGCAATTGCAACTTTAATTGTTCCATTACTTTTGTTTTTAAAGCGCATGATCTGTTTTTTTTTTAAATTAATCTTCAGACCAACCGTTTTACCACATTCAATGTGGTTTCTAGTATTGCTATTTGGGGCAGTCCAGTCTTGTGGATATCTCTATGCTTGAACACAGTACCTCCAATGATATGTCCATTAATCTCACATGAGTCTGCAATCGTTCGCCATTGTTGTTCATAAATCATAGACCTTCTTTTCCCATCACGCTTTCTCTACCGCTATTTACTCCGCCAATTTAAGCATTCGCGTCTCCCATTACAATCAGTATATCGTGACTTGGTACGTCACCAATAATTCTTTAAAGTTGATCAGAATTTATCTTTGATATCCTCCTCTGCCTGTTCTGTTGGCACATAGATCTGTATAATGGTTAGTTTAATCAATTTTGTCTGGAATCTTGTTCTAATAATTCGTTCATTTATTGGATTACAATCAATAGGGCTGTGCTTATCTTCACTTTCAGAGTAAAGTATTAGCTCACCAGATTCTGTTGAAACTTTACCAAATTTTAGCCATCTTATTTCACTAATTCCGAGTATTCCTACGTCATATTTCCTCATTCCCTTTACCATTACTACTGTTTTTCCCCGTTTCATTTAATGACCTTACATTCCAGCATCCAATTTTCCTCTTTGACTTGGCGTTAATTGTCACATTCGTTATGGAGCACTTTTGTTTCTTGCTCTTCAACCTAGACTGCTAGAGGCTTCCTGCAAATCTTTCACTTCTACGCGTCATCTCTTGATCTTTAGGTACCCAGTGTAGTGATGGACCACTAGAGATCATGAAAGTAGCTTCATCTGCTGAGATCGTATTATAAATATTTGCTCTAGAAGTTTTCGTGACAAGATGTTTTTATCCGATTGGGTTGTCAGCCCTACGCAGAACTTTAGTATAAGAGTGAGGAGTTTTTTAACGAGCTCCGTCTGCCCGGGTTTTACATCAGAGTTTTCCTTCTCTTTTTTTTTTCCTGCAACATTCCCTGAAAATGACCGATTTTTCCAGAAACTTTCCCTAAATTCAAAGAAACTTGCACGAAAATCTGAGAAAATTGCGGATAATGAAAAAAAAAATCCTGAAAATTAAAGACAAATTTAAGAAATTGTTCAAAAACTGAACATTTTATTTTGCTAGGAACAAAGTCATAATCATTTTCATCATACACTCATTTTTCACAGTTTATTTCCCTAATATGATGTATAGGATATTGTATACTGGTATACCCCGATACTTACATTTTACATACAGATTTTTACAGGGTGTTGGGGGAAAATTTCCTACATGATCTCCCACTAAATACACCACAGATCATATGATATAAATCCAAAATGTGAGGATGCACAAGATGGTGAAAGGCAAGACGGTGAATTTGGAGCTCTCAAATGAAGATTATATAAATATTGACACCACCATATTTATTTAAGACTGTTTAATCTTTTCACGTCAGTTGAATGTCATTAATTGTTTGTAACAGATTTTCTAACAAAGTTTGAATTGAGTGATCATATAAAAATTCAAGTTTCACAGAAACACCAAAACTTGACTCCCCATGGAAGATATACAATAGGCCTACCATGTGTTATTTATGAAACAATGAAAGCAAGCTTGTTATCAAACTGCCATTGTTGCACCCACAATGGAACTGACCTTTTTGTTACTTTTAAAAATAAATGTAGCCCCTGTTTGTCTTAATAAGTAGCTTCCCCTCTCCAGAATGAGACTTCATTTGATCAGTATTTGATCTGAACATCATAGTACACCTTGTTACACAACATTAAGCCTGCTGGTGTATTCAAATAAACTTGGTAAAGGTATATGTATTAAATGAATTACTTGCAAGTAGCACTATGTTTAACAATCAAAGTTAACCATCCTATATTATTTTCATTTTAATGAAGGACACACAACAAGCACAACAAGATGTTACCATAGGTCTAACCTTGCCACCCACAGAGTACCAAGGACCAAGGAGGGTTGTATGAAAATGCAAGACAAATTTTCCAAAATTTCAAAAGGTATGATAAGTACAAAAGTGATTATTTTATAGTGTCATATGACATAAAGCCAACATGAGCGCATGTATAGAATGGTGAAGTAGAAGAGGGTGATACAATGTTTTTAAGTGAATTTGGAGCAGTTCTGACATAAAGATGATAAAAAAATGAAGAAAAAATAAATTAATAAAAAAAAACATCATTTGTATTTCATGATGCTGATTCTCTTATTGTGGTTGTAGTGGTGTTGAGTGTAATCATATAGTTATACTAGACGTTGTAACAAAGTTTGATGCACTGTATAAGCGCTTTTTGTAATCATACGAAACTTAAAGTTTTATTGAAACACCAAACTTTTGACTCCTTAATAAAAATAGCGTTCCTTTTTTTATTAATGAAACAACACTAGCAAACTAACTGCCACTAAGTTAACCCACATTCAGTTTTTGTGAACACTGTTGTGTTAGATATTCCACAGAAATCAAAACTTTGCATAAATTCACCAAAAATGTAAAAAAATCTTATCAATGGCCTATTTGAGGTACAGTATACACAATTCCCAGCATGAAATTGTGCTTGTGCTTGGACCAAAGTAGTATCAAACAGATTACACAGTATATGTATAGTATTTGTCAGTGATTTACAGTTCTTTCTAGAAAATGTTCTATTATTTCTACTGTAACCTACTGTTTTGAAACTTGTAGAAATGGAATGGTAGGGCTGATCATTGGCGGTGCCAGAATTTTAATGCCAGGGATCTTATCAACAGAAAAATGAACTAATGCAAAC
Source organism: Chiridota heheva (assembly GCA_020152595.1). Taxonomy (NCBI): domain Eukaryota; kingdom Metazoa; phylum Echinodermata; class Holothuroidea; order Apodida; family Chiridotidae; genus Chiridota; species Chiridota heheva. Next base: position 613,435 of record JAIGNY010003333.1, read on the forward strand.
AAATACCTTAGATTTTATTTTCTGTGTGCAATAATTGTGATATTTTCAAATCTTGAAATAACATTCAGTTTTGCATAAGTCTCTTTTGTAGAAATTTGTGTGGTGTCAACGACCTTACATGAAGTATAGACAACCTCAATCTTTTAGAAGTAGCAGACGTATACTTAAGAAGAATTGCCCAACCAGACTTGAATTTTTTTTTTTAATGAAATCCTTCCACCAGAGTGTACCACCATTCTTTGGAATGAAATGTAAAATTAACAGTACCCTGGAAACTGCTACACTTTATAGGCTATTGCATGAAGATAATGTTGACCAAAATAAAGATACTCATCTAAAAGGCTGGACATTTAGCAAATTTAAGATATGGGAAAGAGCATGGAAATCTGAGAAGAACATTCAAGGTATGATTAAATGAAATTTCAAGATTTGTAACTTTGTACAGAATTTATGATATAGTAAGGGTAACACATCTCACAATCTTGATGTAATTCTTTAAATTCTGTTCTTCAAATTTAGCTACTTGTGAATATCATGTCTTTTCTAGATACATTATGATTAGGGATATGACCAAGTTCCAAAACATGCCCCAAGTCAAATGCAATATTTCAACCTCATTGACAGAAGAATAACAAACAAAGGTTTTACAGAAGGTAATGAAGGTTCCTTTTTCCCATTGATGTCACAGATTAATGTGCAATACCAGCTGAAAACTAAAAATGCAGTAAATTGGTTAATTTTAAATCAAGTTAGTAGGAAGGTTTTGCTATTTTAATGGTTTACATCATATTTTGAACCAATAAGTCCATGTTGTCTCTGGATGTCCATAGTCCTTTAATGAGTGGAGTGATTATGTATTTTAGAGAAATGTTTTATGTATGCCATATTTTTCATACTGTTTGCATTCATTTGAAAACTGGCTTTGTGGGAAAGATATTAAAACAAAAATATCATATAAATCTTTGTCATGTCATGGCAGATACAGTGAATGTCTTATCATTTACCTGCATGGTGATGTATGCAGTACGTACAATGATTTTTTTCTCTTGATGTAAATAATGTTACATGCATTCATCTTTTCACGTGTAATTGTTGATGCGGACATTCTAATAGAAATACAAAGAGATATTCGAGCAGATGTTTATGTTTCTAGTGTCTCTTTCTACGGAACAGAATGCTTGTTAACCATTTTGAATGTCAAATATAAAATGTGACTAAAATTTGTCTCTATGAGGCTGTGAATGTCCTTACACTGTATGAAAATAACATATTCAGTTAATTGATCAAACTGCAAAAAAACAAACAGGTGATATTACTTCATAGCTTGTAAATAGACAGCCTCTTTCAATGTGCACATGGAATTAAAACTATTTCAACTTTAAGAGCAACAAATTAAAATTTAACAATGACCATTGAAGTAGAATCTTATTCGACAATGACATTTATCTGTTTATAAGCTTTGAAGTGATTTACATTTATTCTCGCTATATTGAATGTGCGTAAGTGAAGGTGTACATCCAATTTGGATGAAACCTTAATAAAAGCATATTAACCTGTGTTACAAATTCGGAAGAGAGTTAACATGTTGGTTTTGATATAGCAACCAAATCAATTTTAAAGTGGTTCATCACATTCTTTATCATAAGCTTTATTTAATTTTGGTGAAATGTGGGTAAGATGCCCTGAAATGAAGGGATGTGGATGCAAAACTATGCAGAAGGATTTAACACTATGACGGAAAAATTGAACAACAGTGAGATAGAAGAAAAATATTAAGTTAGATATCCCATTATGATTAACCAATGAGTATGGTGCAACTGTCTTGTACATTCAGAGAATTACTTTGATTGATTAGTTTTTTAAGAAACTTGATGAGTTATGTATTCAGGAGGATCAGGATCTGCTCCAGAATTGTATTTGCTGAAAAAATGCTTGGTTCATATGAAATTTAAATGTTGTAAACGAGTCTCATCTTTTATTTAATAATTCAACCTCTCCATAGACTGACTGGTAAGCTCAAGTGGCATGTAAAAGATATTGTGGAAGATATTGGTAGCTGTTTAAAATTGTCATGAAAATGATTAATTATATATGGAAGATACTGTTTGAAATTGTACACATTTGTCTTTATATTAGTTTTATTCATTTTCTATCTATTCAATTGTAAGAAAATGGGACAATTAAATCACATATGCGGTTTAATTTTCAACGTCATTGTCACCTATGAAAGACATGTTTTCACCTTCTCAGTAATCCGCCTACACATTGACTTTGTGCCATATTACTTTCAGCTCTAATGAAGTGAGCCCACTTCTTATCATTAGCTGATTATTTTGAATTTTTCTTTATGCAGTAATTCAATAAAAAGCCTTTGAAGTGTTGAATACCACAAAATCTTAACAAAAAATAAATTTTGTGTAGAATAACTTTCTTTTTTCTCCTAGGAAATATACCATATTGGTACTTCTGGGCAATAATATATCTAAAATTGCAGTTAATTTTTTCATAAATGTAATAATCCATGGGTTGTATTGTAATATGGAAACTAAATGAAGCCTCTCAATAATGTATCACTTGTTCCTCCTAGGAGAGATGCCGGTACTTCTGGGCAATTATAGGCTACATCTAAAATTGCAATTGGATTTTTTCCTCATTAATTTAATAATCCATGGATTGTATTGTAATCTGGAAGTTAAATGAACTATTTCTCTCATTTATGCATCGGTGACTTTAGGTTTTCCTTGCATGCGCAAGTGTTTACTAAGATCACTCTAGTTTTGTTTCTGTCGTGTCTGAACATGTAAGCTTAATATGACGTCGTTTATAACACATTGACAGTGATCATTCCTAGGAATAACACACATCAACAAGAAGCTGTGTGCTTTGAAGAGCCAGGGGAATGAAATTAATACGTTTTGTACAATTACATAAAGACAAGCCAATTTTCATGCACCATACCGGAAACATAACTAACATGTCAGGCTTTTAGATAAAGGTATAGGCTTGTTGTAAATAGCGTAACTTAACCATATTTATTAAACAGATACAGGCTTTGGCTAGGCCTACTAAACTTTACTAATGTAGACATTAAACAAGCGGGTAATGGCTGTTGGAATTTTTTCTGCGAGCGTATAAGCTTGCATGCATGCGAGCGGAGTGACAAACACAAACATACAAAAAAACATGATTTTTGAAGAAAAAAATGTATATGGCTTGTCATGCCAGGCGAAAACAGTGCTTGCTACGAAACTGTGAAGCCAAAGTACAATGATGTTACTACTTAAGCCCCATAATAATATGGAATTTTAATTGCGTACCAGGGATATCATCTCACGAATAATTGAACAAATTGGTCAGGAAAGATCAAAACTAAAAAAAATATTATAAAAAAAAACCCACACACATTAGCAAATGTCTGTAATGAAAAAGTAGGCCACTGAAACCGCAGAATAGCGTTGCATGGCCCAATCTTCATAACTGAAGAAGCGGAAAGCAAGCTGAGCGACAGTGACCTCTCTAACTAGCCGCAGTACTAGCTCGAGAATCCTCTAGCTTTGACGGTGTTATTACAAACAATAGCCTTCAGTGTTATTACTATGTCATTTGAGATTTGCTTTTGTTTTGAATTGACACCTGTGATAGGGCCTAATAACAAACAAATGCAAATTGTCAAAAGCACAAAAATTGAATAAAAATGAATGCCCTGTCTACTGTCAGAGGAATCTCAGACTAGCCGCAGTACTGGCCATACGAATCATGCATAGGCCTATACACCTGAATGATGTTGCGTTGCCACTTGCCATCGCCGCCGCCTCCCGCTTACACTTAAGACCCCACCAGAGCTTACCCCACCCCACTTACTAACATCTCTATACATCTGTACATGAAATTGCAATAGCGAACTTTAAATTCATCGTTACCCTGTACTGTAGACGCATACGCGGTACCAGTACACATGCTAATAATGGAATTACGCACTACATACAACACCCAGGAAATCAGCTGATCAGTCAGCTGTTTAGATAGACATAACATAACAAGATGACGGGCTAAGAAGAGTTAGTCACCCCATAAAAAGCCTAAACTAACACCACCACCACCACCATACAAAAAAAAAAATCAAAGACACCCAGAGTTAGTAAAGAACTTATCAATGTTGACTATAAAATTGTGAACATAATTGGAGCTAAATACCCACTCAGGCAAACCATTCTACTCATTAACAACTCTTTGCGAAAAGCTCAAATGCCGAATATATATCCGCGAGAACTATTTGGTCAACTTCAAACTGCTACCACGTGTCATATGAGGATTAGGTGAAGCATGCAAAAAAGCACAGGAAGTCAAAGCATCACTACCAGATAGGAATTTAAAAACCTGAATCATATCGCCACGTACTCTTCTTAATTCAAGCGTGGTCTAACCAAGAATTCGCAACCTAGATTCATTACAGAGATTCTTTACTTCGGGAATAAGTCTAGTGGCTCTTCGCTAAAGCTGCTCCAAAATGAACTTATCCTTCTTATAAAAGGGACTCCAAGCCTTAATAGCATACTCAAGGTGAGGCCTGACTAACTGCTTATACAAATTTAGGACAACCTCTCTACCAAGAAATCAAAATATTCTTCTAATCAAAATAAGCATCCTAGACAAGTTCTGTAATAATTCGACTTGAACATTTCGTAAGTTTTCTATTATTTGAAAATAAAAACATAATCAAGATACATTTTGTTCACGTTTGCTCACCAATTACTTTGGTATCTACCTTATTACATATCCGTGGACTTAGTCACAGATATATAATAAGGTAGATACCAAACTTTGACGCCAGAGTGAGGCAAGGTAGGTGCTCATTAAAGCGTACGTACACCGTGCGCATATGCAAGAATCCGCATTGGATATTCTTTTTTAGAATACTCAGTCACAAATTAGGATAGACTTACTTTTCCTTAATTTAGGATTCACTTTTGATTGAAAATGCAGTAATTGCTTGACAAAAAATGAGTATTGTATCTTGATTATGTTTTTATTACAAATAATATAAGATATACGCAAGTTTAAATCTGATATTTACAGCACCTGTCCACCTAACAGCTGACTGATCAGCTAATTTCCTGGGTGTTGTAGTGCGTAATTGCGTTATTACCTGTGTGCTGGTACCACGTTCGTCTACGTAACAGTGTGTAGATGATTTTAATGTTCGCTCGAGTAAATTTATGATATCAATCATAAAAGTCTCCCGTGTACAGATGAATAGGGTGTTAGTAATATAAGCCTGCCTTACAGAGGTCTTAAACGAGAGCCAGAGGGGCAAAGTCACGTCACATGTGACCTAGCCGATGATTTGTATGGCCAGTGGCAGTACTTAGGCTAGCTAGGGAAGACACTGTCCCTCAACGTGCCTTCAGCTTTTTCACTTAAAATACCAACGCTATACTCTCCGGCTTCAAAGCATAATCTAACAGACATTTGCCAATGTCTTTTGTATAGTTTTTATCTTTGTTGGTCAATTCGTTCAATTATTCGTGAGATATCACTGGTTCCCGATTTCCATGTTAGGGTACCTAAACAGTAACAGCACTGCATGCTTAGGTCTAACATTTTCCTAGCAAGCACTATTTTCGTCTGGTATGACAAACCATGTGCATTTTATTCTTCTTCGACGACGAGTGAACACACAATTACAATGACGGGGTCGTCGCCTGCGTATTCGCTTATGATAGTAACAATGCTATCACGAAACGCTTAATACGACCCGGACGAGAACACAGGTACGACGTACGGACAGACATAAGATCGACAACCAAGTCAATGTCCACGGCCTTTGATGACCACTTGTGGTACACTGGCGTGTATACCCAACCCAAGCTTGAACCCAGGGCCTCGTGGTCTGTAGACAGGTATAATAACCGCTACACCACAGTGTGTAGATACAAATTTAGTAGAGTTGCCGGGAGAAGAAGCCGGGGCCTCACGCTAAAAAATTATGTTTTTTTTATGTTTGTCACGCCGCTCACATGAGAGCCTTTACGCTGCAGAAAAACAAACAGCGTATTACCGGCATTCAGTGTTAATGTCTACAGTACAGAGCAGGCCTAGCGAAAGCCTTCATTAAGTTGTGGTTAAGGTACAGATAAATAATTACAGTATATATACCTTTGTCAAAAAACCGGACAAGTTTTTTTTTCGTCTTTTTTTTCTGTTGGGTGAAAGCCAATTTGTTGGTCTTTGAATGAATAACTGTAATACCTATTGATTTCATTCCACTGGCTCTCCAAAACACACACTGCTTCTTGTTAATGTGTGCCATTCCTTGGGATCACTGTCAATGTTTTAAACTACATGTCATATTAGGCTTACATGCTCTGGCTCACCAGAAACAAACCTAGACTCTAGAGTGATTTTAGATACTTGTACAAGCAAGAAAAATCTACCTGAGGCTACTGATACATTATTGAAAGAAATAGTTTAGTTTACATATACTGTCAGACTGTAGCCCATGGGTTATCAAATTACGTGGAAAAAATTTAATTGCATTTTTTATATAATTGCTCAAAGGTAATGGCATATCTCCTAGGAGGAAACAAATTGTTATTCTAAAAACGATTTTGTGTGCGTGTGTGTTAGATTCTTGTGGTATTCTCATATTGATTTACTCATATTAATTCAGAATAATCAGCTAAAGATAAGAAGTGTGCTCACTTCATAATACTGAAAGTATATGAAAAAGTCAATTTCAAATACAATGTGTAGGCTGACTAGTGTGAAGGTGAAAAAAATTTCTTTCTTGATGACAAAGGTTGACAGTGCCACATAATGAGATTTAGTTGTCTTTCTTTCTTACAAATAAATAAAATGACATAGAAATAATATAATGAAATAATATAAATGTGTATAATTTCGAAGAGTATCTTTCACATTCAATTAAACATTTTTATGACAATTTAAAACACTTACCATTATCTTGCACATTTAATGATTTTTACAATCCTCAATACCTGCTTCCTTCTCACCTGCTACTACAGTTTACCAGTCCATGGAAAGGTTGAAATATTAAATCACAGGTGAGAGCCTCGTTTACGTCATTTAAATTTTATTCAAACCAATCATCTTTCCAGCAAGTACACTTCGGGATCAGATCATGATCCCCCTTACTACATAGCTCATGAATATTCTTATAAACTAATCAAGCAAAATAATCCTCCGAATGTACAAGACAGGTTGATCATAATGGGATATCCCTCATGACATTTTTCTTCCATCTCACCATTCTTCTGTTCCTTCTGTATACTGTAGTTGTGCATCCCCATTCCCTTCATTGCAGGGCTTCTATTATCTTCATCACATTTTGCCAAAATCAAATTAAGCTTATGACAAAGATGGTGACGAACCATTTCATTAAAGGACTATGGACATCTAGCAACTTTAAGATATATGAAAGGGCATGGAATTCTGAGAAGAATTTTTGTTTGTTTGTTTGTATAAGGCAGATTTGATTTTCAAGTTATGATAAAATAAACTTTCAATATTTTCTAATTTGTGCGGAATTTGTGATATAGTTTGAGAAAAACATTTTTGTGATTCTTTAAATTTTGATCTTCAAATTCAGCTACTTGTTATTTTCCTAATGTCTTTTCTAGATAAATGATTCGGAATATGACCAAGTTCCAAACCTTTTGCTCCAAGTCCAATGCGATATTTCAAACTACATTGACAGAAGAATAAAAAACGTTTTTGCAAAAGATAATGAGGATTCTTCCTTTACTGATGTCATAGATTATGGTGCAATAACAACTAAACATTAAAAATCAGTACATTGGTTAATTCTTAACCAATTTTAATAGACATTTTTTTGCTATTTTAATTGTTTACATTATATGTTAAGCCAATTAAGCCCATGTTGCCTCTAGATGTCCATGATCCATTAAAGCTGATTTGGTTACTACATCAAAAGCAGACTTGTAGCCAAGGTTAATATGCTTATATTGAGGTTCATCTAAATTGAATGTACACCTTTATTTACTCACATTCAATATAGTGGGAAAAGGTTCAAATAATTACTTCAAAGCTTATAATTGTCATTGCATAATGAGATTCTGCTTCCAATGGTCATTGTTAAATTCTAATTTGTGGCTGTTAGGGTGAATTGTTTTAATTCCATGCGCTCAATGGTATACACAAACTATGAAGTACTGACATCTGTTTTTTTCAATTTGATCAATTAAGTGAATATGTTATTTTTGCACAGTATAAGGACATTTACAGCCTGTAGTGACATACTTTAGTCGCATTCTGATTTGACATTCAAAATGGTTAACAAGCATTCTGTTCCATTGAAAAAAAACGGGAGAGGGAGCGGTGTGCACTTCTTACTAAGAGTAGTAGGGATGTGCAACTCATCAACTGAAAACCATACCCATAGCATGATATCTTTTTCAGTACCTGCAGTATGAAATTATTCAATTTTGATACCAGCAGTATCAAATAAGTCAATTTTGATACAAGTAGTATTAAGTATTGAGCAAAAATATTGTAAAAATGTAAAACATTTAGCGATAGGCCTATCAAATCTGCTTGATATTGTAATTCAACTTCAAAACAATTGATTCAATAAAACAACCCCATTGCAAATAAGCTGTTATGCCTAGCCTAAACATAATGCTATACATGTTTTAAATTTCATTTCATTTACAAATTTCACAAATTTTTGTATACCTGTAAATATATTAGCATATTGAATTTCAAAATTTCTGCATTAATTGGTAAACAACCTGTAAAATTTAGGAAGGTTAATCTTTACATTGTTCCATATTGGATGATAGGTTGTATAGTTGTGTACAGTATTTCAAGCTCAATCCAATGGGTCATAGGCATACAATATGTGATTTGGAGACTGCCAATAGGTGTGTGTTTGCAAAGGCATTTTTATTTAAAGTAAAGCTGATAGTATGTAGTTTCATTAACTATATATTGTACAATAAGTTGTTGCCTGCATTGAGAAGTACAACAAACTTTGAAAAATAAAAAAAGGTTGATGGTCACTGTTATTAAAAAAAATGTTTAGTATTACTTGGCGAGAAATGAATTAGGAGTATCGCGTAAAAACCACAACATAGTGCATTTATTGTGCATGGTTTTTGTTTTAATGAATGTATTTTAGTTTAAATCAGTATGTATTTTGGCAATCAATGTCTGCTTTTTGTAGAAAAAGGCCAGGCTTGAAAAATCGTTTGTGTGGAGTAACCCATGTTGTTTTAACAATGTGCATCGGTAGATAGGCAACAATTTGTTTGTAAAGGATGGCCAAATCTCTGCAAGAAATATATTGTGAGATCTTGACATATATCTCGTATATGACTGAATACAATTACTGTAGGGTAAAATTATAATGCCTATTTAATAAAAATGTGTTTAATGTGTGTATTTACGTGCTTAATTATAAACAGGGTTTTGCATGTAGACTATAAGTTTTAATAATATTCTATGAAGATCATTTCAGATGAAATGATATAGGAACAAGGAAAACAATATTTTCTCTGCAGATGTTCACAATGTTTGAAGAAATTTTAATCAATCTTCACCTGGTAATTCTTTGAGAAGGTGAATGAATTTATTGAAGGTATAAGTACTTTTAATTTGCTCATATGCATAATTATTCTTTTCTAACAGCTATTATTCAACACAAAACAAACATAGAGTTTTGATATGGAGCTCTACGTCCACACTTTACATATTACTAGCCTATACTATTTCTATATTGCAGTTGTATAACAGCCTGAAAGATAATTAAAGCAGTATCTCATACTTGTGATTAACTGTGATGGATGATATCTATTAGACAGCTAAAGATGTGAATTAGACATCTAAAGAAAATATCCATTAAACATCTGAAGTAGATAGGAGTGACAAATTTTTTCAGGTTTAAAAAGGTGTCAGGTAGATATCTGAGGTAGATGCACATAAAAGTTGTAAATATTTGTAAGGTTTAACAAAATAATGTCAGGTATACATCTAAAGTAGATGTACATGTGTAGGAATGGCAAATAGTTGTCAGGTTTAACAATAAAATGTCAGGAAGAAATCTAAATTAGATGTATGTATATATATATACATATATAAATATATTTATATAAACATATATATACATATATATATATATATATATATATATATATATATATATATATATATATATATATATATATATATATATATATATATATATATATTTATATATATATATATTTATATATATATATATTTATATATATATATATAACAATGACAAATAGTTGTCAGGTTTGACCACCATATTTTAGTATGTCAGTATGTGAAAAGGAATATATTGGGCATAATTCGATTTGTATTTCTTTACCTCATTAGCAGCTTAAAGGCATATGGTTGTGCATAGGCAAAAATAACTCAATTGTTTTAAAATATAAACCATCATAGTAGCCAAAAATTTCATCAAAATCGGTTAAACATTGGTCTATGCAAATTTTGTGATAAAAACATGCTACAGGCGAGGAGGACCTTGACGTTTTCTTAGTAAACCCTTTGTTGCCTAAATGTCTTTCATAATTTATTGAAATGGTGCTTAAATTTTTGACCTCTTGAAAATTTGAGCATAAAACTAGGACATACAGTGCAGTGATTATCAGAAGAGATTAAACTTGTTTGCGAAGAAAAGTGGGATAAATAATAGGTTAAATATATTTGCTCCCTACTCTGATTGAAATGTGAACGGCTTTAATATTGGGCTAACAGTCGTAGGATACGAGAAAATAATCATAAAGCAAAATAAAATTCATAAAGAAAATGAAAACTCCTTAGCTGCTTAAACTTCGGGCCCATTATGCTACTCATAGGCCTAAGTATTAGTAGCGTTAGGCATAGGCCTATGGCCTTGTTTCATAAGTTAATTTCCTGAACAGACGTAATACGGCCTACAGCTAATTAAACAGCTAAGGTTAAAAACCTTCATTTTAATCATTTAATCAATAATTATAGTAAAACAACCGAAGTCAATGAGGTTTCACTGCGACTGATGACTGATTTATGTCGGAGCCGTAACATTAACGTAACGTCCGTGTAAAAAACAACAACATTTTCACAATCACCAAACAGTATAAATTATTGGTCAGTACTATTTTGCGCACTAAATTCTGATCAAATTGAAGTGTGTCATTAGGATTTGTTTATTAAATAAGCCAAAAAAAAACATTTTACATGTATTTCGTAATCAATCCAAGCAATTTTCGAGTAGAAATTGTTACATACGCATTGTATCTTCCCGCAATGCGCGTAGTAGTCTCGAACAAGTGCACCTTGAATTGAGTTAGAACATGAAGGGCATTATATGAAAAAATTTATCCAGAAAAATAATGCAAAATAATAACGTGTAGTATACAATTTTAGACTTAGTATACCAATTTTACGAAATAAATAATTCACTTAAATGTATACCGTGCTTTTCAAAGCTTGTACGAAAAAAGCACGCTGGAATAAAAATGGCTACATAAACGCACCATGTTCTCCCCACAATGTATGTATAGGAAGTTTTGTCTCTCGGCTTTCGGCCTATTCACTTGGTTGGTCACGTCACATCCGGAAGATAACGTCATTTTCTCCAGTGAAAATAAAGCTTTACGCGAAACACGTGGGCAAGTCTGTATGCGTTTACTGTGTGCCGTACGTAAACAAACACAGTTGATTGCTTTGTTTTCACTCCAATGCGCGCGGTTGCTATGCGGTCTCATGACTTAAGGTCACATTTCCAACCAAGTGAATACACCAGTCAGAAAACGCTATATACCTTAGAACGTTAAAACTGCTGCATTAGCGACTGCGCACTAGAAAGTTAGTCCTTTCCGCGACGATCGCGGGTCAACTTTTGACAATGCCTTTTATCGTTATGGATCACTTTTACGTGATACAAAATAAATAGATATATGCAATGTTACTATATTGAGACGTACACTTACCAGTCGGAGATCTGACCTCGCTATACCGCCGTTATCCCAAGTTGATTAAACATTTACAGCTGACCCGGAAGTCGTTTTGCAGTAACTCCGAAGATGCAGTTTTGAGCTACCTAGAATTATTAGTCAGTTTTTGGTAATGAATATTCAGATTTAGTGACGTCAAATTAAAATTACGTGGCTACCTGTGGAAAGTAGAGGTGTTGAATATGTAGTGACGTAGAGATATGGATATTCAGCACATTTTTGCGATCAAACAGGTGCATTTAACTGCAAACCCATTTCCATCGGATGCTTTAGAGGTGAGTGGCGAGTCTGCACTTTTGGTTTTGTGAATCTCTCATAGACAGCCAGATATGGACTTGCATATAGTACCATGTAACGGCCGAAAGTTTAAATTATCGTTCAATCTTACTTTCCCACTTGTTGAGTGTGATATTTCTTGTAAATTTAATATTTTGTGGAACTTCCGGTTTGGGGCTCCTTATCGCAGCCTAACGTGTTGTAGTACCACATCATTTTTATCGTACCTATTAATACAGGAGCTTAGGGTCGAGAAGGCAATACTAAGCATCATGCAATTTTATGCCAGTTGATATTTATACAGAGCCTAGACTAACATTCGGGCTTAGTTTTTCTTCTTCCTGTTTTGTTATTCTCACAAATCACTCAGTTCTGTATTCAGTGTTTGTTCCCTAACGAGTAGTAGTAGTAGTACGCTTATTATTTAGCCAGGCTGTAATGACATTAGGCCTACAAGTGCATGCTAACTCTTCTTAAGACAGTTTTACATTGGCAATTTGCCATTGGGCATATCATTACTATCAGTACTAATGAATTGTCTATAGCAGTTGTTTATCTCATGCAGCAAGGGGTATGCCTCAGTTTCACAATGTGTCTTTTTAAATTTACATTAGAAAAACAAATTATCTGTTTTTAGACCTAGGCCTAATAGTAGTACTTCCCGTAGTACCGTCGAGCTGATGTCAGCCGTGTTAGTATGACTGCCATTAGTGGTGGCTGGCCGTATGGCAATCCCAATGTCAACCCGTACTGAGGGATGTGTATAACAACTACGTAAGACCTAGTACTCCCTGTAGTACCGTCGAACTGATGCCAGCCTGTCAGTATGGCTGCGCTGCCGTTAGTGATGGCTGGCCATCGGAGGGTGCTACAAAATCCTATACCCTCCTGTACTATTTTAAGCGAGGTGTTAAAAGTATAGGAAAATCTCAGTTTTAAGATCTTAATGAAAACAAAACCATTCTATCTTCTTTTCGCCCACAATGATTAGAATCAATGTTTGAAGCCCATTCATGTCTTCAAAAATTGTTTTTAAGGTGATTTTAGTTATTTTTATTGAATTATTTTGGATTACCTTTCTTTCCGAAAAATTGCTGTGAGCTCTTCAAAGTACAGTCACTTCAAAACACTGTCATCGTGGCTATAATATTTTAGCAGGGGTGTTATATTTTAGATTATTTAAGGAAAAAATTTAGATAATACTTATAAAGTACAATTATATAATCTAAACATTTCTTGATGTTTTATATGTTTTCGCACACAGTTTTTTTTTTTTTTAGCAAAACTATTTAATAAAATTATATGAACAAAGATTTAAATGTTGTCGGTGAAAAATAAACTTGCAGTTTAGTGGAACATTCTAAAAATTTTTGCGAACATTGAATAATTAATCACAAAGCGCGGTGAAAATGACGACCAAAATATGAATCTCAGAGAACTTTATCCTGTTGTGGTGCTAAATAGGTAAATATTTAGGAAAGTTTTTATTGAAAAAGTGTATTATTAATCTTAGTAATATAACTACACCCAAAAAGTAAGTTATTTTTCAATCATCAATTTTATACAACGTTTGAATTTAAAAAAAGGAATTGTACCTAATCTATAACAACCCTCGTCAGTCAGGGAGAATCCTGGACTTTTGGTGTAGTAAGAAAATACACCAAAACTTGAGCTTCGTAGTATTCATTAAGATCCATGAAGGCCGCTATTTTAAGTTGTAATAACGTTATATGAATAGGATTTTTACTAAGAGAACGGTAGTAATTGTGTAATGTAACGTATGATATATGTACATGGTATCAGCGATGACTGAGCCATTAGAAATCCTGTGTCGAGAGGGTTGTTCAAAAGGTCAACGGAAGTCTTTTGTTATTCTATCGCTGAAGTCCACAATGAAATTGAAAAGTCTGCGGTTAAATCTAATGAATATTCATTTAATATTGGTTTTTCGTTTCAAAAATACCCCATGCGTTCTCATTAAAAATCCCCATTGACTTAACCTTATCACTACAATTAAAATGGCGGCCTCCATGGATCTTAATGAATACTGAAGCTCCAAATTTTGTGTATTTATTATTACACCAAAGGTCCAGTATTCTCCCCTGTCGTATGGCAATCCCAATGTCAACCTGCACTGAGGGATGTGTATAATAACTAGTAAGACCTAGAAGCTTTTACTCTCAGATGATTCCCAAGTTACCTCAGATGAATCTTATTTCAGTTCCAATGAATCAGATTATGGTCCCAATGTTTTGGGAGATATCAGTGACAATGATGATTAGAGGAACAAAATGACTTTGAAGAGGAGTTGGAGTTGAGATGATTATTGATTCTGGTGATCTTTACAGTATCATCTAAGAGTTTCCATGAGTTAGAACCTAAATGTTATATTTTGGAAGGCTTATTTTGTACATGCAATTCATGGTTTACATTTTAAAATTTTATTTAAATGTTACTGTATCGGGTAACAATTTTATAAAACTCTAGATTAATGGAAACCATGAATTTTAGTATTGAAATTGTATTAAAATGTTAATGTGTATATATGATGGGCAATGCAAAATGGAGCCCATCAGAAATTATTTTTCCTATGAAGTAGAAAGCACAGATTAAAAGTACTTGCCTGCCTTTTATTGACTTTCAGTTGCCTTTGTTTGAGACATTGTATTGTGAGGCTTACTAAGTGTTTTTAATTTTGCCATGAAGCTGCTATTTACAAGTGCTAAAGTTTTACTTCCTTTTTTTTTTTATTTTAAAAGCTTTACCATACCAGTAACTGTGTACTTCTAGAGACATATAACATTTACCACTTTTTGATCCCTATCTTTTTACTTTTATATATCATGTGTGTGCCAAAGATCAGTATGTTTTTCATTTGCCATATCTGATGCCAGTACAAATGCCGCCTTAATTTACAGTGTATTTATTTTCTTTGTTTAAAGAATGCATGTGTGTGATACAAATTTAGAAAGAATAAAGTTTTGTACAGTGTATTTATTTTCTTTGTTTAAAGAATGCATGTGTGTGATACAAATTTAGAAAGAATAAAGTTTTTTAAGAACATTCATTATATTAATTTATTATTTTCACAGGTACCAAAGGCTTTTCTTGCTGTTTTCTTTATATATAGAACAAGTTAACCATTCCAGCAAGCAGTAACTTCCGTGCCAATGATGACTTGTATTCTTTCCACTTAATCCCTTGAGCACTTTCAAGTTTGGCTCATATATATAGTATATAATAGTTTATGTACAGTATGATTTTTTTCTCATGATTACTCAAACATTTTTTTATTTTTTTATTTTCACAGGTACATATGCATCAGTACAGTGATGGATGAATGCTAAATACTAAATGGTTTTTTATATTTTTAACCAAAAACTATTACGAACTCTTTTAGCAGCCATTGGTAAGTATGTCAAAGTGAAAATGTCATGACGCCTGTCATTTCATTAACCATTGCTGGGCTTTTATTGAATGCCACTATGCCCCCCCCCCCCCATCTTACTCCCTCCCAAAGATATTGTATGATCTGCTACTGTTTTTCATTGAGTGATCAGTTAGTAGCATTGAAGATAAGTGATGTCCAGTTTAAATCCTGAAAGTGAATTTACTGAAACCAGGGCCGTCCAGATAGTGCATTCACAAATGAGTGGCATGGGTCCTGCAAGTGGCTATGGGCATGGACAAATTTAACCAGTGCTGGAGAGCAGTTAGCCTAAAAGACTATTGTTTGCCATATACATTCAGTTGGATTAGCAATGATGTCTTCATTATTTATCATTGAATTGCGGATGATTGTGGAGAAGTTGTGAAAAGTACAAATAAGTTTGTCTCTCCAAATGTAATTGGCTGTAAAGAAACACATGTTATTCAATCGATAAAAAGATGTTACAATCAGTGTCTTTCTTTCTTACTTGTACCTTGGGAGGACATAATTGATTACTTTTCTATGGACAGGTTTCAAGTTGTTTACAAAGAGCTGTAAATTCAGAATACAACAACTTTTAAATTTTCTTGTACATGACCTGACCTGCCCATAAATTATTTGGTCACAATAAAGTGAGTTGGTGTGTACAATAGCCACATGAATGTTATTTTTTTAAAGTTATTTTGTAATGCAGCTGTGTAAAAAAAAAAAAAAAAAGCTGTGTAAAACTGTAGTATGTTTGAAGTGTTGGTAGCGACTAACAGCATAATATTTGTGCTCTTCATGTTTGTACCTTTTAAACTGTGCAGTTTATTTTTTGACATATACTAGCTATGTACAGTTTTACAACTATAAATGTACATATGAACAGTAAAGAAGGAGAAAATGTGTCTATTTTTCTAAGAAGTCCCATGATTTATCACTTGTGAGCTTCCTGTGCAAAGTAGTCATAGTATAAAGTTTTGCCTTGTTTGTATCTGTCTGGTTTTCTATTTGTGTAAGGTGGAAAGTGCATTATATTGTATGTATTAAAGACTGGGTGACATATATTAAAGCCGGTTTGGGTTACATATATTGTTTTATTAAAGACTGTCTGGGTGACATATACTGTATATATCTAAGGCTTTCTGGGTGACATATTGTATTTATTAAAGACTGGGTGACATATTGTATATATCTATGGCTGTCTGGGTGACATTGGTTTTATTAAAGACTGTCTGGGTGACATACTGTATATTGTCTGGGTGACATATACTGTATATATCCAAGGCTGTCTGTGTGATACTGAGGAAGTGCCATTCATTTTAATTTTATAGAAGTGTCAGATTTGTTATATTTATAACAAATAATATTAAAGAAACTTACAGTAATACACACTTGATGTGGAGTTTTTTTGCCAGCTGTTTATATTTATATTGTGTATTGCTAGACTTTGCATAAGCACTACCCTTTATTCAGGTTAACTTGATAAAGATGTATTTTTATTGGTTCTTGTTTTGTTGCATTTGAAGATAACAAGAGTTATTATTGTTTAATCTGTCTCCATTGTGTCTTATTTATTGCTTTTCTTAAATTAAAGTATTCCAAAGGTGGATGTAAGGATGGTCAGTCGAGGTCATTAAATCATTAAAGGTATTGGTGTGCTAATTTTACTTCTGTATTGTTTGAATCAATTTCCAGTGCACCCATTGTGGTTAACCTCATCCTGAATTCACCTTTGAAGTATTTTGAGTTTTTCTGTAGCTGTTTTAGCATTGTGTTGGCAACCTTGTTTAAACTATAAACTGACCGAAAAAAAAGATAATTCTTTTGGAATTAATTAAACTGATTTAAGACTTCTTTTTAAAAGTTCCCATCCTCATTAATTTTTCAGATGGTTATTTAGCCCAAAGATTCAGGGTCAAGCCTGAACCAAGTCACACCACAGGCTAGAAAATGATACCTGGTGCTTCATTGTCTTGTGGTGGGCATCCCAAGGAAAGTGGGTGTATATGCAAAGGTTTATGGGAAGAATGTATTTGTTCTATGTGAAGTATTGCCAAGTAATATTTCCTCTCCTTTGTTTCGCCTATTTCCCACCATTGCAACAAGGATCTTCCCTCTCAACCTCTCAAAAAGGACTGGGAATGGCTGAAACGCCCACCTTTTTCCTTGTAATTTCTAGACCTTGACATCACAGTTCGACCCTTCTCACAATTGTCCCCTCACCTTCCCCTCCTCACCCCTCCCTCCCCATCACCCCCTCCCCATAACCCTCCTTCATCACCCCTTCCCCTCCCCCATCACCGCCACACTCATTTTGTTTAAGGCTGGCTGTGTCATTTGCTCCTGATGTTATCCATTCGTTACTATTTTGCAAGAGGAAAAGATAATGTATCCCTTGGACCAAGTACTGAAGGACAACACCATGGATTACTTTGACGTTACATTTTGTGTTTTATGAACAAATACCGAACACAGTGGAGGAATTGAATGGGAGATAAGAAGCAATATCTACTCCCTGCCTCAGTTGGACTTAATTTCCACACCCACTTTTGATCTAACAATTTTTGCTAAACTGCCAAAATGCATTTGTGTACCATATATGAGGGTCGAATCCAGGCGCGGACTGACACATAGAAATATACCGGTCCAGGTAAAATGACCGGTGCCTTCGCCTGACCTTACCACGCAAAAAAATGATAAGTGTCATAATGTTTATTCGTTCATTTGCATGAAGCATACAAATATTTTTGTTTTATTTTCTGAAAAAATTACATTAGCTAGTCCAATGGGCCAGCGGCCAAACTCAAGTTATGGGGAAAAGTCGATCAGCGTGTTGGGATCGGCGTCTTGGACCACTGGTCCAGGGTCAGTTGGCCAATCTGCCCCTGGTCGAATCCATAACTTCATAATTATTGCAAGCCCAGTTGGAAATAACACATTAGGGGCAAACTATGAACTGTCTCCTTCTCGTCATGTTGTTTAACCCAGTCTTCTCTTTTTCTATTTAATATCTCATCCAATTTTTCTTAACCCCACCGACTGAACCCCATATAACCTCTAACCCAAATTTACCCAACCTTTATTATGTCTTTTTTATTTTATCTAAAAGCTTAGCTTATTTGTAAAGTGTTCACCATACTTCTAAAATGTACCAGGAAAGTGTCATTTGAGATGTACTGTTTTATCCGAACTTAATTTGCCCTTCTCAATCGTTTTCAAATAATTGAATCTCCCAAATTGAGTGTTGGAACCAGGCTGCTCCCGCGATTGCACTGATAGAACCAGTGTACTACCGCAACTGCACTGATAGAACCAGTGTAATGATGATTAATATTCAAATACCTGGTCATATATGTTGAATATTCAGCGTTCAAAATGGCGACCATCACACGCGTGTTTAACATTCGAAATCTGCATGCAAACGTTTTGTGAACTACCGTTCACAGCGTAACTGTCTAGTGTCGATTAGTTTTTTGTGTCAAGAAGTAAATTTCCTACAATTTTAGCTATAAAATTCTTTTGTTGATTTTGAAAAAGTCAATTTAGGCCTAATTTTCGACCATCGGCCGGTACGTTCGATCGGACTAGTGGTAGGTCTTGACCTTATTTTTTCCACTTGTATATCAGTATACATAAGGGTTAGGCTGTTCTGTGTTTGCTTTGATGATATTTCTCCATAAAGTTTCAATCATTTAAGTTAATTTGACTTATAAAGGGTGAAATTTTGCTCGATGTTGTGTCGTACATTGCATTTGAATTTCGAGCCAAATTCAAAATTATATGACGTCCGCAATGTTTAATGTTTTCAGGTCAAACGAGGTCAGATTTCCGACTGTTACGTTTTGTGCGTGAGTTTAATAAAGAAAACTGAAAAGTTGCGTTTTGTATAAAAGCCTTCGCGGCTGACTTAGTTTCAAAACACTATGAACCACATCTACCTACTGTGGTGTAGCGGTTATCATACCTGTCTACAGACCACGAGGCCCCGGGTTCAATCCTGGGGTGGGTAGACACGCCAGTGCACCACAACTGGTTATCAAAGGCCGTGGACATTGACTTGGTTGTCGATGTTATGTCTGTCCGTACGTCGTACCTGTGTTCTCGTCCGGGTCGTATTAAGCGTTTCGTGATAGCATTTGTACTATCATAAACGAATACGTAGGCGACGACCCCGTCATTGTAATTGTGTGTTCAACTCTCTCTCTCTCTCTTAGTTTCAAACAGCGCCTTGGATGGATGTATCTAGTTAGTTGAAAAGTAGTCGAACAACAAAGCGTCGGTGAAGTCAACGTGCGTATAACATTAAATCCAAGCCCTTTCGCGCATTAAGACAAACATTTAAAAGTAGAAGTGCCAGCGCTCTGATACGCGCACTAATTGTTTTCTAAAGTGAGGAATTTGCGAAGTAATCGGAATGTCATTTCTTCCAATTTAGATGTTTTTTACTTACAAAATGTTCATCTAAATGACAACTCCCTGGTTCATCATTTCATATGTAACTTAGTTTGAAAGATACTTTAAAGTTTCCAGAATCTAATGAAATCAAAATCATAGTTCGTAAGTACTTTTGTCAGTTTTGAGAAGGGTTTTAATTTCATGATTATGTTGTTTGTTATTGTCTAAATGGCTTTCAATGTTACGAGTGTATTATGCCAGAGAGCGTGACGTCATTCGCTCCAGAGAGCGTGACGTCATTCGCTCCAGAGAGCGTGACGTCATTCGCTTCAGAGGGCGTGACGTCAGTCGCCACGGTATAGGCCGAAGGCCGAGAGACGAAACTTCTATATCTACAGTGTGTTACTTTTGGTTCAACCTCCACTCATGTTGGTTCCAAGAGAGGGCAGCAGAATATGTCGGTACATAGAAAATTGGAATCAATAAAAAAAGAAATAGGCAAACTGCGAATTTAACCTAAAAAATTGAAATTCTTTACTCCCCAAAAATAATTACATTTATATTGGTTTTAATCATAACTTGTCTTTCTAACCAAGATTAACGTTCATTTTATTTCTAATAAGTACACAAAAACAACGATTTCGTTTTACAGTGACATGCAAGACGACAACTTTAGCGCTAGAGCAGCATTAGGCTAGGCATGGATCGCGCTTACTAACTTAGGCCTAACTGATATTGATAAGTATATTTTAAGAAAAATACTAGGCCTACGCGAACAACTTTTCTGATAAGGGATACATTATCATCAGTATTAGATGTCTTGAACAATTTCAGTAAGCCTGAAATAATGTGCTATCTTAACTGTGCCAGTCGTTGTTAAACAGTCTGAAGCTAGTAGGAGTAGGGCCTACATCTAACGCCAAACGTACGCCGTTAGTTTAACCTTAACTGACCGAAAATCTGACAAATAATGAGCAATAATTTCAGTTTTATTTAGGAACAAGAAGAAGTTGCTTATTAAATCTGATTTTATTCAGACATGTATGATTGATTGCTTTCAAAAAGCGTCGCCGGGTAATCATAGGTCATGGTGTTGCCTAGCCAGGCTACAGTACGTTACTAACTTAGGCCTAACGTTACATTGTGTGAAACCATTTGGTAGCATAACGTTAGGGCCTACATATATGTACATGTACATTACCATGGTATTGACTTGAGAAAGCTTAAAGCCTTCAAGTTCCTCATCAATTTGTTAATTAGAATAATAACACCATACTCATTTCAAGTTTATAATATTACTTTTTATTTCTTTGCATTTTGTTGTTTACTTTTGCTGTTTTGTTATTGAGAAATCATCTCCATTTTTTCACAGACACAAGAAAGATGGTTTTTAGATTATTTATACATGTTACAGTAGATTGGGGTGTATAGGGTTAGTTACCAGTCACATACTCACGGAACACGTGCATTTACTATGAGACATTTGTTATGTGTACACTAAGAACATTTACTGGATTAGAATACATTGTACATTAGGGCCAGGCTATGTGTATCAATAAACGTCAGCAGTCATTAAAAACGAAAAAAAAAACGTCAGCTAATTAAAAACAAAAGAAAATATTAGTAAATATCTGTCATGATAAAAAGGCCATGATTGAGACGCAGTATTACAATTGTTAGCTTTGGGTCCGGTGGGCATGACCAATATAGGCCTAGGTCTAATTAGTTTTATAGTTGGCATGTGCCTATGAACAAAGCAGCCATTAAACAAAGTCTAAAGAGGCTGACCAGCTGAGCCTGAGTTATCTGCCTTCACCTTATGTTTGGCATAAATAATATTCCCTTCACAAATATGGGTTCTTTCATTTCCAGTTCCTTGAATTCTTTGCCAATTTTTGTTTAAATTTAAGCAGTATACACAAATCACCAGGCGAATTAAGTTAGGTTTGGGCAGCTAATTTGAAGCAAGTTGTAGCCTAAATTCTTGTTAATGTTAGTCAAGCTCTAACTTGCATGTAGCCTTGCAAAAATGTAGCTATTAGTCATATCTACAATACACTTTTTGACACGACTGGTGGCGTTCATGACGCCGCAGACCAGTATACAACAGCAATCTTACAATGTCAGCATACAGAAACGTCTTAAAGTAAAATAACTTACGGCCGAACGATTGTAAATGATTCCATAACTAGCAAGATTGTAGCCTTTTTTGTAGGCCTAACGGCTAAGTCTGAAATTGAATAGGTTAAGTTGGTAACTTGAATTCTTCAGCCTTTTTCATACTACCCGATAATTCCGGGACTGAACTATAGGCTTTAATAACTAGGCCTAGATCCACCTTAGTTAATATTACATTGTAAACATCTAGGACCACAGATGTCTGACTGCGTACGCATTTGGCTAGCCTTTATAAAAATTTAAAAAAGGCCGATAGCAATTAGGTCCTACCACGGAACGGAGGTGTACAGGTCAGCAGGTAGCTGGGCCGGCCCATCGCTATCGTTAAACAGGCCTATGGTGTTGGTCGACTTTCACCAACCAGGCTAGGGCCTAGGCGTAATGCATAACGGCTTCAATAAGGTTAGGAAGTAATTCCTTTAAAATGCTTTAAGCTTTCAATTTGTCATGTTCAGACGTGAAACAACGAGTATCGTACCGTACCGGTATCGCGAAAAGTACCAGCACTGCACTGTGTGTGCATGGTTTGTCTTTTTATGACGTCATTTCTTGTTATGGCAACACACATAAAATGTCATACTGAAATCGCAAATGGCTCGTCACATGACGATGACACCGCTATGATTCTGTGTACACCATCATGTGACACACCACCTGACTAGATTTTCTTAAAATTTCCAGAGGGAAAATCTCAAACTTTTGTCTTTGTTAATGTCTGAATGTTTGTTACCCGGGTCCCACGCACGTAAATTGCTTAACAGTAACACTACGTTAGTCAATTAGTTGTATCCATAGGCAGCTAGCTAATTATACAACTGTAAGTGATACTGTTAGCTAGTTCTAAATAGCGTTTGTTACCGTACTGATTGCTATGGAGTCTGAGGTACTGTTAAAGAGATAGGGTATAATTTGTTTTGCATAGCAGCACTGAATAGGTGGAGTGATTTCATCTGAAATCAAGGTAATAGTGTCATACAAGAGCTTGAAACTTCCAAGTTGTTGAAGGAAAGTAGGTTAGCCAAGGACTATCTGAGGTCTAACGTTACTGAACCTATTCTTAGGTGAACAGAGTTAATTTAGCATTTGTGACTGAAGTTCAAATCCTTGCAGATCATCTTAAATTGAAGAAAATGTTATGAGATATATTTTTATTGGGATTAGGCCTAGGCCTACAATCTTGGACAAAATTGCTGGAACACTTCAGCTTTTTGAGAACTTCATATCTTATAGTCTTATGTTTCTTTAATACTTTTCTGAGAGTTGTAACATCCTACCCCCCCTCCCCCTTCCTCCCACCTCACCCTTTCAATGTTGAATTTATTCCTTTCTTAACGTCTTTTCCAGGAAAACAGTAACAATACTAATAATAAATGTTACTTAAATACGCCATTCACCAAAGTACCATGGCGCTTACAAAGTAAAATAAAACAAGATGAAAAATATCAAAATAAGTGGGTCTTTAAAAGTTTTTTAAATACTGTGGTGGATAGAGAAGTTCTCATGTGGGTGGGTAAAGTGTTTCAAGATCTGGATGCAAGTATTTCAAATCTTTTGTCACCTATGGCAGAATTGGATATGGGTATGTAAAGTCGGGTGGAGTCATTACTCGATCTGAGTTCACGTGTGGATTTCCTTATCTTGATCATATCCTTTAAATACCAAGGTGCCTCACCATTCAGGATTTTGTGGATAAAGAGTAGTGTTTTGTATTGGATGGAAGGGGAGGACAATTATTATAGTGAGGTAGGGGAAGGACACTGGCGAGACCAAACATTGGTGAGACCAAATTATGTAGGATCATTTTAATTCAAAAGTTACGATGTGAAAGTCCGAATAGAATCCAATCAATCTTGTTTGTATTTGTTAGTTTCTTTAGGAAATAAATGCTTTTAGGAAACCCCCGAATCATGTCTCACAAGTCAGCATGTTTCTTCAACTTCCAAGTCTGTATGGAAGCATATGCCGGTAAATATTTGGGTCGCGTAGTAAATATAATTACGACGCGACGTAATTACGACGCGACGTATTCCAATTACGACGCGACGTATCTCCGAGGTTTTAATCAGCCTATGCTTCCATTAGTCTGCGAGTTCAGCCAGAGAAATGGCTAATAAAAATATTTTCGAGGGGTCCCATTTTACGGGACAGAATGCTGGGAAGTTGCAAATTTCAGGAATAGTAGAGAATAGATAGGTCTTGACTATTCATATCCAAACTTAACAAGATCTGCTTCAAAACAGTTTCATGGGGAACTATTTTACCATGGACCCATACCAGGATTTGGTGAGGGTGTACAACACCTCTTCACTTCGGCCCAAAAAATAGGGCCAAAATCACTTTCACTATCGAAAGTACCCTCATCCGAGAAACATTAGATGGTACTTTTTGGAAAATATCCTAAATCTATAACATTTTGGTACAAAAAGGACCCCGAACTTGACTCCTCAAGTTCATCATAGCTTTCAATATTGAGAATAATTAGTTCCGTTCTACCCTAATTCACCTCCCGTAATCGTCTCGGAACTGACCACAGACCCACGTGTGTTACAAGGCCGCGCGAGTCATTCTGTCATTGTTGAATATTGTAAGAATATAAAAAAATACGTCATTGTTCTAAAAAGTCTACTCTGCTATGACGTTATAAAAAGACACCCGGTTGAAGATTCTGTCGGTTGCATAATGCAAATACTGTTGTGTTGATTTGAGCAAGAATACGATTAGGTCCATTTCCGATTCTAAAGATGTCTTCCGAGAACCAAAATGCAAAGCCAGTTCCAAAAGATGCAGAGGTCATGATAGCTATTTTAAAGGATATGGGAGTCACTGATTATGAACCAAGAATCGTTAATCAAATGCTGGAGTTTACATACAGTAAGTGATCCCTCATTCCCTAGCATTGAAATCGCATAGGCCTGTTTCACGAAAACTAGCCTTTGGGGAAACTGCTTAATTTCCTTGAATTTAGGTGTACTAGTCCACTTTTAGTTTGTAACTATATTAATCCCTTTGTATAAGATTTTACATTGGGATAACTGCAAGAGTATTTAGAAATAATTAATGGTTTTCATTTAAATAATGACCTGACAGTTGGCCTAACTAAGGTCTGTTTATATTATACACATGCCTCAGTAGGTTGACTTTGGGATTGCCGTACAAGGGTTGTTATAGATTAGGTGCAATTCCTTGTTTTGTTTTTTTAAATTCACACAGAAAATTGATGATTGAAAAATAACTTGCTCATTGGATATTCCTAAACCAATCATGAATTAGTCTAAATAATACACTTTTCCCTAAAAACTTTTCAAAATCTGTCCCTATTTAGTACCACAACGGGATAAAGTTCTCCAAGATTCATATTTTGGTCGCCATTTTCTTAGTCACCACACGTTTGTAATTAATTATTGAACGTCCGCAAATAAGTTTTATAATGTCCCACTAAAGTGCAAGTTGATTTTTCCCTGACATTTTTTTTTGGTCATATAATTTTATTAAATAGTTTTGGTAAAAAAACAAAATCGTGTGAAAATAAATAAATAAAATGTCAAGAAATGTTTGGATTGTACTTTATAGTATTATCTTAATGTTTTCCTCAAATAATCTTAAACATATTACCCCTGCTGAAATATTATAGCCCCGATGGCAGTGTTTTGAACTTTGATCGTACTTTGGAGAGCCCGTCAGACGATGTTTACGGAAGGAAAAGTGGTCAAAATTACTTTAATAAAAGTAACTAAAATCACCTTCAAAACAGTTTTCGAAGACATGGATGGCCTTCAAACATCGAATCTAATCATTGTGGGCGAAAAAAAGAAGGTAAAATGGTTTTGTTTTCATAAAGATCTTAAACAGATTTTCCTATACTTTAAATACCTCGCCCTGGAGAGCCCGTCAGACGATTTTTACGGAAGGAAAAGTGGTCAAAATTACTTCAATAAAAGTAACTAAATTCACCTTCAGAACAGTTTTCGAAGACATGGATGGCCTTCAAACATCGAATCTAATCATTGTGGGCGAAAAAAAGAAGGTAAAATGGTTTTGTTTTCATAAAGATCTTAAAACAGATTTTCCTATACTTTAAATACCTCGCTTAAAGCAGTACAGGAGGGTATAGGATTTTGTAGTACTCTCGAATGGCCATCCATCACTAACGGCAGCCATACTAACACAGCTGGCATTAGTCCAACGGTACTACAGGGAGTACTAGTTTTAATCCAGACTGCAGAGTTTTCAAAGTGAGCGCAGAAGGTGGTTTATTCATGGAATAGTGCATCTGCACCTGGAATTTATGAATTTGTGCGCCTGCACCAGGATTTTGTGGGCTTGCACCTGGGATCAGCACTAGCTAGAGAATCCTCTAGGTTTGATAGTCTTGATAAAAATAATATCCTTCAGTGTCATTAATATGTCATTTTTTGCTTTTTGAATTAACACCATCCACAGCCAAAGGTAATTAGCAAAAATCATCAATCACTTTTCAATCTTTAAAAAACATGCATTATTTTGATAACAAAGATTCATCTAAAATAATACC
Organism: Chiridota heheva; assembly: GCA_020152595.1. Taxonomy (NCBI): domain Eukaryota; kingdom Metazoa; phylum Echinodermata; class Holothuroidea; order Apodida; family Chiridotidae; genus Chiridota; species Chiridota heheva. The sequence goes on from JAIGNY010003333.1 coordinate 640,238, forward strand.
ATTATACCTACTTTTAACTCGATTTTACCTTAAAATGGGAATTTTTGCCAAAAACCTACGACAATCAGCAAGAAACTTGTTCATTGAAAATGGCCATTTTAAAGAATGACTTAAATTGAATAAAACGGAAGTCTTTTACAAACTACGGTAACTCAAAGTAGACTCACATTGTCAATGAATTAGTTACACACTGTCACTCGCAGAGATGTATATTCAACACCTTACATATGCCATAAAAAGTTACCGTAGACTATTAAGTTTCCTGGTTCCTGATTGGCTATTGTCACGCTATGTTGTTGATTTCTTTTGACAAACTGTACGATCACTTACGAAAACTTCTCTGAGAACTTAACCCTAGTCGATTGGGAACAAAACACTTTGTTTTTGCGGAAATTACAATTATCATAGTTGTATTTGTGTGGATTGTGTGGAAGTAAATATCTTTAGGCAGACATTCATATTAACGTTGCACGGTACTGGTGAAAGTGAACACCCTCAGTACCTACGCAAATGGTACCAGTAAATCCGCTATTTTTACAGGTGACTACCGAAAAATGGCAAATATGAAATATAATGTACAGTACTATGAGATAAGCTATAAGATCAAACTAATTGCCAGATTACACCTCCAGAATCTCCGCCAATCTGTTTATTAACACAAGTTTGTAACTTACATTGAAAGTTTATTTAACTCTAAATCTACACACTTTTTTTCAATTCAAACACATCCATTTGTTACAGGGTGTAAATATATTTTTTACCACTGATCACGTCCGTAAATTAACAGAATGTACCCCATCGTAATAATATGCAAGTCTTGCAGTGACTTGCGCATGTGCGTAATTGGTCAAAAGTTTTCTATTTTTAACCGTCATTATTTTCCAAATGAACAAGAACAACACAGTGTAAGTCTACTCTTGCAAAACTTTCAGAAAAGTTACTGGACAAAATGAAAATTGAAAATACCGATTGATTTCTCAACATTATTTTCCAAATTCTTAGTCTGGTCATGCCTTTGAGTGCTTCTAATATTAAGTACAATAATCATCAATATTGAAATCCCCAATGGACCGAAAACCTCTGTGATTCTGTTCACAACTGACTTGGGACTATGTTGTACACAAATCAACACTAACTGTATTACATTGCAGCTTGTACACTCAAGTAGCAATGAGGTATGGCGAAGTCCATGAAACGTTAAAAACTCGCCTTAAATTAGGTTAAAACCATCAACAAATTGGATGGATTACTGAAATTGAAATGAAAGCCCACCACCCATAAGAACTTGAGAATACAAAGTTGTCATGTCTGTTTATAACGAGTGTCATTCAAAGCAATACAAATCTCAATTCACACAAAAAGCATACGTGAGAGATACAAAAACTGAGCAAAAATAAAAGGAACCAACAATCTGAAAATGAAGTGAAGTGTTTTAATTTAATTTTATAAATTTTATTTATTAGTTCTAAAGGAGCCAAAAAAAATTGTTTTTCACGTGCCCCTCCCTTACAATTTTCCACAAGAAAGGGCAACCAAACGTTATTTTTTAGGCCTAATTTGTCATTAATTTTGAAATTACTAGAACAGAATGCATGAATTTTTGATGTTATTGATTATTATGTTAGCTGTAGGCCTACATAAAAATCAAAATTAATGAAAAACAATAACATATAGTGTACTATGAGGCAGAAATCTATAAAAATCGCTGCCATTTTGCCCGATTTGGGGTCATAAACTCATATTTTTGGATGGGATGGAAATGGGTGATGACTGTATTTTTTGGCTAGGCTGATGTGTTAGTCATTGGTCTTAACCAATAAGTTTGTTGACATTTTAATGTTTTCCAGTCCTTTTTTTCAAAATCATAGAAAAGTAAAACAAAATGCTGATTTTCCCATTGACTGTATAAGACTCCTTCAGATAGAAAGCATACTTTAAACTGATCAATGTTATAACGTGCTACAGCTTATAATCTCATTACATCAACATTTCATGAAAAATTACACTTAAAATTGTTTAGCAGAACTAATTAATCCAAATATTCATTCAGCTTATTTCTGTTTTTATAATGCTACACTATACCTACTGTATGATACCTTTGAGGAAAGGTCATAGACACCAGATATGATGCTTAAAAGCGATAATAAAGGTGAAAGCTCACTTAAAGGCCCATGCTTCTCCAGTTTGTTTGTAAAATTATTAAACCTTCTAGCATCCATAACATCACTAGGTAGAGAATTCCAGAGTTTACAAACTCTATTTGAAAAATATTTATGACAAATACTGGAAGGGCAATGGGGCTGAAGAGTCTTTTTAGATTTGATGCGTCTTGTTGTTGACTCTTGACGGGGAACCAAAGATTTGCAACTCTTGGATCATATATCAGAGAGGATTTTGAAAACCTCAATCCTATCACTCCTTGCTCCTCTATAAGCCAGGGTTGGAAGATTTAATCTAGTAAATCTATCATGATAAGGAAGGTGTCTGAATTATAATCCAATTTTGTACCTCTCCTTTGTACACTTTCAATGATATCTATAAACTTTTTTCTAAATGACGAATATAGACAAAATCCAACAATTCATTCAGTGATTTCAGTTTTTTAGTTACCAAAATTAGTGAAAAAAGGTAAGTGCTTAAAAGTTGTTTAAAGGCGGAAACTGACATGCCCCAAAAAACTCATCTGGATTAATTCACCATCACCTCTTTAGTTTTATGGAGGGAATTAAATTGCAAAAATGATTATTAATTACAACTCTCCTTTTGTCTTAAAATTTGAACGAAATAATGTATTGGGGATCTTCACACCAATGATGATTTGTTGTGAAGTTCTTTATTTCCCATCAATCATCCGTGTTCCATCTCTCATTCTTTTTAAAGAATATGTAACTGATGTTCTTGAAGATGCGGAAGCTTACTGCGGTCATGCTGGAAGGCAAGAGCTGGATGTGGAGGATGTTAAACTGGCGATACAGACCAAACTCGATCACGCTTTTACAGTTCCTCCTCCTAGAGATGTAAGAAATTTGTACTTTGTACTATGTAAAAATTGTAAGCATGGCTTGGCAAGAGTAGGATGTGCAGGGGCATAGGAAGGGCCACCTCTCAGGGGTGCAAAAGCCCCCCGGTGGCGAGTGAAAAAATTGCACTGGTAAATTACTGTAAGTTTGCATCAAAAGTTGCTGCTAATCAGGAAATTCCTCCAATTTCCAGGAAATTCCCTTCTTTTTTGGGGAACTTTTCATCAGTTTTGTGAAATTTTGGCAACTTGTTGCAAATTTTTCAGCCAGTTTTCATAAAATTTTGGCTAGTTTGCAGAAAATTTGGCCAGTTTGCAGAACATTTTAGCCAATTTTTGAGATGTTTTACAAAAATATCAAATAATTTTACTACAGTTTTCAATTTTATGTAAATAATTTCCCAAGTTTGGCCACTTTGCCAAACAAAAATTTGAAAGCATGTACATTGAATTTATTATTTTCTTCATTTTTCTGCAAAAATTTTATTTTCGATACTGCATTTGTGTAAAATGACAAATTATTTTTCGTAGTTATAAACCTTTACTTTTTTCCTTGATTTCGTCAGTTTTTACTAGAAATAGCCAAGCAGAAAAACTCCCTTCCACTACCAGCCATCAAACCACAGAATGGAGCTCGACTTCCTCCAGAGAGATACTGCTTGACATCTAGCAACTATAGATTGAAACCTCCTCAAAAGAAGGTTAGTCTGTCAGTGGATTAAAAGGAATATATATATATATATTTTTTGATGCGTTGTATGTGAACCAATTGCGCTTGGGAGAAATTGTTTAGAGGGAAATATTAATTTCATGACAGGTTGTATACTGGGTGTCCAATTTGGTTACTGACACCAGAAGGTAATAAACAATAAGCACTGGGAACACCTGTTCCAGGTTTCGACAAATCATACGACCATCTCCCCAAATCCCCGGGACAACCAAAAGTCTTATTTATTGGGGCAACCATGATATTTACTTGACCTGTCCAGATGGACAACTTTTGCATTACTCACACAAACAAATTATTTATTTTCAGGACATTCACAAATTCATATGTATGTATGATGTATGTATATGTGTGTGTGTATGTCTGTCTGTCTGTCTCTCTCTCTCTCTCTCTCTGTCTGTCTGTCTCTCTCTGTTTGTCTGTCTGGGTGAGTTTGTGAATGGGTGGATGTGTAAATGAGAGACCTTCAATATACTACCACTATTGAAATGTATACAATGGGGCAAATGATTAGTTATATGCTGCCTTGATTGCCTTGTACAGGCTTTTAAAATTAAAATGAAGCTATAGATTGTGACCCGTTACGGGTTTACAAGGGGTAGGAGGGCTAATCAGAGGGTGCTAAGATAAAGAAAATTTGGATAAAGATCACATACCTTTGATTTATAGTTGTGACCCCTGTTTGCGGCTTTGAAGTTGGTATTATGAGCTTCGGTCATCGGGGCGGATCAGCTTGTTTGTATATAATAGATGTATGCTACATGTTATAGCTGATTGTGCAAATATCAGTGTACAGTGTGAATGAGTCAGAAATAAGGCTTTGTTTATGCCAGGCCAGTTAATCGCCTTCCACTAGAGATAGGGGATTGTGTGGCAGAACCACACACACACGCCATCATGACTGCATAGGTTCCTGATGCTATTGCATGACCGCATAGGTTCCTGATGCTATTGCGTCGGAACCAAAAACATAGGGTCACTCCCATCTTTTCCCAATAAACTCAGCCCCTACAACCTATCACAGCATACAATCACCTAAAATCAAGCTACAAACGGCCAGGCATGGTCCTCATCTCATTACGTCACTCCCACCCCTCTAACGTACAAGTGTGTATGTATGTGTATATGTATATGTTTGTGACGGCCAGCTTGTAAACATGATATCTTAAGAATGATATATGAGATTCCTGTCATATGTGGTACACATATAGCCCATAGGCTGTAGATGTGCCCTATTGTTTTTGATGGTGATGTCATGCATATTAATGAGTAGGCTGGGCTTAATGTAAAAATCTTGAAATGTTCATATTTTAGCAACCGCATATCTGTTTTATTTCACATTTGGTATAAATATAATGTTAGGTAGTGTGTATGTATTCATGATGTAAAAACATTGAATTTCATTAATATGCATATTAGACGGGGCTTAATATGATTTTGTTGAAAATGGTACATGTATCTCAAGAATGGTAAACTAAATTCATGCCATATTTGGTACACAGATAGCCTGTGGTCTGTAGATGTACTCTATTCTTTTTGGTGGTGATGTCATGCATATTAATGAGTAGGCGGGGCTTAGTGTTAAAATCTTGAAATGTTCATATACTGTATTAACAACCATATATCTATTTTGTTTTATATTTGGGATAATTATGTTAGCTGGTGTGTCCATGTTCATGATTTTAAAAACATTGAGTGGGCGGGGCTTAATATGATTTTGCTGAATAGAACTTGTAAACACGGTATCTCAAGAAGGATCAACTGGATTCATGTCATATTTAGTACACAGATAGCCCATGGTCTGTAGATGTGCCCAATTGTTTTTGGTGGTGATATCATGCATATTAATAGGTGAACATTTAAAAGTGAACATTTTGCGAAAAGTGATAAATGCAACTGTATGTCCGTTTTGTGTCATATTGGGCATATTAATTTTCTTGGTTATTTTGTACATGCTTATGTTATCAGCAGATGTCATTAATATGCATGGTGGGCATGGCTTAATGTGAATGTCCTAAAATGTAAAGTAAACATACTGCATCTCATGAACGATATATCAGATTTATGCTATATAAGGGGTCATGGTCTGTACATATGTTCCAATGTTGTGGTAGTGATGTCATGAATATTAATGAGCAGGCAGGGCTTACTGACAAATTCTTGAAATAGAATTTAAAGAAAAACATTTTTGTATCATACATACTATGATAATGTTATTATTTACTGTGCAAATGCTAATGTTGTCAACATTTTTATCGATCTGCATTGTGGGTGTGGCCTATGAATAAATATTATGGAACAAGTGTTTCATGATAGGCCTATGCAATGACATGGCAGTTAATACAAATTTTGCATATCAATCAGCTTATGAAGAAAAAAAAGCATCAGAACCACAAAACCTTTCGGTACTGGTTTTCTAATTCTAGAGAGTGGGGCGGGAAATGACAAGTATGGGCACAAAGAGGTAGAGATGGCGCCATGTCTAGAAAACGTAGGATGCTGGAATTGTTAATTGAAATTTCTGTCAAAATAAGTTGCATGAGCTTTTGCGTCTGAGAGACACCGTGAAATGTAGCCATGCGTGGATTGAAGCCACACACTCCACTTGTATTTCATTTCATTTCATTTATTTGTTTTTTTCACAACCAAACTACATATAATTATAGAAGAATTTTATTTACAATTATATTATGAAATTTACAAAATATGTATATACAGAAGAATATGTATGGTTGTGAAAGGAAGTGTTGTATAAAAACTCTGGTGAGCTTAACTGAATACAACACTCCCAAAATACAAAACAAAAATGATAACAAATTGGTAGTATAAAACTCCCCCACCCCGCTACATACAATCGAAGCCACATGTCCCCATCCCACCCCACCTGATCCTAGGTAAAGTAATGATATACTGGAAGTAAGGATGTAAGTATTTAATAGTAAAAGGGAATGATTAAAAACAAATTAATAGTTCATGATGCATTTACATTTAAGGGTTTTTCTAAAACAGACTAGAGATTTGCAGCTTTGTATGTCAATTGAGAGGGAATTCCAGGTATGAATTGCACGGTTGCACGAATTAAATCTTAAAATGTTGGCGCGACAGGGAACACAATGGATGTTGTTTGATTGACGGGTATTGTAGTTGTGAGTGTCTTTGATGGTCCTAAATATCTTTATAAAAGTTGGTGGAAGATTATTGTTAGTAGCCCGGTAAGCAATGGTGGCAAGATTATTGTTAATAAGATCTGGTAATTTAAGGAGGTTAGAGACAAAAATGAATTACTAGTACTGTCACCATAATAAGTATTGGTGATATGTCAGATGGCCCGTTTTTGTAAGATCACTAATTTATTCAAGATTGATTTATCAGCACTCGACCAAACACTGCAGCAATAAGATAAATGAGGTAAAATAAGTGTTTGATACAAGGACCTTAAAATCGTTCGTAGAATGAAATGTTCTAATTTTGACAAGATACCAACACCTCTGAAAATCGTATTGGAAATTGAATGAATATGATCGGACCAAGAAAGATTTGAATCAATATAGACCCCTAAGAATTTTGTATCTATTTTATTAATTTTTATGCTATTTAAGTGGATAGTGACATCCCAATTTTTATTAAGTGGTTTAAATACTACATAATTAGTTTTACTAATGTTAAGAGACAACTTGTTTGCAGAGAACCAATCATGAAATTTAGATAAATCAGAACAAACATTATTTTTTAACTCATGTGTGTCACTACCCTGATAAAGAATATAAGTGTCATTCGCAAATAAAATCAGTGATGACCCTGTAGACATATTGTTTATATCATTGGTATATATAATAAAAAGAAGTGGACCTAATATCGAACCATGTGGAACTTTACTTTTAACATTATAAATATCAGAGCTATAATTATTATAATATACAAACTGATGCCTATTACAAAAATAACTATGAAACCACTCAAGTGTATTACCTCTTATGCCATAGAATGATAACTTATTTAAAAGGATCTGAGGATCAGTAGTATCGAACTCTTTGAAAGATCTAAAAAGACCCCAACTGCTGAATCCTTCTCATCAAGAGCTTTGTATAATTGATTAGTGGCAGAGATAAGTGCTAATTCCGTGGAATGTCCAGGCCTAAAACCGTATTGATCCTCAAATATTACATTGTGCTTATCAAGAAAACCTATTAACGATTAAACATCAATCTTTCTATTATTTTAGACAAACATGGTAAAACAGATATAGGGCGATAAATTTCATAAACACCGGGTTCATCCTTCTTAAAAATGGGAATTACTTTAGCAAGCTTAAGTTTGTTAGGAAATACACCTGTGGTGAATGATAGATTAATAATGTGAGTTAAAGATATTACAATAATATGAATGACTAATCTGAATATACCGGGCTCTAAGTTGTCAGAGCCAGCAGATTTATTGGGCTTAAGACATGAATTGGCTACCTTGAGTACTTCTTCCTCTGACAACAGGATAAAGGAACATAGAACTTGTAGTATACTTAGTTGGGTCTAAGAACTTGTTAAATGAGTTATTACTGTAGATCCTGCTTGCAAGAGTAGGACCTATGTTAACAAAGAAGTTATTAAAGTTATTTGCTATAGTTTTGGGATCAGTGATTGAGCTAGTACCATCTTTGAACACAGTATTAACACTTCTATTTGCTGTGTTCTTATTTAAAAGACTATTGCTAATACTCCAAGTACTCTTTGCATCATTTTTACAGCTATCAAATTTTTCATGAAAGTATTTCTTTTTTGATAAGCGTATAACATGATTTAATTTATTTCAGTAAATAGTGAAGTTGGTTTTGCTCACATTTGATGGATTTTTTAATAAGCATCTGTATAATTTATTTTTGACTTTAATTGACTTGAGAATACCTGAAGTGATCCAAGGGTGCCGTTTTTTGACATTGGGGTTATTATTAATACAAATAAATGGAAAACAATTATTGTAACTTGCTTTAAGAATATTTGCGAATGAATCATATGCAAGGTTGGCGTCATTAATTGATAAAATAGAGCTCCAGTCAACTGACCCAACTGCCTGAATGAACTTATTTACATTACTTTGTGAATAGTTACATACACGTGAAGTAGCACCATATCTTATTTTACGATTATAAATGTTTACATGATGGAATATTGGAAAGTGATCACTAATATCAGTAATTAAAACACCAGTAGTATGATTATCAAAGCTAGTATTGGTAAGAATATTGTCAATTAAACTTACAGAATTATAAGTTACCCTGGTAGGTTTGCTTATCAATGGATAAAACCCGTATGATGATACTGTATTAAGAAAGTCTACTGAACTGTTTTTGACTATCAATATTAAAATCACCCAAAATATAACAACGTTTATGCTCATTTAAGATTTTAGTAAGAGTAGAGCCTGGGATATCATTAAATGAATTAACTGAAGACTGAGGGGGTCTATAAATAACACAAACTAAAATAGCAACCGTATCATAAATCAATTTAACAAATATACTCTCTATATCATTGTTAAAAATTGATAAATCATCTCGCATAACTGCAGGGAACTTATTATGTATAAACAAACAAACCCCGCCCCCTTTCTTGTTATCTCTTTGTTGTTCAAAAAGGTTGTAGTTATTTATACCAATTAAATCATTATTATTTGAATCAAACCATGTTTCCGAGAAACATATAACTGAAAAATCATTGTTAAGAATGGAAAGATAATCTGTTATGGTATTGAAATTGTGGATAAGACTACGGCTGTTTACATGAAAAAGAGAAAAACCAGCATTCTTTGCTATGCTGTTGTAACTATCTATGTCAAAATACTTACAATTACTTGGGTTATAGTCATCATGTGCATCATCCAACATGATATGTAATAAGAAAAGCAAGATTTGCCTAAACTTCAACAAAAACTTATATATATGAAAAATGGTATGAATAGATTATCAGGTAACTGGTGCTCCTCAGCAAGTTCAAGTGTTTTGGTTAGTCCAGAGAAAAATAACAATTTCTATCTGTCAACTTCAGGTATTATAATAGTCTATGGGTGACATGTGGAGAAAAAACATGATCCCCAATATTCATAGTTATCCCGCGATATGTCTTTGGAAAAGGTTTGCTGCGATTCACAACATTATGGCAAGATATTATTTATGAAAATCACGAAAAAATGCAATTATGTCATCACATGAAAATCGTTGGATAGAGAAAAAAATGTCTTTAAATTTATAAAATTAACATGTCTCTGTTCTGGACTTAATACAGATCATGTGATATTTGTGCATTTTTTTAAATGTTCAAAGGATTCATGTTATTATAAACCTAAATATTTGAACAGCCCCCTCTCCTGCCGCATCTCATTAAAAGTCACAGAAAGACAAAAACAAGGTTGATATTTTGCTATAAAATGGCCCAATTTATTAAGATGCATCTTGAATTTTCAAACCGTAGCATGGATTGTGAGCCTAACACTTAAGTTTTTTAACCTTAACGTGCATGTCTAAGCCTAATACTAAAATCGCGATAACAATTTAAAGACAAGTGCTTTAAATGATCAGGGTGGTTGTCAGTTGTTGTTATTTGAATGGTGTGGGTGTGTAGCTTGGAAATCCCCCAGCCTTATTTGTGTAGTCAATTGTTAAAACACCCCCCTCCCCGCAACCAACCCCTTTCCCCCCATAAAACGAAAATAAATCTTTAGGAAAAATATTAAATTTTCCAAGTTTTCAGTAAACTTTAGGTATCATGGGCAGCTTTGAAATAAGTATTTCAAGTTGAAAAGGAAAAAGGGAAAAACAAATAAGACACTTTTGATTTCAGAAAGAAAAAAAACCGATCCCCCTCCTAAAATGAATATATTAGTGTGATTAAAAACAATTAAATGGTTAGATTTTGAAGGATAAAATGCCAAACTCTCTCGATCAAAGCTATTTATTTTCGTTAAAGTGTTTAAAAACACAGTATTTCATAACTCCTCCCACATGGACACGTCTCTGCTGACTTGAAACTCCTTCCACATAGACACGTCTCTGCTGACTTGAAACTCCTCCCACATGGACATGTCTCTGCTGACTTGAACTCCTTCCACATGGATACGTCTCTGCTGACTTGAAACTCCTCCCACATGGACACGTCTCTGCTGACTTGAAACTCCTCCCACATGGACACCTTTCTGCTGACTTGAAACTCCTCCCTCATGGACACGTCTCTGCTGACTTGAACTCCTCCCACATGGATACGTCTCTGCTGACTTGAAACTCCTCCCACATGGACACGTCTCTGCTGACTTGAAACTTCTCCCACATGGACACGTCTCTGCTGACTTGAAACTCCTTCCACATGGACACGTTTCTGCTGACTTGAAACTCCTCCCACATGGATACGTCTCTGCTGACTTAAAACTCCTCCCACATGGACACGTCTCTGCTGACTGGAAAATTCTCCCACATGGACACGTCTCTGCTGACTTGAAACTCTTCCAACATGAACACTTCCTTTAAGCCAATATATCGTGTGTGCAGGTGCATCTTGGAAATTGTGTTTTAGCTTTTCAAGTTAAAAGATAAAAGGTCACCTTGATTTCAGAAATACACTCCTGATCCCCCTCCTTAAATGACTACACTAGGGTGATTAAAAGCAATGAATGGTTAGAATTTGAAGGATGAAATACCAAAGTCTTTTGATCAAAAGAATTGATTTCTGTTAAAGTGTTCAAAACACGATATTATGTAACTCCACCCACATGGACACGTCTCTGCTGATTTGGAACTTCTCCCACATGGTCACTTCCTTTAGGCCAATAAATATTTTCATGTCTCCACTGATGTTGAAAATGCGCCTGGAAGGCGTAGTCAAAGACGGGGCACCCAAAATGACGATAGTATCGCCGCGCGGTAGATTAAAGCTTAAGCACAGGCTAATTATTGAAGGGTCCTCTGTCTTCTGAGCAGCAAAGTCGGGCTCATTCCGCTTCAGTGGCTTGGTGGGCCGCCCACCGGGACCATGCTGCATATATTTTCAAGCTGGAATACTTGTCGCGGGTTGATTAACCCTTACTCCACTAGCACTTTTTTGAAAATGTGCCTGGGTGGCGGAGTCAAAGACGGGGCACCCAAAACTGCGATAATATTGGGCTTGGTAGAGTAGGGGTTAAGCACAGGCTAATTATTGATGGGTCCTCTGTCTTTCGAGCAGCAAAGTTGGGCTCGTTTCCGCTTGGTGGGCCCCCACCGGGAATACATACTGCATATATTTCTGGTGGGCCCCCACCAGGAATACATGCTGCATATATTTTCGAGTCGGCACACTTGTCACCAGAGATTGCGTTAACGACAAATTGTCGTATATTATGCCATTGCTGAAATTTCTTACGACACAGGTTGTACATGCGTCGTAAGATTTAGATATAGCATGTGATATTTTGCGCCAGAGTTTTTCATTAACATAATTGAAAAACATGAACATCTTACCTCTCCAATGCGATTCAAACTTTTATTTCACACAAAAATGATTTTGAATTACTCGTACAGTAAATAAAAGAAAAATGACACAACTACGAGACTAACAGCTGAATGATTCAACATGCTTGTAGTACTATATATAAACACATATAGGCTAGTACATAGGCCCTATGCACTGTACAGTGTACGTGAAAGTTTTGATGTTGTTTTGAATGTCAGGCTGTCAATTGTCAACGATATTATTGAGGAGGTCGGACATCTGGGAATGTTGTGGTGCATGGCGACGTAACAATGCTTTTTTGACAATCTCGAACTTCAGTCAAAGGGGAAAACAAACAGTCAGTTATCATTGCAGTCAACGGGAGAAAAACCTATTTTTTGTCATTTTGCTAAAAATACTCGACATAATTTATTTTTCTTAACAAATGTTGTGTATTAGATAATAGTTCCAATATATATGAGTACCAATAATTTTTGCTGACAGGCTAAGGCAACACAAGTATTCATAAAAAATATCCCATTGACTGTAATGATAAAGTTTTCCCATCAACTTGGCAAAACCGTACTGAGCTCGTACACGTTTACGTCGAAGCGACCACCTCAATTACCTAGGATTCTACTTTCCTCTTGTATTGTGTTGATTGTGTATCTGTGAAGTGATCACAGTCTGCAAGTCAAGTTACTATATTGTAAAGAAGTAGGCATATTTGAGATCTGAATAATATTTTAATGTTGACAATTGGTCAACGTTCACTAAAACCTCATGAAAATTTGGATACGATAAACAAAATTATTTTCTAGTTTATTTTGGGATTGTTAACCCAAATTTCATGATTCAACAATCATCATTATACAAGGATTGGGTAGGAATTTTTTTAAATATTTTTTATGATAATAATAGTTCGATTTTTCAATGTTTTTGTTATTCTAAGTGCAATTTTCATTAACTTTATTTAGCGAGGCAGGCCTACATAAGTGTGTGTGTTAACAATTACTTGCAAGCTTCGCTAGCGCGCAGTGCCCCCTACATTACGCAGTGCCCTGTAAATACGACAGCAAATTGACAAATAGCCAAAATTCAAGGGCTTTTCGTAAAACAAATACGCCAGACAAAAAATTATTTAATAACCTCTGCTTGTCTCTACCAGCACTCTTTTGTAAATTGTCCTGGGAGGCGGAGTCAAAGACGGGGCACCCAAAACGGCGATAATATTGCTGCGTGGTAGAGTAAGGGTTAAGCTCAAAGCTTAACTCTGCCTTCCAAAGCTCAGATTCAGAGTTAGCTTGGCCATGAGAATGCACACATTGCGTAGGATTCAAAAGTAGTGATTTTGAACTCCACCCTCTTATCTATTTAGAATAAAAACCCTGTGGAATTTGATTGACAAAAACCTCCATCTAAGAAAGATATATTTAAAACTTACCAATATTTCTCGATTCTTTGAATGCATGCAATTGACTGTAATTTCTAAAGAATATTAACCGCATATATACATATATAATTTCGCATGTTATTTAATCAGATTGATCAAAATCCGGCTTAATTTATCAAATTCATCAAGCTCCAACTGAAATAGAGGTGTGGTCTACTTATCAAAACAAATGAATCTGCAATGTCATTTTTCAAATGTGGTTTTAGAAATTATGAATTTCATATTGTTTCTACTTTCAAGAGTGGCAAATATCTCCCAAAATTATGTTACTTGTTCAAAACATTCAATTGTGAAGTTACCTTCAGGTAACACTTTTTTATAATATATGGCATACATTAGTTTAGATTTCTTCTGGGACTGGTACTGGTGCAGTGTCCACTGTCTGGTCAAGAATTTGCTGCCTGGCCCAGCACTGGTACAGCGTCCACATCCACTGAGCTGGCACAGCGTCCACTGCACTTTCCCAGCATCCGCTGAGTTGGTCCAGCATCCACTGACTTGGTTGAGCATCCGCTGAGTTGGTCCAGCATCCACTGAGCTGCCTGGCACAGTGTCCGCAGCACTGGCACAATGTCTGCTAAGTTGGCACAGCATCCAATGCACTCCCCAGAGTCCGTCCAGCATCCGCTAAGCTGCCTGGCACAGCGTTCGCTAAGCTGGCTTAGCGTCTGCTGCGCTTACCCAGCATCCGTTGTGCTGGCACAGCATCTGCTGCACTTGGCCCAGCGTCCGCTGAGCTGGCACAGTGTCTGCTGCACTCGAGCCAGCATCTGCTGCGCTCGCCCAGCATCCACTGAGCTGGCACAGCATCTCCTGCGCTCACGCAGCATCAGCTGAACTGGCACAACATCTGCTGCGCTCGCCTAGCGTCCGCTTAGATGGCAGAGCATCTGATGCGCTCGCCCAGTGTCTGCTGAAGTGGCACAGTGTCTGCTGCCTGGCACAGCATCCGCTGATCTGGTACAGCATCTGCTGCGCTCCCCTAGCGTCCGCTGTGTTGGCCCATCAACCGCTGAGCTGGTCCATTGTTTGCTGAGCTCGACCAGCATCCACCGATCTCGACCAGCATCTGCTAACTGGCACAGCGTCCATTGAGCTCACTCAGCGTCTGCTGAGCTGGCTGGTACAGTGTCCACTGAGCTCACCCAGTGTCCGCTGAGTTGACTCAGCGTCCACTGTTGCTAATAAATAAGTTCAGCCATTAATTTTTGTTTTCCTTTTCAAATTCTGTGCGTTTAAAGTTGTATACTTTGCAAATGATATTGAAATTAATATTTTTGTGTAATATGATAATTGAAGCTTATTGGTGATTAAAATGTTAAAATCTGCTCTTCAAAAAGTGTCGAAATGAATTTTGTAAAATGACTTTAAAATTCTCTGGTGAAAGTAAAATTCGCGTTGTAAAAAATGGAGAAAATATTGTCATCATTTTGCATGCATTTTTCCTACCTTTGGCTTGAACCTATTTTATCGTTATGTATTTCTTTACAGAGATTTGAATTCGGAAAGATCCATTGTGGGTCATAATGACAAAAATCTCCTGATCGGGAGATTCTCCATTAGGGTGGCATGGACCGAACTGTTAAACGTCATTCTTGTAACAAATGCGAATGCCGGTGTGTGTGTGTGTATGTATGTGTGTATGTATCTACAGTATGTATGTATCTATGTATATCTATATATATATATACACACACACACACATATATATATATATACACACACACACACACATATATATATATATATATACACACATATATATATATATATACACACACACACATATATACATATACATATTTATACATAAGTATATATATATATATATATATACATATATATATATATATATATATATATATATATATATATATATATATATATATATATATATATATATATATATATACATATATATATAATAAACATAATATATATACATATATATATATATATATATATATATATATATATATATATATATATATATATATATATACATATATATATACATATATATGTATACATATATATTTATATACATATATATGTATACATATATATATATACATATATATGTATATATATACATATTTGTGTATATATATATATATATATATATATATATATATATATATATATATATATATATATATATATACATATATACATATATATATATACCTATACATCCTATACTAATATTAATCTCAAATATCTATGAACAATTCTTCAAACAAGGTCGGGTGGAACAAAAAATGCTTTACTAGTAGGGGGGTACAGGTCGGAAAGGGGGTACAGGTCGGAAAGGGGGCTTAATGACATTCTTTCATTGACATTGGCAAGTCAGGGCCTCTCCTTTCTTTGTTGTTCAATTTATAGAAATGAAACAGGTGTTATACTTATAATGACTGCTAGCTTTTACATGTTTTCTGAGTTACTGCATGGGTGAGGTAACCTTGAGCTATTTTTTTGTCTTAAAATATCTAGGAAAACTTGAAGATATTTTGAAGCTTGTAGTAAAATGTTGTAAAAATTAAAGCAAATGAAAATGTAAGTGCATCTTTTAAAGCTCAAGTAATTTGAAATCATCTGCCCCCTACTACACTATATATTTCCCTCAATAAGCCCATTCTCTATACTAGCTTTGAATAGTCGAGCATACTGTCCTTCTGACAGTTTTTGTTGTTTAACTGAAGAGGACCTACCTATACATCCTATACTAATTTTAATCTCAAATATCTATGAACAATTCTTCAAACAAGGTTGGGTGGAACAAAAATGCTTTACTAGTAGTTAAAAGTATTTTGAGTCTATTACTGAACTGGCATGCCAGTTATTAATTCTGTTGTGTACCATTCTTTTTTCCAGTCTTTAGCACTGCTTTTACAACCACCACAACATGACTCAAACCCTCTAGCTTGAACCAGAAAGGGACTGGGTATCACTGACCAAAAGGGGCATTAATAAGGCATCAATGCACTTTGAGGGCAGGCTTGAGGGCACTTGAAATGTAAATAAGGAAGTAATCTATTCCCCTTTCACAATGTAATGTACAATTCATTGAGTGATTGCTTGGGGGGCATTCGTAGAGCCATGAACCTCAACATTAAGTCTAAACCTTCCAATACATTCTCTTTCTTAAGCTCCTTTCCTCCCCCCCCCCCCTTCCCCCCCCCTCTTTTTCCCTTCCTGACAAAACCTCAAATCTATTATTGCTCACACATGCAATGAACAATTACACCAGGAACTTCTACTTTCTAAAATGCACACACTTCACCTCACTCTTCATGGTCATAACCTGACATTGATAGTAAACAAATTTCACTGCAGCTGCACTGACTTTCACACTCAACACAAGGACAGAAGTATTCGTCTGTGGTCAATGTGTCTGACTTGAAGTAATAATTTACAAATAGGATGGTAATTAAAAGTGAAGGTTTTGTTTGTTTATGGATGAGTGATTTTAGGTGATGTTTTTGTTCAACTTGTAGGCAGGCTTTGAGGTTTTTTTGAACTAAAAATCTATTGCAACAGCTGATTGTTTTACCACTTCTACTGTTGCTTACTTAAGATATCCACAAATAAATTTTCGCATGAATTGCTGTTTTTCCCCACAGTTAGGAAAGGCTCCCAATTCCAACTGCCCAGACATGGCCAGTGATGTCATGCTTCAGTGCATATATACTATGCACTTTTTAGTATATATGTACTGAAGCCTGACATCAATGGCCATGTCTGGGCACTTGGAATTGTGAGCCTTTCCTTACAGCATAGCATAGCAAGGTTTAACGTCCCAACAGCATCTAGTGCTGGACATAATATCAAGGCGGCCACGGCCTTTAATAACCAGTTGTGAACTCAATGGTTGCAGACCCATCGGGATAATTTGGTGTGGTTATATATACCAGAAAGGAGGATTGTAAAGTTTATATGCAGATTGCTATTTAAAGTTTTATGATTACAAGTTATGCATTATTGAAGAGCTTGGATTCAATCTCACCCATGTACTAGTTTAATTTGAAAGGCAGTAATGACCATCACACCTGCAGTAGAGTCAAGAGTTTACTTGTTGCTGATGGCAACTTGAATTGACCTAATTATGTCACTTTGTCCATTGCAAGCCTTAAGGTACTTTGACACCAAGCAAGGTGATGATTGTGTGAAAATACATCAAATTCTGAGATGAAGTTGATAATTGTTTTATTTTTCCGTAAGGTGTTACTTGTTGCTGATGGCCACTTGAATCGACCCAATCATATTACTTTGCCCATTGTTGACTCCTACCTTAAGATACTTTAACACAAAGCAAGGTGATGATTGTGTGAAAATACATACAATTCTGATAAAAAAAAGTTGATATTCTTAAAAAAAGTTAAGTTCATCTCTGTCTAAAGGCTAGCTAAAGTTCCAAGTATTCTTCATACATGCAAATTTCATCACCTATTAGGTTGAAAGCATGGAAAAGATCATTATATGTAATTCTATATATTTTGTTCTTCAAATGTAGCCGTGGCCACCGATAGCATCTCTCCAATCACAATGTTGAGGGTATTATTAAATGTTAGAAATTTCTACTCCTAAATATTTGGGGGAAGGACCCAAAAAATGTTAATGTTAACATGAGCAATTTTCTAGTTTTCCATCTAAAGTCATAAAATATTTTGCAATCTATGCTAATTAGGTATCTAAGTTTTAAAATGCTGTAAAATGGTCATTTTTTATCCGATTTTGATAAAACTTTTTGCTTTTGCATGGTTTTTAGTATAATTTGTAATCGTTTAAGTGCATGTTGTTGATATCTTTCCATATACCTTTAAGTACCATGTCATTTATTATTATATTTTATGATACAGACAACATTAACAATGCCGTCAAAGTTGTCCAAGTTCCCTTCATCTTCATCGATGGCCATCCTGACCAAGCCAGGCGGTTCTTCATTCAATGTGAAGCCATGTAAGTGTCCAGCCAAGTCGAAAATATCATTTCATCTGTGAATTTTGTAAATGACAGCCTTATTGGCAGAACTGGGTAACAATTTTGATGCACGTTGAGCCAGGCGAAATGACTTAAAGTGTGTGCATAATATTGCGCACCAGTGACATGGGGTCCAAGGGCCCTTAGACGCGCACCTGTTGGGGATTTAGGGGGCGAGTGGCGAAATTAAGACCTGCAGAGTAAGGATTTTTTACAAAGTGCTGAACAAATTTGAGGCTCTTGTGTCAAAAAAAGATGACAAGACCTACTGTTCTACCTATATGGCTTATATCGATTTAGAATCATGAATAATGTATCAAAAAAAGCGGATTTCCGCTAAAAAACACAGGTCTAACACACCTACATTGAGCCAAATAACTTGAGAGTAACATTTTAAGGTATACTCTTTTATACTTCTATTTATGAAAAAGTCCTTATTATAAATTTTAGCAGGAGAAAAAGAATGAAAAAAATTAGAGCTCTCCTGTCTTTCATGCATCACAACATTTGCATAAATTAAAAACTACAGGTGCTTGTGATATAATTTAAAAATTATTCTGTTCAAAATTTATAGCCCTTCTGGTGAATATGAAATTTCTACTGTCCATAAATCCTCTCAGATTAAAGCTCATTCTGGTGAATATAAAATCTCTACGTGTCCATAAATCTTCTCAGATTAAAGCTCATTCTGGTGAAAATAAAATCTCCACTTGTCCATATACCTTCTCAGATTAAAGCTCATTATGGTGAATATAAAATCTCTATTTGTCCATGTACCTTCTCAGATTCTGGTGAATATAAAATCTCTACTTGTCCGTATATTTTCTCAGATTAAAGCTCATTCTGGTGAATATAAAATCTCTACTTAACCATATACGTTCTCAGATTAAAGCTCATTCTGGTGAATATAAAATCTCTACTTGTCCATATATCTTCTCAGATTTCAGCTCATTTTGGTGAATATAAAATCTCTACTTGTTTATATATGTTCTCAGATTAAAGCTCATTCTGGTGAATATAAAATCTCTACTTGTCTAGATATCTTTTAGCAAAAAAATTTTCCATGCCGGAGAAAGAAATGTTTGATTTTCAAAGAAATTTATAAAAATTGCATTGCGAATGCGATATGACATCACACTGTTGAATAAGACTTATTGCACCAGTCACATTTCAACACTGTGGGATCTTTGAATGTGATATCCTAAATAAGATAAGATAATAAAAAAAGAATTGTTCATTGTTTCTTAATCCTCTTTCATATAAATCCATATAAGATATTAAGTGTTTTTTTTCCTGTGTGTCTTTAAGTATTCTCTTTCATATCAATCCACAAGATATTAAAAAAATGTTTTGTTGTTTCTTTAATTATCCTCTTTCATATAAATCCACATAAGATATTAAAATGGTTTTTCCTTGTCTCTTTGATTTTCCTCTTTCATATAAATCCACATAACATATTAAAAGGTTTTTTCCTTGTTTCTTTAATTTTCTCTTTTGATAAATTCACATAAGATATTTAAATATTTTTTTCCTTGTTTTTTTAATTTTCCTCTTTCATATAAATCCACATAAAATATTTAAATGTTTTTTCCTTGTTTTTTTAATTTTCCTCTTTCATATAAATTCACATAAGATATTTGAATGTTTTTTTCCTTGTTTCTTAATTTTCCTCTTTCATATAAATCCACATAAGATATTAAAAGGTTTTTTTTCCTTGTGTAATTATCCTCTTTCATATAAATCCACATAAGATATCAAAATCTTTTTTTTCATTGTGTAATTATCCTCTTTCATATAAATCCACATGAAATATCACGAGATTATTTCTTTAACAAACTTACTATTTTGTTTCATACTAGCTTCAAACACAACCCTGTCAGTTTCCCACGGGCTATCCTCCGCAGCATCGCAGAGCAACTCTCGGATGGGCATGATCAGTTTAACCTCATGCGCAAGTCAGAAAAGGAAACGCGAGGAGGAGGAAGCCTGAGGTCTTTAGAGGAAGGAGAAATGTCAAATTTGCCCGAATGCCAATGGGTAGATTTGCCTGAAGTGGTGAAAGGACATCGCACAATGGAATTACATCATGCAATGGAACTGCATAATGCAATAGAAGTGTATCGTGCAATGGAACTGCATAATGCAATAGAGCTACATCATGCAATAGATTGCATAACGTAATAGAACTGCATCATGCCGTAGAGCTGTATTTCTCATTAAGGATTCTTGGGCTAAGCTGTGATCGAAGTGGTTGATGGAGCCAAGTAGCAAATTGGAAGTATGTTGATTGGAGCTCAGAAACAGCAGTCCTATTTTGAATTGTACTTATCAGACTTGTAGTCGGCATGGGGCGCCCTGCCCATCTTACAAAAGTATCTGCCCTAATAGATATGGAGTATCTGTCCAAGTGCCCCTTCTCGAAATGCTTGTGCCCCCCCCCCTCCTTTTCCTTGCGAAAAGTTCTGGCTTCGAACCTGGTACTTGTATTCCTGTGGAGAGGTTTAAGATTAAAATACATATTTGGAGATGCCATAGGATTTAAGAGTCAGCGAATATACTGAACAGATATGAACAAAGCAGTTTCATTTAAACTTTGTTCTATCAGTGGTATTGAAACAGCTGTTAAGAGTAGGAAAAGTCAGTCAGTTCCCAGCCATGCATTAATGAGGTGGTTAAACATCATCCTCTTCACACAGGACTCTACCCACTTTCAGAACTTTGATTTTTCGAAACCGATAATTGGAATAGACAATTTTCTATTACGTGGGGTGTTACCTGACAATGTTGTAGCAGTATAGGTTGTAAGCTAGGTGGGAATTCGCTGATTTTTCTTTCCATTGATACCAAATTTTCCATAGTTTTGGACTTCCAATTTTGCATAATTGTTGTTTGGATTTGTGTACTAAAATATTGGCTTAAGTTTTGGGTCAAATTCATGCTGAGCTCCTGACCGGCTTCCTTTAAAGTAAGGTAAAATTGATCCATAATTCATTAGACGACACAAAAAGCTTCCTGTCAGTACTAAATTTGGGCCTGGTGGCAATTAGTGACAGTGTTTTGAAGTTGAAAATGGCCACCGTGATCATTACAGAGATTAACAATAGATTTTACGGGGATTATTATCGTGATCAAGATTTTAATCGCGATCAAGAGTAAGTTAGTGTGGTAGCTAGGATAACAGTTATTTTACATCCATCTCATTTACTTTGACCTAGCCCAGGGCATAGCTGTCAATGTGTCATTTGATTTCTTTTAATTTGGGCAGCATTGAATCTAAATGATAGTTAATCATAAGCATATTTGAAATGTGGTGTTGTATAGTGAAAGACCAGTGATTAATTTGTTTATATTTTTTTAATCTTTGTTTAGGTTGAAGTGTGAGCAAGGTCTGTGTGAAAATGAGAATAGTGTGTCCATAGTTACAATTCAACCATGCATCTAGGTTCTATATTTACAGGATAAAATTAACAATCAGGTTATTTTCAATATCAACCTAGTGCAGACCTGCCAACTAGTACGATTTTGCCGTATTTAATACGGGAAAATGTTGAGAATACGATTGTACGTTTTTTGGCACCAGAATACGTTTTTTTGAGAAAAAAATTAATTTAATTTTTTACTCATACTTTTTACGCTCAGTTGGCGTTCATGTCCTCTTGAAGGACTGATTTTGCCGACTTAAGCGATTCAGATTCGTACAATAAGAGAAACTGAAAGTACAGTGGTAATTTTTTTTCAGCCACAGTAAACCTTTGTTTTATACATTTTATTTAAAGAGTACAGTTTTTTTTATCAAAAATACAACTTTTGTAGCTCCAGAATACAGTTTGGTGATCCTAAAGGTTGGCAGGTCTGCTAGTGTGTTGCCGTGTTTGTATGCTGTATGTTTAAAATTGTCCTGAAATACCGCATTAGACAATGAGAAAATACTCAAAACCAAGATATCTAGACTGCAGATTATGTTTAGGCCTTAGCCTGAGGATTTAAATCAGCAATCTGAGTGGTTGTGAAAACTTTTCCTTTTTATGTGTATATGTTTTCATTCTTCCAATTAAATGTTTCATTGATCTCTAATAAATGTTGAAAAAATTCTAGTGGCACTACTTATATACAGTATGTACCTTGCATGGGGTTATTTTTGATAAAAAGTAAGTTATTGTGAACATTTTGGTTTATTGTCTGTAACAGTTAAAGAATAGTACTGCAATTGTGTATTCTGTTTATACTTCAAGGGTATATTAATTGTCAGTTTTGGAAATGAATAAAATGTTGAAGAAAAAGCGTCTTCCTCGGAATAGCATTGCCAATTTGTATTGTTGCAAGTTAATGCTATCCTGCAAGCATGGATATATATAGACCACCAGTGAAAGTGCAAAGTGCACATGAGGTCCTTTTGTAGTATATCGTACTATGCCATACAACTAGCCAATATTCTACATAGGCATATTTATACAATGCGTATATGATTATCATCTGCTGTTCTGTTTTAGGCTATTTTGTGAATTACGTGATTTTCTAAGGTAATTTTTATTTTCAGCTTTTCAGTTTAGAGGTCATTCTCACACTACGAGTCAATGCTTTTCTGACCCAAGTTCATGAAAGAAAATATTATTTTTAATATGTTTGAATTTGTTTAATATTAATTGGGCATTTATGAAATCGTTATCATAGTATGATCAAAATAATCTTAACTTACATTCATATTTTGTCAGAGGAGGCAAGAGTGCAATCCATAGTTCACTCATAAAAATTCACACAAGGCCTACAAAGCAACAATGTGTTTTACAAGTTGGAAGAAAGTACATGAAATCAGGGATTTGTTTTGGGATAACAACTCCCTGGTGAGATGGGATTTTAGCATTATAAGCAAATATAAATGTATTTAACCCAATGAATTATAGCAAAATAATAGTGAAAATACTACTGCATAAGCTGAAATTAAGAAAATCAGTATTCTCGAGGTCAGACATCCGGAAAATTTGTTGTGCACGGCGACGTAACAATGCTTTTTTTGACGATCTCAAACTTCAGTCAAAGGGGAAAACAAACAGTCAGTTATCATTGCAGTCAATAGGAGAAAAAAACCAATTTTTTGTCATTTTTCAACAAATACTCGACATAATTTATTTTTCTTCACAAATGTTGTGTATTAGATAATAGTTTCCAATATGAGTACCATTAATTTTCGCTGACTGGCTGAGGCGACACAAGTATTCATAAAAAATATCCCATTGACTGTAATAATAAAGTTTCCCCTCCAACTTGGCAAAACCGCACTGAGCCCGTACACGGTTACGTCGACTCCGACCTCGAGTATTGACAGATTGACACCACACTCATTAATACATACACGGGGGTTTTGATTATCAAAACGTTGCATACACTGAGCACGTGAATTCAGTTGGTTGCCTCAAGAAGTTCTGTCGTCACTAAATCTCGTTCATTTTATTCTAAATTTGATATACAATTAAGATTCCCCATGTAATCTGAAATATGTGTTTTTCTTTTGAAAGAAACTATCAAGTTATCGGGGGATTACGAAGGGTAACTTTGTGGCTATTTCGTGCGAACGCCATTTCATGAGTACATGCGAGATTACGATACCGATGTAAACAACACCACGTGACTGCACATTGTCCGATCATGATATGGATCGTACGATATTAGCGAAATTAGCATGGTTCCTCTGGAAATTGGTGCAAAGCTTGCGAGCTCCTGACCGGCTTCCTCTGATTTTCATACTTAATTTTATTAATTTAGATAGAAAAGGATTTTTTTTTATCTCATATGTAAAGATCGTATGGGCCCAAGACTCGAAATGTGTCTTGTGACCACGTTTTTCGACAGCCGTTTTTTCCGAAATTATTTTTTGCTTAAATTATTTTCTTAAAATGTTAATGGTTGGATAGTATTTTCAACCCTTTATCTGCCTAAATTTCATGTATTGATAACGTTTTTTGTCGTAACAAAGCTGTAATCACCTTCGAAAAACAGCGTGTTTCAGCTCATTATATATTCGTAAATCCGAGTGGGTGGAATACTCTAGAAGAGAATAAGCGACTTTTCGCCAAGCTGGAAACTGACTGAAGTATTTTTGTATTTTTTCCCAGACACAATCTCAGAAATGAAATAAAATTTTACAATCATTTTGGATGTAAAGGATGAACAGATTGATATGAAATGATGTTTTTTCGATCAAATGTTATGAAGGGGTATATTTGCTGTAATTGGAGCAAATATGAATAGCCAGGCTTCTATTCCAACTCTGCTGTGAATTAATGTATTTGAGGAGGCATTCCATTTTCAGATTGTGTCAAGTCTGTCAAAATAGCACTACAAAAATAATCTACATCATGTAAATGATTTACGTATTATGTGAAAGCATATAAGCATTAAGTTTTTTTTTGATCTGAACAGAGGATGAGGAGCTTTTTTGTAACTTGAAAGAAAACCAAAGCTAAAGAACATGTATTTTCACCCATCGTAGCTACATATTCTGTTTGTGTGCCTTGATAATGCTTGTTTGTAAATAGATTCAGTATAGTTAAATTGTTTTCGTTTGCTTTTTCTTATTGTGTTTACAAATTTAAATCAGCATAAAATATTTCAGTGCAATTGACAAAGCTGGTGCATAGTGCTTTGTCAATATCTCCTTAATTCAAAAAAGAAATAATCAAAATCATTTGACAATTGAATATTTCACAGCTTGTGGGGTATTTTGGGCCAAATTTTTCAAAACAATTGATCATACAATAATGAATCTGTTAAATCGATCTCATTTCTTAAATTTGTGTATTGTTATCAAATCCGTTACTACAGCAGTATGATAATGTGACACTGCCTCGATCAACCAGGCTTCACTCATTGTGCGACGTGTTGAGAGCAACGTGACTTCTATTCTTTTCACTCAAACTTTTCATTCCGATACACTTTACCACCTAAATTTGGTTTTGTATCTTAATTTTCCGGGATTCTCTCTCTGTGGATGGGTGTCTGCTTTCGGTGAGACCGTTCTTTTGTTCCCCCCCCCCACACACACACACACACACCAGTTGTGACCAGACTTTCACGCCCTTATTGATACCTGTACAGTAGCTCTCCTATAGTAGTTCCGCGATTTGTTTCTAGTTTCCTCCGGTCTCTCGGCCTTGGTTTTTATTTTATTTTTTCCACTATGACGAAACGCTTATGCCTGGACCCTCCTTCCCTCCCCGTTACAAACCTGCTACCTCCATTGACCATTCTTCAGTCCCAGTCCCAAAAATTATAATCATACAGGCCACCAATACCAGACAGCTTCAATAGAGTTTCCCCTTTCCTCATACACAAGGCGCTTCACGGCCTTGTCGGCACCCTCCCCAAGGTCTCTACCCTCAGATCCGGCTATCTCCTGGTACACCGCACAAAGGACACTCAAGCCGCCACCCTCTACACCACCAAAACCCTAGCTACAGTAATACATGTATCAACGTTACAGTCACCCCCCCCCCCCCCCTACCGTTCCCTGAACTTATCAGAAGCAGAGACCTTGCCTACTTGACCAATGAAGACCTCGTTGAGGAACTTGCCAGCCAACACGTAGCAGGTCATCTAGTCCTCAAGAGAGACTGTGCCGAAACACCCATCAATACTATCTTCATAACTTTTGCCACACCAACTGTCCCCTCCCACATCACTGCCGGCTACCTAAAAATCCCCGTCGCCCCTTGCATTTCCAACCCCCTCCATTGTCACGAGTTCCAGAGGTATGGCTATGGAAAAAAACTCCTGCCTCAGCCAAGCGCGCTGTGGCAACTGAGGAGCCCTGGACCATGACAGCGCCTCCTGCACTAACACCCCACTCTGCACCAATTGCGACGGTGCTCTCCCAGCCAAACATCCCTCATTCTCAAAAAAATGCCCCACCTGGCTTCAGGAAAAGCAGATAACCAAACTGAACACCTTTACCCGAAGGCCAGGAAGTAATTCCTCGCTTCCCTTCACACCAAACCTTTCTACTTGAGCGCAGTCTCCTCAAACACCAATACCGCCCGTAACACAACTAAAACTGACTCACATGCCCAAACCGACATCACCTGGCTCTTCTTACACAGTCCTAATCCCATCCCCATTGTCAACAACCCAACCACACCCACTACCAAAACCACCTCCACCACAACTTCTCTCCCCAACCTTCGTTTTCTAAGACCCCCACCGTCCCATACCCCAACACCTTATATGCCATCAAAGTTAAGCCAACATGGTTAAAAAACATCATACCAACAAAATAACCAACAAACAAGCAATCAACAAACAGCCCACCATCCAAACCCACACGTATGACACTGAAGAGAACATGGATTGTTCGACAACCGAACATACTTTTCGTCCCAACTTTAAAAAACGACAGCTCCCAAAGAAACAGGGACAGATCCAAAGAAAAAGCAAGCCAATTCAGCCCCAACAGATCTTCCTCCAGATAAGACACTGCCTCCTTATGGCGTGCAACACAAACAATTACAATAATACCCACAACATTATACAATGGAACATCAGAAGACTTAAGGCTAATTTAGAAGAAATTGACCTACTGGCCACCACCTTCAACCCGGTCGTCTTCTGCCTACAAGAAACCTTTTTGAAAACCACTGACCATTATTCCCTCAACAACTTTGCTTGCTACCATAAACATCAAGTGGACGCCGACAGGGCCTGTGGGGCGTCTCCATTCTCGTTAGACACGATACACCACACAGCCCTGTTCATGTGAACACCGACCTTCAGGCCATCTGTATGTCTATCTCCCTCCACAAAACCTTTACTGTTTGCAATATCTCCCCCCCCCTCTCTCCCCATTAGCCAACCAGCCTTAACCACCTCATTTTTCAGCTCCCCTGCCCCTTCATCCTTATTGGTGACTTCAACGCCCATAATCCCCTGTGGGGCTTCAATACCACCACCTCCATTGGCAAGCTCGTCGAAAACACACTTCAACAGCACAGCCTCTTCTTGCTCAACACTAACTCCCCGACCTACCACCAACCTGCCACAGGCTCCCTCACCTGTGTTGACCTGTCTGTCTGTTCCCCCAACCTCTTTGATTTTAGCTGGAAGGTCACTGCTGATCTCTCTGTTAGTGACCATTACCCTCTTCTTATTCACTCCAAGCTTCAACCCCCACACACACACACAGACCACATCCCCAATTGGAACCTTAAGTAGGTCGACTGGCCCCTTTTCAAAACCCTCTACGTCTCGCACCTCTCCCCCATCTCCTCGAGGGAGAGGATCCCATGTCAAACTTCAGTAACATCCTTATCAACATCGCCACCTGCTCCATTCCCCAAATCCCCTAACCACCTCCAATCCCTGTTTCACTGATGACTGCAATACCGCCATCAAGAACAGAAAAAGGGGCCTCAGGAACTTCAAAACTACCCCGACCACCCACAACCTTAACCGTGCATCAGCCGTGACAAAATCAGGACGCACTATCAAGGACAGTAAACCAACACTTGAAACAACTTCATTTTTTCTCTCACCACCAACACCCCACTAAGAAGATTTGGAGAATGATTAACAGCTTCCATGGCAAGATGGGAAAGTCTCCGATCTCCCATCTCTCCTGGAATGGTAACCTTCTCACCGCGAAAAAGGACATCGGTAACCATCTCGCCGCCTCTTTTAGCAACATCTCGTCCTCGAACAACTACCCCAATGCTTTCAAAGCCAAAAAAATAAGCTCGCGATGAAGCCCGAAGTATCACCTTTCCCTCTGACAATACCGAGAGCTACAACAGTCCTCTCACCCTTTCTGAATTAAACCAAGCCATCCACAACGCTGGCTGCACCTCCAAGGGCCCCAAATAACATCCCCTACCAGTTCCTGAAATACCTCGCCAACAAGGCCACCACTACCCTACTCGCCATCCTTAACCGCATTTAGTCCTCACACTCTTTTTCCCCTATCTGAAGGACAGCTATAATCACTCCCGTCCCCAAACCGGGGAAGGACAGTACCGACCCCTCAAGTTACCGCCTATCGCCCTCACATGCTGTCTCTGTACAAATTATGGAAACGATCATTAACCTGAGACTAAACTGGTTCCGTGAGACCAACAGAATCCTCTTCCCTCACCAAATCGGCTAACGGAAACGTCGCAATACCCTGGACCAGTTATTTACGCTCAACACCGCTATCCGGGAATCCTTTGCAAAAAAGTAACGCCTTATTGTCATCTTTTCGACCTCGAGAAAGCTTTCGACACTACTTTTAAGTACGGGATTATCCGCAAGCTTCACACCATAGGCCTCAGAGGCCACCTCTCCATCTCTATTTAAAACTTCCTCTCATCCAGGCAGTTCAAAGTACGTATTGGCCACACCCTCTCCAACCCCTACCCCCAAGAAGAGGGCGTCCTCAAGTCAGCATTTTCTCCCCACTTTCTTCAACCTGACATTTAAAGACATCGTGGACAACCTTGGCCCCACCATCAAACGTGCTCTCTATGTGGACGACTTCACCATCTTCTACTCCTTCCCTAGCTTTTCTCTTGTCGAAAATAGGCTCCAACTCGGCCTCTGCCGGCTGCAAGACTGGTGCCACAATAACAGTTTTAAATTCTCCAAGACAAGCCTCGTGCTCAATGGCAATCGCATCCCTAAAGTTGACCACACTAAGTTCCTGGGTTTAACCCTAGACCCCAAGCTCTCCTACAAACAACACATCACCAACCTGTAACAGAAATGTAATTACTCCCTCAACATTCTCCGACTCCTCTCCAACACACCTTGGGGTGCAAACCCCATGCTCTCCTCAAAATCTTTAAGCTCACCATTCGTGCCAAGCTCGACTACGGCAATATTGTCTACTGTGCCGCTCACAAATCTTACCTCAACAACATCAACATCATCCAAAACGAAGCCCTCAGGCTTTGTTTGGGTTCCTGCAGGACCTCCCCCATCACCAGCTTTCATGTTGAAGCCAACGAATCCCCCCACTCCTTTCTGCTAAGGTGTATAAAGCTTAGCCTCTCCTTGTGCTTTTAGAGCCCTCACCAACACCCTGTTTACAACCTCAGTAGGTACCCTAATTTCTCCACCCTCTTTGATAGGACTAGAACCCTATCCCCTCCCTTCAATTTACGCATCAAATCAGACCTCCGATCACATCTCGGCATCAATCCCGCGACTCTTGGCACCTTCTCCTGGCCCACTTTTCCTCCATGAGCCAACTTAATGGGACTCCCAAATTGATAACAAACTCCACGTCATCCAGCCCACCATTTCGATCAAACCCACCATCCACATCCTCTCCCGTATCGACAACGTTCATATTACCCGCCTTAGAATAGGTCACACCCATCTCACTCACTCCCACCTCCTTATTGGCTCCCCACCCCTCTGCAACAATTGCCATTGCACCCTCACAGTCCATTACGTCCTTCTTGCTTGCCCCTGTACAACCTTTCCAGAGCTGCCCTTGCTTCACACATCTCAGTAGCCAAGCTCTTCCAGAAAATTCTTCCAGATAAAATGATCTCCTTCCTTCATCATGCTTCCCTCTACAACCATATCTAGTCTTCCATTCCCACCACCTCTCTCTTCTTTGTTTTTTCACCAATGCACCTCCTCTCTCTAACTCAACTTTCTGGCTTTTAGTTCTCGTGCTTCTC
Organism: Chiridota heheva; assembly: GCA_020152595.1. Classification (NCBI taxonomy): domain Eukaryota; kingdom Metazoa; phylum Echinodermata; class Holothuroidea; order Apodida; family Chiridotidae; genus Chiridota; species Chiridota heheva. Next base: position 670,521 of record JAIGNY010003333.1, read on the forward strand.
TCAATCTTTCCCTGTTTTTTCCTTCCTGCCTCTGGAATGATCTAACCTTCTAGGCACAATTTGACCCTCGCTGTCGTGATGCCGTTAAGACCTCATCAAACAAACGATCAAATCAACAAGGGTTTGACAAATCAACCAGTGCTCAACAAATCAATTAAATTTCGACAAGTCAACTAGGGTTCAGCAAGCCCACCAAGGTGTGCCAAATCGACCAAGGTTTGACAAACCAAACGGTTCGACAAGTCAATCAGGTTTTGACAAATCAACCAGGATTCGACAAATCAACCAGGGTTTGACAAATCAAGCAGGGTTCGACAAGTCAACCTGGATTAGACGAATCAAACAGGGTTTGACAAATCAAGTAGAGTTTGACAAATCAACTAGGGCTTGACAAACAACCAGGATTCGACATATCAACCAGTGTTTGAAAAATCAAACAGGGTTCGACAAGTCCACCTGGATTAGACGAATCAAACAGGGTTTGACAAATCAACCAGAGTTTGACAAATCAACCTGGATTAGACGAATCAAGTAGGGGTTTGACAAATCAACTAGAGTTTGACAAATCAACCTGCACTAGACGAATCAACCAGGGTTCGACAAAACAGCCAGAGTTCGACAAGTTAACTTGGATTAGACAAATCAACCAGGGTTTGACAAATCATCCAGGTTTCGATAAATCAACTAGGGCCCGACAAATCAAGTATGGTTCGACAAGCCAACCAAGGTTCGAAAAATTTACCAGTGTTCGACAAACCAACCAGGGTTCTACAAATCAACGGAGGATTGACAAATCAATCAGGCATTGACAAATCAACCAAGGTTCGACAAATCAACCAGGGTTTGACATATCAACCTGGATTAGACAAATCAACATCGTTTGACAAATCAACAAACGGTTCGACCAATCAACCTGGTTTTGACAAATTAACAGGGATTTGACAAATCAACCAGGGTTTGACAAATCAACCAGGGTCCGACAAATTTACCAGAATTCAACAAATCATCCCATAGCTCGACAAATTAACCAGGGTTCGACAAAATTAGGGTTCAACAAATTCAAAAGGGTAAGACAAATCAACCAGGCTTCAACAAATCGACCTGGATTCGACAAATCAACCAGAGGACACATCATTCAGTGTGCTCCAATTCAATCAGCTTTAACAAATCAACCAGGGTTTGAAAAATCAACCTGAATTCAACCAGGTTGAACAAATCAACCAGGGTTCGAGAAATCAACCAGGCTTCGACAAATCAACCAGAGATATTCAAATCAACCAGGTTGGACAAATCAATCAGGGTTCGAGAAATCAACCGGGGAACAAATCAACCAGAGATCCCCAAATCAACCAGGGTTCGACAAATCAACCAGGGCTCAACAAATCAACTAGGGTTTGAAAAATTAACCAACGTGCGCCAAATTAATCAGGGTTTGGCAAATTAACAAGGGTGCGCCAAATTAACCAGGGTTTAACAAATCAACCAGGGGTTGACAAATCTACCTAGGTTTGACAAATCAACCAGGGTTCGACAAATCATCAACGTGAAGGCAACTTGTCAACCAAGCGCTAATAGCGCCAAAAGTAAATTTGGAGATTATATGACCAACTATACATTTTTGGATTCCTTATGACCAGACGAGTAATTTGGTATTCATTATTAAATGATTAGGATATTTTCCAATTTTGACCCCCTGTTTGACCTTAATTAAGCCTTACCAAAAAATGCCCAGAGCTTTGAAGACGGTGTCCCAAACCAAATGTGTTCGGTATCCTTCAGTCATGTCTAAAACACCGTCAAACCTTTGATCCATAATTTGGTCAAGGAATATTAGCATTGGTCCTCTACTATATTGTCGTCCAGAGAGAAAATCAGGTTCCTTTAAGAATTTTATGTGCATATGTTTTAAAACAAGGTGTACCAATAGCTTGGTCATCCGTCAGGCAGACCCAGCAAAATGTATAATTGCCCGGATATGATTTTTGGTTGTCCCGGGCAACCAGATGATTGATTTGTCGATCCCTGGAATCAAATTTTTGATGGGAAAGGAATCAACAATAAATGAAGTTACATAAGAAATATAAAGAAGGATACCAAATTTTGTTTTGATTTGCTATAATACATGAGGAGTACAAGGTCCACGCTCTCTTTTGGAATTCTTATTGATTTTGTCCTCAAAAAATCTTGTGACTAAAATCAGTTTGGAATCTGCATCCGGAAATATAAACGCACCCTGTATGGAATAGACCAGGGTCTCTTTCTTCGAGACTTGAACTATGCTGGTGACATTACCTTACCTGACAATAGCGATGACAAAGGGGATCGCATTTTACAAGCAGTCGTCAGAATTGGTGCAGAAGTTGAGCTATTAGTTTCTGCAGGCAAGTTCTTTGGAATGGGCATTGGAGACACACCTGGAATAATACACCAGCCTAAACAATGAAGACCGAAGACCATTTTCGAGTTCTAGGTTTCATTGTTATGTCTAATGGTAGGCTGAACAAAGAGCTTAAGATCGGGATAAGCAGAGCATCATCATCCTTTGATAAAAGTCTGGCGCAGCAAAAAGACTAAGTTACACATCTATAATGCGGTTGTAATTTCCACACTCCTCTACGCAGTTAAAATCTGGGCCACTACTCTGACTGAAGAAAAACAGTTTGACTCCTTCGATTCCAAATGCCTCCGAAGAATTCTTAAAATAAGTTGGTTCTATCACATCAGGAACTGCGAACCGCCTGTTTCTCTCTTACTGAAGAATGTACGTCTCAGGTGGTATGGACACGTCATTCGAATGAGCCCAACCAGACTCCCCGGTGCCTTACTGACTGGAAACCTGAGATGGTAAGAGGGAAACGGAAGCGGGAGAGATGTAGGATCCGTTGGTTAGATGCTATCACACGGGATGCAGAGTTGGTAGGAGTATAGAGAATGGACCTCCAGAGGATTGGAAAGAATAGAGATGCGTGCTCGTTCAATTGATGCCTTAGACGCCATGCTACAGTGAGTGAGTGAATACATGAGAAACAAATAACGCATTTTCCACTAAATTGAAAGATTGTTCGACTCAAAATCTGGTATTCTTTCACATAAAGTACTATCAACTTCAAGGTTTATAAACCCTTACACATTTTAATGATTTCCAATAGAATATTAGCTACACTACATTGGGAATTATTTCACTATTTTTGTTGTTTTGAAAAGTATGCAATTTTGCTCTGAAGGGGGATTATCATGATTTATAAAAGAATATTGGGAAGAATCAATTGGAAATTATTTCACTATTCTTGTGATGTTTTAACAAAAATGCACATGTGACTTGAAGAAAACTTATTGAATTAAAATCATGTTTTCCCTAAAATGCAGCAGTTGTGCAAGATATAAATCTTTTCTTTCATAGTTGATAAGAAGGAGCAGTAGATTTTGAGTAGGCAGGAATACCCAGCAATAGACCCAAATACAACGTGGAACTACTGAACAAGAAAGAGATAGCAACAGCATATCAACTTGAATTATCAAACAGCATGCATTGCAAGACCTAGAGGATACTTACAGACCAAGTGACATTAAAAGTCAGTGAAACGGCATGAAAGAGGTATGGAAAAGTACATGTGAATCAGTATTAGGAAGAAAGAAAGTCCAGGATAAACCTTGGATGTCAGCAAAAACCCCGAAGAAATTACAAGTGAGAAAAATAAGGAAGGAAGAAGTCAACAGTAGTCGTACGAGGCCAGGAAGAGCAAATGCACAGAGAAATTATGCGCCTGCGCATAATGATGTCAGAAGGAGCGTTAAGAGTGATAAAAAGAAGTTTACAGAAGATTTAGCCAACCAAGCCCAAGAGGTTGCTGAAAAAAGAAACATGAAGGGATTATATGACATCACCAAGAAATTAGCCGAAAGACATAAGCAATTAAAAAGGCATGTGAAAGACAAAGACGGGAATGTGCTGACTACTAAAGAGAATCAATTTAGAAAGAAGAAAAAAAGAGGGGGTGGGGGTGGGTAGAGTATTTTGAAGGGCTACTGAATAGGCCACCCCAGCTACTATGATTGACATACCTCCAGCAGAAGTAACCCTTAATGTAAACTTCAATAAACCAACAGAAGAAGAAAAGCCATAAAACAGCTGAAAAGGGGAAAATCCTCTGGATCTGATAAAGTCCCAGCAGAAGCTTTAAAGGGAGGCATCAAAACATTAACATATATGATAATGGGGTTATGGATATGATATGGAAGAAAGATGATGTACCCAGAGAATGGAAGAAAGGATACCTGGTAACGATACCAAAAAAGGTGACCTCGGCGAGTGCAAAAATTACAGAGGAATCACTATGTTATCAGTAGTGGGTAGAGTGGTAAACAGAGTACTCCTGAAAAGAATGGAAACAGCAGTTAACAATATGTTGGGGCAGCACCAAGCTGATTTTAAAAGAAAGCCATCCAGATTACCAACCTGAGGATCATCATTGAGCAATCTCTAGAATGGAATACACCAGTACATATGAATTTCATAGATTTTCAAAAAGCATTTGACAGTGTGGACAGGCAAGCACTGTGGAAGATTATGAAACACTATGGGATCCTGGATAAGTTTGTGAGACTTATCAGCAATTCATACAAAGAAACCACCTGTCAAGTCCTTTATGAAGGAAGCCTTATGAGGAATTTTACATTAAGACCGGCGTTAGAAAAAGGGGATTACTATCACCATTTTTACTGAACCTGGCAATTGACTGGATCATGAAAAATTGAACAGAGGGAAGAGAAATGGTCTTCAATGGATACTTTGGGAACAGTTAAATGACCTAGATTATGCAGATAAGCTTGTCCTATTATCACAAACTCACCACCAGATACAAGAAAAGACTACACTACTAGAGGAAACAGCAGGAACAATCGGCATGTATGTAAACACAGGGAAGACAAAGGCAATGCGAATCAACAGCAACAACAACAATCAGATCCAACTCAAATTGGGAGAAATAGAGGATGTTGAGACCTTTATCTATCTGGGAAACATAATGAACATATCAGGTGGATCAGATGAACATATCAGGTGGATCAGATGAACATATCAGGTGGATCAGATGAACATATCAGGTGGATCAGATAAACATATCAGGTCGATTAGATGAACATATCAGGTGGAACAAATGGACATATCAGGTGGATCAGATGAACATATTAGGTGGATCAGATGAACATATCAGGTGGATCAGATGAACATATCAGGTGGAACAGATGAACATATCAGGTGGATCAGATGAACATATCAGGTGGAGCAGATGAGCATATCAGGTGGATCAGATAAACATATCAGGTGGATCAGATGAACATATCAGGTGGAACAGATGAAGATGTCAGGTGGATCAGATGAACATATCAGGTGGATCAGATGAACATATCAGGTGGATCAGATGAACATATCAGGTGGATCAGATAAACATATCAGGTCGATTAGATGAACATATCAGGTGGAACAAATGGACATATCAGGTGGATCAGATGAACATATTAGGTGGATCAGATGAACATATCAGGTGGATCAGATGAACATATCAGGTGGAACAGATGAACATATCAGGTGGATCAGATGAACATATCAGGTGGAGCAGATGAGCATATCAGGTGGATCAGATAAACATATCAGGTGGATCAGATGAACATATCAGGTGGAACAGATGAAGATGTCAGGTGGATCAGATGAACATATCAGGTGGATCAGATGAACATATCAGGTGGAGCAGATGAGCATATCAGGTGGATCAGATGAACATATCAGGTGGATCAGATGAACATATCAGGTGAATCAGATGATTATATCAGGTGGAACAGATGAAGATGTCAGGTGGATCAGATGAACATATCAGGTGGAACAGATGAACATATCAGGTGGAGCAGATGAGCATATCAGGTGGATCAGATGAACATATCAGGTGGATCAGATGAACATATCAGGTGGATCAGATGAACATATCAGGTGGAACAGATGAAGATGTTAGGTGGATCAGATAAACATATCAGGTGGAACAGATGAACATATCAGGTGGGTCAGATGAACATATCAGGTGGATCAGATGAACATATCAGGTGGAACAGATAAACATATAAGGTGGATCAGATAAAGATGTCAGGTGGATCAGATGAACATATCAGGTGGATCAGATGAACATATCAGGTGGATCAGATGAACATATCAGGTGGATCAGATGAACATATCAGGTGGAACAGATGAACATATCAGGTGGAACAGATGATCATATCAGGTGGATCAGATGAATATATCAGGTGGAACAGATGAACATATCAGGTGGAACATATGAACATATCAGGTGGAACAGATAAAGATGTCAGGTGGATCAGATGAACATATCAGGTGGATCAGATGAATATATCAGGTGGAACAGATGAACATATCAGGTGGAACATATGAACATATTAGGTGGATCAGATAAACATATCAGGTGGATCAAATGAACATATTAGGTGGATCAGATGAGCATATCAGATGGATCAGATGAACATATCAGGTGGATCAGATGAGCATATCTGGTGGATCAGATGAAGATGTCAGGTGGATCAGATGAAGATGTCAAAGTGAGAATTGAAAAGGCAAGAGTAGCATTTAATATTCTCAGTATAGTTTGGAACTCAAGAGCAATTACACGACCAACAAAGCTCAAGATTTTTAACTCAAACGTAAAAGCAGTGCTACTCTATGGGTCAGAAACATGACGCACTACCAAATCAAACACAAAGAAGATCCAGGTGTTCATAAACAAATATCTCAGAAGAATTGTGAGAATTTGGTGACCTTAAACAATAAGGAACAAAGAACTGGGAAATGATCAATCAGCAACCACTTGAACATGTTATATGCAGAAGGAAATAGGGATGGATTGGTCACATGCCTAGGTCCAACATCACTAGGCAAGCCTTATCATCTGATCATGAAATCCCCAAGAAAAGAGGAAAAGAGGCCGTCCAAAGAAGACTTGGAGAAGAGATGTGTAGAAAGAGGTGAAAGCAGCTGGACATTCATGGAGTGCAATTAAGAATGTAGCCCAAAACCGTGTGAGATGGAAAGGAGTGATTGAAGGCCTATGCACTGGCAAGTGTGACAAGGCATAAGTATATAAGTTACATATGTCCGATGGTTTTGAATAACCCGAAGGGTTACTTTAAAGCCGTTGAATTGAAACCTTTCGCGCTTCCTGCGATAACTTAAGATTTCTACAAAAATAAGTAATTTGATCAATTAACAAAATATTAATCTAATTTCATAGGTCATTTTTCAACTTACGTGAAATATCATTTGTTGCGCTCTTCAACAGATTCAAGTAGTAAAGTTTGACTGGAGGACACAATTTCCTTCATCTCATTCCCTCTCCTTAGTGATTTACTTTATAATTCTAAATATGAAAATTTTCAAGCCCATGCACGGATCCAGAATTGTTATTTTTGAGAAAATTAAAATATTTTTGTCCCAAATATTAGGAGTATAACAATAACCGAAAATGCAAAGATAATCTTACATGTAAACCTTACCAATCTATACCTGAATTTAATTTGGATGTTTATCTTTAAGAGCGGTTTCACCTTAAGGGCTTGTACGGCGTATAGTAATTGGAAAATTATTCAGTTTCAAAAATTGAAGAAAACTTGTCGTAAAATTATTGGAAATTTTGGTAACGTTATTGGAAATTTGTGTAGCCCTTTAGAATTATTGGAGATTTGTTTTGCTTTTTTTTTGTGCTTTTTTTTTTGAAAATGAATGAAAATTCCCGTGTCAAAAAGAACATGAAAATCAATACATTTGCCCAAAACTTGAAGTAATTTGAAGACAATTGCTTGAAAATCAAAGAAAAGTTCCTGAAAATGTAAAACAATTCCCCAAAATTGAATATTTTATTTCGCTTGTAACAAAGTCATCAAGAAAAGAGCGATATCTAACCATACATTTTCGTTTTTTGTTTACAGTGTATATCCCTCACATGCATAGATTATTGGACACTGGTATGTCCCGGTACTAACTGACTTACATTTTACATCATGACGGAATTTCGCCGGGGGCAAGTTTTCCCCTAACCCTACTGAATATGCCACTGAGATGTCTTGATATCATTATTTTCACTCACAAATGTTACAATTTAATTTATTTTCCCCAAATGCAAAGATTTACATTGTGTGGAAAGCAGCTTTGACGTCTATTAGTCTTTTAATCAGAGAAAATAAAAAAATATTTCGCACAATACGGGTGTACAAGATAAAACTTTAGTTTTGTCCGCGATGCAATGATGTAAGAGGTCAAGTTTATGTTGAGAATTAAACACATTACCGTTCTCCCCTTCCCCCTAACACACCCACCCCACCCTCTCGTGACCCACGCGTTCTACACGTATTTGTACTTGCTTAGTGCATGGATCACACAACTATCAAATTTTAAGACCATTTTCACGACTTGACTTCGAACCCCACCCCTCTCCTCTTCCACCCGAACCCACCCCCTTCCTGTTCTTTGTGAAAATCCAAGATCCGCCCTTGTATTGGAAATTCTTTCACTTTCTTTGTTCTGTTTAAAAAAAATCCCATTTACCCTGAAGAATAAAACTTATAGAATTTAATTTATATGCTTTCCTTTTATGCAGCAGTTTAGCAAAAAAGATTAGTGACACAAATATGTTGTTTAATAGTTGCTAGAAGGAAACAGATTTAGAGCAAAATAGTCTGCATAGTTAGTTAGTATCATGGTTACGCCTTGTTTTGTTTTCATTAAGCAATTTAAAGGACTGGCGACAAATATAAATCTTTTGTTTTATATTTACTTAGGAAACAGTGGCGCAAGTAAGGGAGGCAGGGGGCAGTCGCTCCCGGCTCGGGCCATAATAAGGGGCCTGTAAAAATATATACAATTATACCTATATACCATAGGGGCCCAGGGCCCATTCGCCCACATCCCGTAGAACCATAGCTACGCCTTTGTTAGAAAAAAGAGAAGGTTTTGAGTAAAGGTTTATTTATTAATTTTAAAGAGGTTATTTAGTGTCAGATTACCTTCTCAAAGTTTCCAGGATTTGTGAATTATTCCCCTTTTTTATGTAACAAGTTCAAGGCAGCTCACATTAGATTCCTGTGAATTGCCATTTTCACGTATATGATAGCGGAATATGAGATTCTCGTTTCAATAAAATTGCGATGTTCATATATTTCACGTCACATCCACTTGTGGCTCGTTTCCAATTAAGCATGTATACGCTTTGCGTGTGTTTGTACAATGTTACTTCCGCGGCTGTTACTGATTGATTGTCGGTATATGACATGTATGACAACTCAGAAATTACTTTTTTGTAAAGATTAATGTTGAGGCAGAGTGTTTATATGCGTATTTAATGCACGGGTCAAAGGACTGACACGAGTGGAATGGCCCGACTTTAGGAGGATTATTCACGAGTGCAAAGTCCTTTGAACCGTGCATTAAATACGCATATTTACACGATGCCAAAACATTAATCTGTTTCTAAAATTTGTGTGTTAGATTGTTTAACACTGAATTGCATAAAAACAACTAAAAAGAATGAAAAACGAGAAAAGTTTACATAGATTTGTTTGCTTTATTTAAAAAAAATAAAAAATACTTGTTTTGAAAATAGAATAAACCTAATAGTCGTGTATTAACGGGTCATAGCAATGCAAATACTCCATATAAATGTTTTAATGTATAATACTGTCCAACTGCCCATGTTAAAACAACATCTGACATTTAAAGAAACGAATTAGTGAAAAAGCTTGTCCATATCTTATCCCGTGTTTAAGTTATTGCATTTCAAAAGTGACATTGCAGTATGAAGTGTAATGTTGTAATGCAGATCCCAGGTTATTCTGTATAAAGTTCTATAAAATGAAAATGTAGTTTTCTTTCATTTAAGGGGGTAAGTTACATAAGTAAATAGACAAAGCATGTTCTTGTAAACTGCATGTTTTATACCTAATTTCAATAATCAAACAAACAATTATGACATCACACTTTACACAGCCAAGTCACTTTTTACACACTGCATGCTGAAAACTTTCAAATGTAATAGCTCCTTAACAAAATATGATATCATAATTTGTACACCAATTTGTTCTTTCAAAAATTAGTTTGGGGGCCAAACACATCATATATAGAAGAGGATTTCAAAAGAAACAAAATGGTTCAGAAAGCATTCAAAAATCTTATTCCGTTAAGGAGATATTTAAGTTTGAAGCAGGGTTTGAAAAAATACAAAAAAAGTCACTCGCCAATCACTTGTACAACTTGGCTTAAATGTGGCGAGTGTCAATATTTCTAACGTTCTACTCGCCACAATTTTCTATTGTCAGTTTGTTTACCTACGGTGAGTAGGCGAATGGGTTTTCAAACCCTTAAAGTTTGGTATCATTTATGTAGGAACTAGCGAAATCCGACTAGTTGTGACGTCACAGCCTCAAATTCCTTATTCTTTATGTATTCTATCATATTTGTCAGCAATTTTGTGGTTTAAAAAATCATTGGATGTGTTAGGAAAGTAGTAAAACAGAATCTAATCAGGATGATTATAATTACACACCTGAAGAAAGTTCGAGAAAAAATAATTCAGAAAGTACAAAAGTTGAATACATTTTCTTTAAAATGCATTAACAATTGTTCAGAATGTGAGGATGGGGGCGCCAATCTTCCATAGATGACTTTCTACACCAGACACTTCTACACAGATACGACCGTGCTTTAAACTTGAATATCCCCTTAACGGAATAAGATTTGTGAATGCTTTCTTCACCATTTTGTTCCTGTTTAAGTCCTTTTTCATACAAAATAAACATGCATGACCCCTGAACTAATCCTTTAATATTCGTCTATTAGTCTTTCATTTATTTAATGCCAACAGTCACTGGTAACTGTTGGAACATCGTACTCACCTTAACATTGATTTGAAGTAAAACTCAGTTAGACAACTGACGGGTGGTCTTCCAAGGTGCTTAATGATGTGTGTGATGTGAAGTGAAGGGGGGGGGGGGATATGTTTCCCTCTCCTACAGTTCTACCCTGGCCTTCATCTTCATCTGTCCCACCACTTTTTTTCTCAAAAATGGTGGTACTAGTGCACTGGGCCTGATTTGTAGGGTACAATTTACTTTCAAGCACTGGCTTAGCCAGAGGGGGGCCACGGGGGCCATGCCCCCTCCCCTAATCCCATATTTACAAAAATTAAATTACACTTATAGGCCCTATGCCTATGTATCGTACAGATGCGCATACATAAAATGCGAATCTCCCTGCATTCCCTGCAATATAAATTCGTTGTATCCCTGTAAAACAAAACAAAAAAATATTTCGAATTTTTAAAGAAAATTTTGACGCAATTTTTAATTTGTCAAGAGCCGTGAACTTGCCAAGCCTGTACTTACTCGATGACGATGGAAGATGGCACCATTCTGCTACTGCTTGGGATACAAAAGTACTGAAAGTGCCCTATCTTTTTGCTCAAAACTTTCCACAAATAGAAATCAATTTGTCTGAATCCTGAAGGCGGTAATTAAGTTCGCTTGAACTTGAATTTTAAAACTGTCACTTTTTGCATATGGTTTTTCAAAAGGAAAAGGGAAAACACGGATAAAGGTAATGTATGCCCAGTCCAGTAAATATATTAATGATATGTATACATAAGTGACCATTTGTTGTTCTTCTATCGTCTTTAATATAGGCTTACCTGAAACTAGTTCCACGAGTTTTATAAAACTATTTGTCATCGTCGGTGTGGGTGGAGCAAACACATTTTTTGTATATGTTCACAGTCCAGAAAAATAGGATGGCGGGAAGTGCTCTAAACAACCTAGCAATATCATGATTCTCCCGTCAACTCCAGATAATAGTTGAAGGAAAATAAACGTGCCTACAATTATGAAAATTGCTTGCCTAGGCTACAAGTACAATGACGTCATTTTCCTATTGGAATTCAGGGCTGTTGCTAATCAGATAAAGAACCTGACCATATACTAGCATGTCGCTGTATGATGGTCAGGAACCAGCCTATACAGAAATAGAGGGGGAAAGGACTGCTATTGACTAATCATATTTGCGTTGTATGGTTTGGCGGACGCACGGTAAAACGCTGTTCCCCCTGGTGAAACTAGAGCTGGCATTACATCAGACTAACCACTCCAACAATGTAGTACTGATACCGCTACCGTTTTTACAAAAGCAGCTGACAATGACATTGGTTATGCTGTACTTTCACAAAGTTGGAATGAAGGAGACCGAGCTAAATTTTTCATCCCCATGGAAACCATCAAGGGAAGAAGATTTTCCTTTTTCATCTCATATAAAATTAGAAAAAATGCGCAAGAGGCGTTTGCTTCCCCATCATTGTGAGAAGTTCCCATGGTTGAGCATTAGCAAAGTTGAAGGGATGGAAGGAGTGTTTTGTGTACCATGTGTGCTATTTTTAGGTTGTAGTGGAGTAAGTGGTAGAAGTAGAGAAAAAGGTCAGCTACCAGGAAAATTAGTTTCAAAACCCCCTACACAATTTAATGATCTAACAGGCAAAAACGGAGCTTTATCAAGTCATCAGGCCACTTAATTCCACCAAGAAAACGTAGTTGCAATGGAACACTTTCGACAAACAGTGATTCAACATGGAACATATATTAGAGGACACATTAACGAATCTTACAAGCGGGAGATTCAGCAAAACAGAGATCGCCTTCGTCCAATTATTGATACAATTCTCACCTGTTCTTAACAAAACATTCCCCTCAGAGGCCACAGAGGTGAACTAGGGACAATTTCTATCAGCGGAGATGAACCAACAAAAAATAACGGAAATTTTAGGGCTTTACTTCGTTTTCGACTGCGTAGTGGGGATTCACTTTTGAAGGACCATATCAAAACTTCCCATGCTAATGCAACCTACCTATCAACCTCGATTCAAAATGAACTTATTTGCGTTGCTGGTGACGTGATTAGGGAAAGTGTTGTTGCTAACATCAAAAAAGTACAGTTCTGGTCTATCGTAGCTGATGAAACAATGGATCGCCAAAAAAGAGAACAAGTGGTAATTGTTATAAGATATGTTTCACCAAGCGATTCTGGAAGTTGGAGATTGCATGAGGACACGGTAATGGTTTTGGACTTGATTTCTGACATCAAATCTAATAATCCTGGTGAATATGAGTATAATGAAACCAAGTTGAGTGGCAAAGCTATTGGAGAAACGTTGCTAAGAAAGATTTGTGAGTTCGGTTTGTGTCTTTTTGTGTGGGACAAGGCTATGGTGGGGCAGGAGCCATGGCCAGTAAACGGGTAGGTGCTTCAGCAACAACAAAAACGGCAGCTCCATTGACCTTTTATTTTCATTGCGCCATGCACTGCCTAAATTTGAGTGATTCCGCTGCAATCAAGGTACATCAAGGTACCTCCTATTTGAAATGCAGATATGTTGTGCAAGAAATTTCATCGACTTTTCGAGCAAATGCAAAAAAACCCGGATCTGTTAAACAGTTAAAGAGCCTCATAGAAAGTGACTGGTATTTTCATGACCAAGAAGCACCTGATTACGTTGTGCGAAACACGTTTTGTGGAAAGACACACAGCAGTTGTAACATTTATGCAACTTTTGAAATATACACTAGATGCCTTATCGGAAATCAAATGCTGGGCATTACCTTGCGACAGAAACAAAGCAGAAAGCCTTGAAAAATCAGTGTGCAACTCAGAATTTGCAGTTGCGCGCTTTAGTCATTTTGGAGAAACTGTCAGGGTTGATGCTACCAGTTTCCTGAGTCTTACAAACAGTGAGAGGGGGATAGATTTATCCCAAGCATTAGCCTCAGTAAACCGTCTCCAGTCTGTTCTCAAAGAATTGCGAAGTAAAGGGGAGTTCCATGACCTGTATCAAAAGCAGAATCAGTCGCACAAGATGTGATGGAGGTGGAACTGCGAAAACCACGCATTGCAGCTAGAAGCTCATATCGACCAAATGCTCAAACTTCGGATAACACCACCGAAGGCTATTACAGAGTCAACTTTTTTTTATCCAGCCATAGACTTATTGGAGACCTCAAGTACAGATTTGGACCACATCAACAACAGAATATGAAACCTAACTACCTTGTGCCAAATTGTAGGGAATTCGCCAAACAAGCTGACGGTGAGAGGCAGTGGAATGATTTGACCCTGCTATTGAGGTGTATGCAGGTTTGATCAGAGATCCTTTCATAATTGTTAAGGGCGAATACATGTTATGGAGGAAGAAATGGGAAAATATTCCTGTCAAGTCCCGACCATCTTCATTCGTCTGTGCCCTGGATCATTGTTCTGAAATGTTTCCCAACATATCACTATTGCTCCAGTTGCTAGCAACTTTGCCAGTGACTTTTGCACAGGCCGAGAAAGTCTTTTCAAAAATGGAAAGAACCCATACAGCTATTCGGTCAACAATGACTGAAGCCCGACTGGAGGCGCTTATTCTATTACAAATTCATAGGGCCCATTACCCAGACGTGGAATCAGTCATCGACAGATTTGCCATAACATCAGCGCGGCGGTTGAATTCAAATTATGATTTGGTAAGTTTGATTGTCAAAATTTGCTTCCAACATTTCGACTCCAAGTAACAAGTAAGTACAATGCCACCTGACTCAACCCCTCATTTTAAATATTCTGGAGTCAAAAACATTATCCAGGTGTGCAAGTGTGATCAATGATCTTTTGTTTGCTTTACAAATATCTTCTTTTGACATGTACCACCCCCTCCCCCTTCCTTCATAAAAACTCTGGAGGCATCAACCCAAACTGCCCCTATATCGCTACGCAATAGAGTTTTAAAAGATTGTACTTCGGCAAGTATGTGGCGGGGGCAGGTGGCACACTTCCCCCAATTTTTTTGGCAACCAAGAATTTGGGGAAAATGTACAGCAAAATTCTGGCAAAATTGTGAACAATAAAAAAAAAACAGCCTCAAATTTGCAAGTTTTTGGCCTGGGAAGTGCCATTTCCGGCAATCTATAGGCAGTATTTATTGGAGAAATTTCTCTGAATGTTACGCGCCAACCCATGGTGGCGCTCTGCTTAGATACTGTTACGGGCCCAAATTCATACCAATGAGTAGCCCCCACTACCCCCTTTAACAAAAAACCTGCCTACGCCAATGCTTTCAATGTGTGCTTTAATCCAATTTTCGTCATTATTTCACTGAGTAATCAGGTTCTCCCACCCTTGCTCTCTAACCCCGTGAGGCTGTTCCTACTTTAAGGATACTGATACCATTTTTCCATTGAAACTGGTTTTATCTGGTTAGACCCTTGTCTCATAGAAAGTAGGGACTTGTTTCTGAGAAAGAGGTGTAATCCTAAGCATTCGGAATTTTAGATTTTTGTCCTCGGGCAGTATTCTTCGCAAATGCGCTATCCGCCACGACCCACACGTGTACACAAATATGCCTGACAAGTCATACAGTTGGCAGAGCCTCCCAACTTTTTGACGATATTTATGGTCTCAAAACAAATCATTACTAATGTTTACTGAAATATTATCGATCCGAATTATTATTCTTTTTTCAAACCTCTTTTACCTTTTCAACAAGACATCGGATTTAAAGGCATTTATTTTGAAACAATGGCCAATTTCACCTAATCACGAACTAGTGGACTTAAAGGCCATCTATCGTGATTAAAATGTGGCGGCGTACAATTTATTCCAAAACGATACTAATTGGCTTATCAATGTAAGTGCACACAGTACCGTTGCGTTTCGACCAATCAAAACACATGATTTGAATTTCATTTACTTCGTACATTAGAGACGACAACTGGCCTTTAATTATCTCCTAAGTATAAAAAATAATGTATCTTTAATATGCACGTATTTGTAAAATAATTGGCTAATTAGGTTTAACGCCTGGATGAATGCGCTTGATAAACTGCACTTTAAATGTAATTGAAGGGGAATGCGTCAATTTGATCAAATTTCAAAGTGTCGCCAAAAGCTACTTTCGCTAAAAGCGCGTGCGTGCATCCTACCATGCGAAAGATATACAATTTCTCGCAACACTGTTATTTCGATAGTGAAAAGAGATAAATATACATAGATTTCACATATTTGTTTAGATATTTATGCAGTTTTGAGCATTTGGAGATGTCAAGGTAAAGTTATTTTTAAATATTAATTGATATAACTTGAAGTTAAACATGTAACGAGACTTAGAACGTAAACAGAATTTGAACATAAACTATTGGAAATTGGGGCACTTTCCAAATAATGTATTTTCAAAGCAATAACACAGCAGTATATACAGCTTTATAGGCCCCCCCCCCACCCCCTTCCTTCCTCCTCCCTCTTCTCCCACAAGACATTTTTAAAAATGTATCGGTCCGGAAATTATTGGTGACGTATTTCCCTTTACAGGTTCAAAAATTCAAGATATTTTGGTCCAAAATTTGTGTAAATAGAACAATTTTATACCAAAATCTACAAAAATTGCTGGCTCGCCCTCTTTATTAAGCATAAGTATATCAATAGATTGAATCCACTATACGCTGTGCAGTTCAATACTTTCTACAAAATTGCGGATACATTCTTAATCAATTGAATTTTTAATTTGGGATGGGATGACTCAATTTGACTGTTTCCAGACTTCAGGAGAGTCTAGTTACATAACAAGGTTTTGAACAAATATACACCGTGGGCTTGTTGACTGAAACTCAATGAAAAAAATAAAAAATCTAGGTCTATGAAAATGGAGTTCAAAACTATTTTATGATAGTTAAATATAGTCTGTATAGATCCCTCGGATAGTTTTCATCTGGATCATCGAATTGGGTCACCTTAGAAGGGGTTCAGGAAACCGTCTGAGGAGCGCTGTCTGCGGTGAATTGACGGTCGCTTTGAAAAGGGCACAAAGAACCCCCACCCCAGAGGAAGGTTTTTAGAAAACCGTCTTAGGAATATAAACATGCTAAAGGATTAGTTTAGGGGTAAAGCAAGTCCATCTTGTTTTAAAGTGGACTGCAAAGGGGGAAAATGGTGAAGATGTCATTCAGAAATCTTATTCCGTTAAAGAGATATTCAGGTTTACAGTCTGATATCATTTAGGTAGAAACGAGTAAAATGAGACTAGTTGTGACGTCACAGCCTCAGATTCCTCAGTCTGTGTATTCTATCATATTCTTCTGCGATGTTGTGACTTAAACACCATTGGATACATGTATGTCAAGAAAGTAGTAAAACATAATCTAGTATGGGTAATTATAATTTAGCACCTAAAGAAAGCTTGAGGGAAAACAATTCAAATAGTGAAAAAAAGCTAAACAAATTTTCTTTAAGATACAAGAACAATGTTTAAGAATGTTAGGATGAGATCATCAACCTTCGATAGTAGTAGACTTACCATATTAGTCATTAGTAGTGAGAGGGGTCTATACAGACCCGACCAATCAGAAGACAGCATTGCTATCAAGCTCATTTGCATATATTTAATGCTGTATTTTGATTGGTCGGGGTCTGTATAGCCTCAATTAGTTTTCATCTGGGTCATTGGATTGCCGTCACAATTCGCTTTTGCTTGGTCGGGGTCTGCAGATAGTTTTCATCTGGGTCATCGGATTGCGTCACCTTAGGGAGAGTTTCCAGAAAACCATCTGAGGAGTATTGTTTGCGGTTAATTGACGGTCATTTTGGAGGGGGCACAGAAAACCCCCACTCCAGGAGGAGGGTTTTCGTAAACCAAATAATATCTCCATCGTTTAAAGAGGGAGGGTCGTTGGTCTCTGTAAGATTGGGATCAGAGCGTTTTTACGTCACTTTCGATTATGGAGCACACAAGATCCCTGTCTGTACATATGCATTCATAGCATTGTGTGTGTATGTGTGTGTGTGTGTGTGTGTGTGTGTGTGTGCGTGTGCGAAGATTCAATCGTAGTGTATAAAGTTAACACCTCCAGCAACGAAGTTGGACGGAGCTTATGTTTTCGCCTCTGTAAATTTGTTTGTTTGTCTGTTTGTTTGTCATCAAGATATCTCAAGAACTGATGACTGAATTTGAATCAAATTTGCTGTGTGGTTTTATTACTGCTTAAAAGAGAAGTGATAACAATTTGAGACAGGGGAAGGGTGCAAATGGAGGTGGGGACATGTTTTGCTCTGTTTGTCTGTCATCAAGATATATCAAGAACAGATGACTGGATTTGGATTAAATTTGCTGTGTGGTTTTGTTACTGCTTACAAAAGAAGTAATTAAAATTTGAGACATATCTGAATAGAGGAAGGGTGAAAACGGAGCTGGTGATATGCTTTTGCCTCTATTTGTTTGTCTGTCATCAAGATATCTCCAGAACTGATGATTGGATTTGAATTAAGATTTGGTGTGTGGTTTTGTTACTGCTAAAGCCTGCTTAAGGAAGAAGTGATACCAATTTAAGACATATTGGAACAGAAGAAGGGTGCAAATATGATAAGGGGGGGGGGGGGGTTGCCCTGTTTGTCTGTCATCAAGATATATCAATAACTGATGATTAGATTTTAATTAAATTTGGTTTGTGGTTTTGTTACTGCTTAAGGACGTAGTGATTCAAATTTGAGACATATTGGAACAGAGGAAGGGTGAAAATGGGAGCGGTGGGGACATGTTTTTGCCTATGTTTGTTTGTCTGTCATCAAGATATCTCCAGAACTGATGATTGGATGTGAATTATATTTAATTTGTAGTTTTAATACTGCTTAAAGAAGAAGTGAATACAATTTGAGACATATTGGAACAGAGGAAGGGTAAAAATGGAGTGGTTACGACATTCTAAGGTGAGTTTGTCGGTCATAAAGATATCTCCAGAACTAACGTGTGTGATTTTGTTATTGTTTCATGAAGAAGTGATTGAAATTTGGGACTAATTGGAACGAGAGAAGAGCAGAAATTGAGATGGGCATGTTTTAGGGTGATATCTGTCAAGACTCAGTTGTCAAGACTTCAAATATAATGAAATGTGCTGAACAATGACTTTGTGCTCTAAATGAAGATCCAAACAATTAATTTTCTGGACCCAAAGAGACTTACATCAAGTATTCTTTAAAATAAATGAAAATGATACAATTGGTTTCTGCCATGAATGGAAAATGATAGAATGTGAATCCTGGCTGAATAGAGCTCAAACAGTGATGCTTCACTTGAATGAAACTAAAAACATTGCTATGGCCTTGAAAGAAATCCAGTCAGAAGATATTAGTGTTCAGATTGCAAATGTTCATTACAGATCAAAACTTGGGTATGAATCTTGGTGGGCCTAGGATTTCTGAGGTAAAATATATTGGGTATGGAGATCAAATTAACTCTACAATTATTCTAGGCATGCTGGAATTGCAACAGGGCGGAGGTATGCGCTCTAAAGAGTGCTTATATTCTATTTATGATGGAATAGTTGTTGTTTCAACGTATTTGTCAGACTGTCAGAAAGAAAAAAAGTGAAAGTGAAAGATTAGTTAGATAATACTACAATAGCAGTCATCAGACGAAAATTACAATGAGCGAAAAAAAAAAAGAAGCACAATTCGAGAAAAATGGTTCTGCCGGGATTCAAGCCTTTAACTGTTTGTTTAAAATAATTCCGAATTGCATCGCCTTAACTGACTGTACAATATGAAGCTGTATCAATCATTGAAGCTTCATTTAGTATATACCGTCAAATAATGGCCAACGAATCGTGCAGCAATTGGTTGAAAATTCAACCAATCAAACAATTTGAATCTAGTTGTAAACATTGTAACGGACGATTTCGCCTCTATAAGATTACTACAACAAAGCCATGGGTGCACTGGTTCAACACAAGTTTTCCATCTCGATTATATATGTGAAAACAGGGATTAATGGCTATAGTTTCGTTAAGGGACATTTCTGTTTTGATCTACAAATTTCTCCACTTAAACCGTTAGAAACCCAACTATTTCATACTAAGATCTTGTACAGATGTTACTTTGTAATTCCTGTATAAAATTTACCATTATTTATTAATCAACTATAATGCCTCTCAATTGGGAATTAAAACTGACGAAAGCTCTAAAATCTTTGATTAAAAGTAAAGGAGAAATTATAAGAATCCTTATAATCAATAACCTAAACCCGTCGGTCCCTATGGTATATATAAGATTCACCCACTCCCTGGTTTTCAGAACACTTCTCAAAAAGAGCAGGGTAAAAACTCGGGGACCTAAACCGTCGGTGCCGGTGGAATATAGAAGATTCACCCCATGCCTGGTTTTCTGAACACTTCCTGAAAAGAAAAGGGTGCTAGCTTGGTGACCTAAGCCGTCGATCCTGATGTTATATAGAATATTTAACCCCTGCCTGGTTTTCTGAACACTTCAGGAAAAGGGCAGGGTGCTAACACGGGGACCTAACGCGTCGGTCCCGGTGGTATGTAGAATATTCCACCCCCCGCCTGGTTTTCCGAACACTTCTCGAAAAAACAGGGTGCTAACCCTTCGGGACCTAAACCGTCGGTCCCGATTATTTATAGAAGATTCACCCCTGCCTGGATTTCTGAATACTTCTCGAAAGGAGCAGGGTGCTAACTCGGTAAACTAAACCGTCGGTTCCGATGGTATATAGAATATTCACACCCTGACTGGTTTTCTGAAACTCTCTTGAAAAGAGCAAGGTGCTTACTCGGAAACCTAAACCGTCGGTCCCTGTGGCATATAGAAGATTCAACCCCCCCCCCCCTCCCTTCTTATACCTGGTTTTCTGAACACTTCTCAAAAAGACCAGGATGAAAACTCGGGGACCTAAACCTTCGGGCTTGATGGAATATACAAGATTCACCCCATGCGTGATTTGCTGAACACTTCAGGAAAAGAGCAAGTAGTAAGAGGCGACTATACAGACCCGGACCAATCAAAAGCCAGCATTGGTATCACGTGGTTGGTCAGGGTCTGTATAGCCGCCTCTAATATTTTTTCCTCTTGGTCATCAGATTGCCGTCACAGGATATTCTCGACGACGGAGCTTCTGATTGGTCGGGGTTTGTATTGTGGCCCCAGAGATTTTCCTTTGGGTCATCGGTTTGCCGTCACATGATATTCTCGACAACGGGGCTTCTGATTGGTCGGGGTCTGTATTGTGGCCTCTGAGATTTTCCATCTGGTTTATCGGATTGATTGGGATCTGTATAGTGGCCCCTGAGATTTTTTCCTCTGGGTTATCGGATTGCCGTCACAAGATAGTCTCGACGACGGGGCTTCTGATTGGCCACTACCTGTATAGTGACCGCTGAAATTTTTTCCTCTGGGTCATCGGATTGCCGTCACAAAATATTCTCGACGACGGAGCTTCTGATTGGTCGGGGTCTGTATTGTTGCCCCTGATATTTTTTCCTCTGGGTCATCGGATTGCGTCACAAGATATTCTCAATTGTTTCGCAGAGTCCTTTTAACGAAGTGTATAGCTTTTCCTGACTGGGTGCGTCAGGTCAATGGCAGGGTATCATGGTACTCATTGTCGCCCATTTCAAAACAATAAAGCTTGATAATCTGTTGATTAGAAGCTTAGATTTGTCAAAGAGTTTAAACTGTAAAAGGTATCAATAATATAGATAAATCGTCATGTTACGATTATCGATAATATTGGGATAATATCGTCATTCGAGAAGACATTGTACTTGACAATTGAGAAACAAGAAACTTGTCATGTTTGAGAACATGTTTTTAAAAATAGGTAAGATTTGAGCGGCGATATTTTTTAAACGGTGTGATTTAAAGCGGCGATATTTTTTAAACGTGTACGATTTGAGAACGAAATTGTATTTTCAATTCCCTTTGACTTTGCACAGGGAGCAAAATTTGAGTAAAGATATTTTGAAAACGTGAATAACTTGAGAAGACATTTTTTTCTGACACTCCTCATTTGAGTGACAATTTTTCTGAAACATACATTTGAGAAACAATTTTTCTAAAACACTGTCATTTGAGGCAGTCTTTTGTTCGACTGTTTTTTGTTCGACTGTTTTTCATTTGAGAGGACAAAGCTGGCGTCTAACAGGGAATGACAGGACAGAACTGTACTTCAATGCGAAAAAGGGGATCTACGGGGGATTCATCGTGGGACTAATCGGACAAAACTACGTTTTCAACGAAAAAAATGGCGTCAATGGGGAAATGACAGGACAGAACTTCGCTTTAAAAAGGGGATGGGACTTGATTTCAAACCACGCCTCTTGAACTTTGTTTTCCTTTTTCCTCAAACATTACATTTCAGCATGCACTTTTTGAAAAGCATTTGTGAAATGACTTTATTTAGGGCGTCAAATTTGAGAAGGCATTTGTTTTGACGTGTACTTCAGTTTTTGAAATTCCTTGAGCGGTCTTTTTTCTCAACCACCCACTTTTGAGAGGTTAATTTGAAGGGAAAAAAATAGTTAAAAACAAAAGAAATGGGTTAAAAAGCGAGGGACTTCATTGCGTACACGCGATAATGACGTCATTGCCTTGAGAATGGGACAAAAGTATCTATGACGTTATGAAATGTAGATGTGTATTATGTTGTATGTGAACATCGACCAGTCTAGGACTGTCCGGAGAGAACCGTCATGACGACGGAACGTCGACGAACCTCAGGCTTGCGCCGTGCCAAAACACTACCTAAACCCGATTTCGCCCGAGCTATATTGCCCTATGCGAGGTTGACGAAAATACAGTCGCCATCTCCGTCTAACATCAGGCAACTCCAGCGTATCAAGGGTAAGCAAGGTGTGTTTTCTTCCTTGTGACTGTTGGCGTGTACATTCTATGCCATCATCCTGGGATAATTTTAAGCAATTCATAAACCAATCTATCAATTCACATGTTATTGCCAGCCATCAACTTAAACAAAAAAAACCTTAAACATACTTACCATATTCAAATCCCAAAGTAATTACAGTGGCAGATTTATTTGAGCAAGACACTAATGAATGACGCAACCCCGTACTTAAGGATCAGGCACATAGTCCACTACCCCGGCTGTTCTCCTAAACGACGATTGGCCTCTCTCCTTATAGTGAGTCATGGTAATCAAACACGCAGTATGCACACAATGTAGTAATACACCACAGTAAGTTTAACACGAAAGGTCAACACGTTATAACTCAATATATGATAACACGTTGTGGTTGTTAGTGTAGCTGACGAATGCTATGACTGATAAAACCAAATCGTCACCCTGCTTTTAAATGTTCAGTCTTGAATGACATTCAATACTGTTGCCATATATGGTCATCACACCACTATTAATTGACCAATCTGATTGATTCAAAATGACATAATTCTGTTACGTATGTAATGGACCAATACCATTATTTAATATTCGTCTTTTATGCCTTATCCCATGGTAACAGACATCAAGGACATTTAAACAAAGGATCTATATAGATCCAATAAACAAACATAGATTATGAATGTTTTTTCTCATACTATTGATATCGATTTGCCACGCAAACATCTTCACAGATAATTTTTCCCCATTATTATCTTTGACCACCCTATTATTAAACACGTATTATGTACAGAAATGATGTATCGATCGGTTCTACATGATTTTAACCCCCGCCCCTCATTATTAAACATCATATAATCAAAAATTGAGGCTCACAAGCCCACGTAACAACGGATAACAAAAACAAAAGTATGCATGATGTGCATAAAATGGATCGACTGTATATCCTACATTAAAAAAGGCCCGTGACGAAAGATAGAACTCAGTCAAATTGCGCTCGGTTTCTTCTACAGTTAGAAGTTCATATCCTCAAATGACCCCAGAAGCAGCACCGATCAACGGCAGTTGGTACATACATATAGATTTAAAGTGAAATTTAACAAAGTAAATGGACCACAGACAGCAAAATTTACACAACGGTAGATTGGAAAAAAAAAGGATGCGGAATAAATCTTTTTTTCCCAGTCCATTGCCTCGCGGAAGAAATAAAAATTCGACACTATCAGTCGCTATTAATGTATAGTGTCTTATGTTGTTGAGTTTTTGTGAGGACGGGAAAATATTCATTTGTTATCTAAAAAAGAAGATATTTCTGAGGAAAATAATATTCATATATACGTATAAAGGAATTTCTATGAATGGTATCATTAACAAATGAAAGAAGAAGCTTTTTCATACGTTTTGACTTTAAGTTCAGAAATCATTTTTGATCTCTTCAGACAGTCACGTTTACCTCAAATTTCCCTGTATTTTTAATATTTTTGACCATAACTTTCTTCGCATAATACCTTTAGAAGGATAGTATCAAATCTAAACAGCGTATTATTTTGATACGTGAGGTTTATTCTTAAAGTTACGCTCATTTTTGTCTGATTTTTGAACACATAATGTTCACCTGTTTAGAAATGTCCAAAAATGAAAGAAATTGGACGAATTGTAAAGCAAATGTCACGAAAATTAAAAGCAATTTCGAAATTAAAAGCAATTTCTCAAAACTAAAAAAATTTCCAGAAAATGAAGGCAATTGCACAAACAATTGAAGCAATTTCACGAAAATTAAAGGAAATTTCCCGAAAATTGAAGCAGCTTCTTTAAAATGAAAGATATTCTCCCTAAAATAAAGGAAATTGCACAAAAAATTATATCAAACTTCACAAAGAAAATTTTACAAAAGTGAAGGAAACATTCTAAAAATTGATAGAAACTTCTCGAAAATTTTAGAAAATGAAATTGCACGAAATCTGAAGCCGCAAATTTCCCCCAAATTATGCCATGGAATCTGACTCGTCAAAACCAAACAGTTCGTTATAACCTTCATGGGAACCAAAATGGTTACTTCTCATCCTATATATTTTTTGGGATGGAGGGGAGGGGGCGAGGGGGAGGGGGCTATGCCCCTACTTACAAGCATTTCCAAAATGTAAGCGATCAAAAGAAGATAATTTCAGATTATATTGTTAATCTGTTAATAGGCACCATTTTAAAACATGCAGAGGGATAATTTTCCCTGTAAATAAAGAAAATTGGGTAAAAATTGTGGACACATGGGCGAAGCCTTGGAAGGAGTCCAAGGCGAAGCTCTGGAAGCACTTTTTCTGTTTTTGATGCCCGAAAAATAATTTAAAATCAACACAAAGTTCGAAAATGTAAGTGACCAAAAGATGATAATTTCAAATATGAATGTTCTATAGAATCTAAAACTTGATAAGCATTTGGGTTACAATTTCTAAACAGGCATAGGACAGTAGGAAAAATTTCCCCTAAAATTGCAAAAACTGTGGCAAAATTGTGGGGTTCATGTTCTGATGCTCCAAAATGGCTGAAAATCAAAGCAAAGTTGCAAATCGTGAGGTCCGGAGGGGAGGGGGGAGGGGGGGAAGGGCGAAGCAAGAGTAGGGATCCAGGAGAAGTTTTGACCGATATGTTGAGGGACCGTGGGTTTTTTTCTTTAAATTATTGAAAGTCATCTGAGGTGAATACGTCATCAAGGTATGCTTACACACACATCTATAATACAAAAGAGCATCTCACAACAAGAAAATCCTCTGTCCTGTATTGATTATGGACTGTAACATAGGGCTAACTCCAACCAACAGATGTTGGAGTATGACGTCAGAACAAACATGATTGCTAGGGTCACCCTGCACATTTTTCCTGGATGAAGAAAATGTCGAATTTTTATTTCTCCCGCGAGGTAATGGACTAGAAAAAAGATGATTCATTCCACATTTTTTTTTCTCCAATCTACCGTTGTGTCAATTTTGCTGTCTGTGGTCCGTTTCCTTTGTTAAATTTCACTTTAGATCTATATGTATGTACCAACTGCCGTTAATGGGTGCTGCTTCTGGGGTCATTTGAGGACATGAACTTCTAACTGTAGAAGAAACCGAGCGCAATTTGACTGAGTTCTATCTTTCGTCACGGGCCTTTTCTAATGTAGGATATACAGTCGATCCATTTTGTGTACATCATGCATATCTTTTTTTTTGCTATCCGCTGTTACGTGGGCTTGTGAGCCTTAATTTTTGACTATATGATGTTTACTAATAAAGGGGGAGGGGGGGGGGGTACAATGTTGTAGAGCCGATCGATACATCATTTCTGTACAAAATACGTCTTTAATAATAGGGTGATCAAAGATAACAATGGGGAAAATTTATCTGTGAAGATGTTTGCGTGGCAAATCGATATCAATAGTATGAGAAAAAACATTCATAACCATGTTTGTTTATTGGATCAATATAGATCCTTTGTTTAAATGTCCTTGATGTCTGTTACCATGGGGTATGGCATGAAGGAGAATATTAAATAATAGTATTGGTCCATTACATACGTAACAGAATTATGTCATTTTGAATCAATCAGATTGGACAATTAAAAGTGGTGTGATGACCATATATGGCAACAGTATTGAATGTCATTCAAGACTGAACATTTAAAAGCGGGGTGACGTTTTGGTTTTATCATTCATAGCATTCGTCAGCTACACTAACAACCACAACGTGTTATTATATATTGATTTATAACGTGTTGACATTTCGTCTTATACTTACTGTGGTGTATTACTACATTGTGTGCATACTGCGTGTTTGATTACCATGACTCACTATAAGAAGAGAGGCCAATCGTCGTTTAGGAGAACAGCAGGTGTGGTGGACTATGAGCCTTATCCTAAAGTACGGGGATGCGTCATTTATTAGTGTCTTGCTCAAATAGATCTGCCATTGTAATTACTTTGGGATTGAATATGGTAAGTGTGTTTCAGGGTTTTTTTTTTTAAGTTGATGGCTGGCAATAACATGTGAATTGATAGATTGGTTTATGAATTGCTTGAAATTATCCCAGGATGATGGTATAGAATGTACACGCCAACAGTCACAAGGAAGAAAACACACCTTGCTTACCCTTCATACGCTAGAGTTGCCTGATGTTCGACGGGAGTAGCGACTGTATTTTCGTCAACCTCGCATAGGGCAATATAAGTCGGGCGAAATCGGATTTAAGTAGTGTTTTGGCACGGCGCAAGGTTCGTTGACGTTCCGTCGTCATGACGCTTCTCTCCGGACAGTCCTAGACTGGTCGATTTTCACATACAATATAATACACATCTACATTTCAAAACGTCATAGATACTTTTGTCCCATTCTCAAGGCATTGACGTCATTATCGCGTGTACGCAATGAAGTCCCTCGTTTTTTACCCATTTCCCTCGTTTTTTACCATTTCTTTTAATCTAAATTATCCTCCCAAAAGTGGATGGTTTAGAAAAAAGAGCGCCCAAGGAATTTCAAAAACTGAAGTACACGTCAAAACAAAAAATGCCTTCTCAAATTTGACGCCCTAAATAAAGTCATTGGAGTTTCAAAAATGGTTTTAAAAAAAGTGCATGCTCAAATGTAAAGTTTGAGGAAAAAAGTTCAAGGGGCGTGGTTTGGAAATAAGTCCAACCCCTTTTTAAAGCGAAGATCCGTTCTGTCATTCCTCCGTTGACGCCATTTTTTTCGTTAAAAACGTAGTTTTGTCCAATTATTCCCACGATGAATCGCCCGTATTTTACATTAAAGCGCAGTTCTGTCCTGTCATTCCCTCCGTTGACGCCATTTTTTCCGTTAAAAACGTAGTTTTGTCCAATTATTCACACGATGAATCCCCCGTAGACCCCCGTATTTCACATTAAAGCGCCGTTTTTTCTTGTCATTCCCCCTTTGACGCCATTTTCCGGTTAAAAACGTAGTTTTGTCTAATTAGTCCCACGATGAATCCCTCGTAGATCCCCTTTTTCGCATTAAAGTGCAGTTCTGTCCTGTCATTCCCCGTTAGACGCCAGCTTTGTCCTCTCAAATGAAAAACAGTTGAGCAAAAGACTGCCCCAAATGACAGTGTTTCGGGAAAATTGTTTCTTAAATGAGGAGTGTCAGAAAAAAATGTCTTCTCAAATTATTCACGTTTTCAAAATATCTTCGCTCAAATTTTGCTCCCTG
Organism: Chiridota heheva; assembly: GCA_020152595.1. Taxonomy (NCBI): domain Eukaryota; kingdom Metazoa; phylum Echinodermata; class Holothuroidea; order Apodida; family Chiridotidae; genus Chiridota; species Chiridota heheva. Next base: position 698,476 of record JAIGNY010003333.1, read on the forward strand.
TGCAAAGTCAATGGGATTTGAAAACACAATTTCATTCTCAAATCGTACACGTTTAAAAAATATCGCCGCTCAAATCACACCGTTTAAAAAATATCGCCGCTTAAATCTTACCTATTTTCAAAAACATGTTCTCAAACATGACAAGTTTCTTGTTTCTCAATTGTCAAGTACAATGTCTTCTCGAATGACGTGACTCGGTAAATTGTGACGATATTATCCCGATATTATCGACAATCGTAACATGGCGATTTATCTTTATTATTGATACCTTTTACAGTTTAAACTCTTTGACAAATCTAAGCTTCTAATCAACAGACTATCAGGGTTTATTGTTTTGAAATGGGCGACAATGAGTACCATGATACCCCACCATTGACCTGACACACCCAGTCAGGAAAAGCTATACACTTCGTTAAAAGGACTCTGCGGAACAATTGAGAATATCTTGTAACGCAATTCGATGACCAAGAGGAAAAAATCTCAGAGGTCACTATACAGACCCCGACGAATCAGAAGCTCCGTCGTCAAGAATATCTTGTGACGGCAATCCGATGACCCAGAGGAACAAATCTCAGGGGCCACTATACAGACGCTGACCAATCTGATGACCCAGAGGAAAAAATATCATGTGACGGCAATCCGATGACCCAGAAAAAAATCTCAGGGGCCACAATACAGACCCCGACCAATCAGAAGCTCCGTCGTCGAGAATATCCTGTCCCGGTTTTCTGAACAATTCTCGAAAAGAGCAGGGAGCTAACTCGGCCCCAAACCGTCGGTCTCGATGGAATGTATAAGATTCACACACTGCCTGATTTTGTTAACACTTCTGGAAAAAGAGCAGGGTGCTAACTCGGGGACCTAATCCGTCGGTCCCAATGGTATATAAAAGATTCACACTCTGTCTGGTTTTCTGAATACTTCTAGAAAAGAACAGGGTGCTAACTCGGGGACCTAAACCGTCGGTCCCGGTGGTATATAGAAGATTAACCCCACGCGAGGTTTAGCAGGGTGCTAAGCCTTGGGGACCTAAACCGTCGGTCCGATTGTATATAGAAGATTCACCCCTGCCTGGATTTCTGAACATTTCCCTGACGGTCCCAAAGGTATATAGGTGATTCCACCCCTCCCCACCCCCCATGCCTAGTTTTCTGAAAAGAGCTGGGTGAAAACTCAGGGGCCTAAACTGATGATCCTGATGGAATATAGAAGATTCACGCCCTGCTTGATTTTCTGAACACTTCTGGAAAAGAGCAGGGTGCTAAATCGGGACCTAAACCGTCAGTCCCGTGGTATATAGAAGATTCACCCCATGCCTGAATTTCTGAACATTTCCTGACGGTCTTGAAGGTATATAGAAGATTCTACCCTCTTCCCCACCCCCACCTCCCATGCCTGGTTTTCTGAATACTTTTCGAAAAGAGCCGGTGAAAATTCGGGGACCTAAACCGACGGTCCCGATGGAATATAAAAGATTCACGCCCTGCCTGATTTTTTGAAAACTTCTGGAAAAGAGCTGGGTCCTAACTCGGGGACTTCATCCGTCGCTCCCGATGATATGTAGGAGATTCCTTCCGTGCTTGTTTTTGTATACAATACTTAAAAATAACAGATAAAAGATTTACCCACTACCTGGTTTTCTGAACACTTTTCGAAAAGGGCAGGGTGACAACTCAGGACCTAAGCTATCGGTCCCGATGGTAGATAGAAGATTCACCCCCTGCCAGGTTTTCTGTACACTTCTCGAAAAGAGCAGAGTGGTACCTAGGGAGGTAACTCGTTGGTTCTGATGGTATATAGAAGATTTCATTTAATTTCATTTCATTTATTTGTTTTTTTTACAACATATTTACATATAATTACAGAAGAGTTTTATTTACAAATATATTATAAAATTTACGAAATATTTGTATACAGAAGAATATATATGGTGGTGAAAGGAAGTGTTGTATACAAACTCTGGTGAGCTTAACTGAGTACAACACTCTTAAATTACAAAATAAAAATGATGACAAATTGGTAGTACAAAAACACCCCCACCCCACACAACAATACATACAATCAAAGCCACAGGCCCCCATCCCACCCCACCTGATCCCAGGTAAAGTAATGATATACTGTAAGTAAGGATGTAAGTTTTTAACAGTAAAATGGAATGATTAAAAACAAATCAATAGTTCATGATGCATTTACGTTTAATGGTTTTTCTAAAACAGAACAGAGATTTGCAGCTTTGTACATCAATTGAGAGGAAAATCCAGGTATCAATTGCACGGTTGCACGAATTAGATCTTATAATGTTGGTGCGACAGGGAACACAATGGATGTTATTTGATTGACGGATATTGTAGTTGCGCGTGTCTTTGTTTGTCCTAAACAGTCTTTATAAAAGGTGGCGGAAGATTATTCTTAGTAGCCTAGTAAGTAATGGTGGCAAGATTAATGTTAATGAGATCTGGTAGTTTAAGAAGGTTAAGAAATAAAAATAAATTACTAGTACTGTCACGATAATAAGCATTGGTGATATGTCGGATGACCCGTATTTGTAAGATCACTAATTTATTTAGGAATGACTTAGCAGCACTCGATTAAACACTGCAACAGTAAGATAAATGAGGTAAAATAAGTGTTTGATACAAGGATCTTAAAATTGTTTGTGGAATGAAATGTTTCAATTTTGACAAGATATCAACACCTTTCGAAATCTTATTGGAAATTGAATGAATCTGATTGGACCAAAAAGATTTGAATCAATATAAACCCCTAAGAATTTTGTGGTATCTACTTTACTAATTTGTATGCTATTTAAGTGGATAGTGACATCCCAACTTTTACTCAGCGGTCCAATTACTACATAATTAGTTTTACTAATGTTAAGAGACAACTTGTTTGCAGAGAACCAATCAGAAAATGAGATAAATCAGAACAAACATAATTTTTTAACTCATGTGTGTCACTACCCTGATGAAAAAATATTAGTGTCATCCGCAAATAAAATCAGTGATGACTCTGTAGACACATTGCTTATATCGTTGGTATATATAATAAAAAGAAGTGGACCTAATATCGAACCATGTGGAACTTTACATTTAACATTATAGATATCAGAGCTACAATTATTATAATATACGAACTGATGCCTATTACAAAAATAACTATGAAACCACGCAAGTGTATTACCTCTTATGCCATAGAATGTTAAGTTATTTAAAAGGATGTGATGATCAATAGTATCAAAGGCCTTTAAAAGATCTAAAAATACCGCAACTGCTGAATCATTCTTATCAAGAGCTTTTTATAATTTATTAGTGGCAGAGATAAGTGCTAATTCCGTAGAATGACAAGGCCTAAAACCGTATTGATCCTCAAATATTACATTGTGCGTATAAAAAAATCTATTATACCATTGAACATTAATCTTTCTATTATTTTAGACAAACATGGTAAAACAGATATAGGGCGATAAATTTCATAAACATCGGGTTTATCCTTCTTAAAAATGGGAATTACTTTAGCAACCTTAAGTTTGTTAGGAAATACACCTGTGGTGAATGATAGATTAATAATGTGAGTTAAAGATATTACAATAATATAAATGACTAATCTGAATATACCGGGCTTTAAGTTGTCAGAGCCAGCAGATTTATTGGGCTTAAGACATAAATTGGCTACCTTGGGTACTTCTTCCTCGACAACAGGATAAAGGAACATAGAACTTGTAATAAACTTGGATGGGTCTAAGTGCTTGTTAAATGAGTTCTTATTGTCGATCTTGCTTGCAAGAGCAAAACCTATGTTAACAAAAAAGTTATTAAAGTTATTTGCTATAGTTTTGGGATCAGTGATTGAGCTAGCGCCATCTTTGAACACAGTATTAACACTTCTATTTGCTGTGATCTTATTTAAAAGACTAATAATAATACTCCAGATACTCTTTGCATAATTTTTACAGCTATCAAATTTTTCATGAAGGTAATTCTTTTTTGATAAGCGTATAACATGATTTGATTTATTTCGGTAAAAAGTGAAGCTGGTTTTCTTTACATTTGATGGATTTCTTAATAACCGTCTGTATAATTTCTTTTTGACTTTAATTGACTTGAGAATACCTGAAGTGGTTCAGCCCATGCCTTGTGTTCTGAATACTTCTCGAAAAGAGCAAGGTGACAACTCGGGATCTAAGCTAACCGTCTCGGTGGTAGATAGAAGATTCACCCCATGCCAGGTTTTCTGTACACCACTCGAAAAGAGCAGGGTGGTACATCGGAGAACTTACCCGTCGGTTCCGATGGTATATAGAAGATTTACCCTCTGACTGGTTATTTCAATACGTCTCAGTAAGAACAGGGTGTTAACTCGAGGACCTAAACCGTCGGTCCCGGTGGTATATAGAAGATTCACTCCATGCCTGATTTTCCGAACACTTCTAGAAAAAAGCAGGGTGCTAACCTTTGGGGACCCAAGCCGTCGGTCCCGATTGTAAATAGTATATTCCACCCCCTGCCTGGTTTTCTGAACACTTCTCGAAAAGAGCAGGGTGCTAACACGGGGACCCAAACCGTCGGTCCCGGTGGTATGTAGAATATTCCACCCCCTGCCTGGTTTTCTGAACACTTTTGGAGAGAGCAGGTTGCTAACACGGGGACCTGAACCGTCGGTCCTGGTGGTATGTAGAATATTCACCCCATGCCTGGTTTTTCGAACACTTCTCGAAAAGAGCAGGGTGCTAACCCTTGGGGACCCAAACCGTCGGTCTCAATTTTATATAGAAGATTCACCCCCTACCTGGATTTCTGAACACTTCTCGAGAAGAGCAGGGTGCTAACACGGGGACCCAAACCGTCGGTCCCGGTGGTATGTAGAATATTCCACCCCCTGCCTGGTTTTCTGAACACTTTTGGAAAGAGCAGGGTGCTAACACGGGGACCTGAACCGTCGGTCCCGGTGGTATGTAGAATATTCACCCCATGCCTGGTTTTTCGAACACTTCTCGAAAAGAGCAGGGTGCTAACCCTTGGGGACCCAAACCGTCGGTCCCAATTGTATATAGAAGATTCACCCCCTACCTGGATTTCTAAACAATTCTCGAAAAGAGCAGGGTGCTAACTCGGGGACCTAACCGTCGGTCCTGATTGTATAAAGACTGATAGAAGATTCACCCCATGCCTGGTTTTCTGAACACTTTCCGAAAAGAGTCGGGTGAAAACTCGGGGACCTATACTGTTGGTCCCGATGGACTATAGAAGATTCACGCCCTGCCTGGTTTTCTGAACACTTCTGGAAAAGAGCAGGGTGCTAACCAACTAACTCGGGATTTAAAGCGTTTGTCCTCGATGGTATATAGAAGATTCAGCCCGTGCTCGGTTTTTGAACACTTTTCGAAAAGAGCAGGAAGCTAACTTGGCGACCTAAACCGTCGGTCCTAGTGGTATACAAAAAATTCACCCCTGCCTGGTTTTATGGACACTTCTCGAAAGAGCAGGATTACCTTGGTAAAAAACGTTTTTGGGAAAAAGCTTATAGGGTTAGGAATTAACTCTAACCAACCATAACCATAAACAATCAGTAAGCATATAAATATTTAGCTTACCTAATTTAACTTAACTTTATACACTGTTAAGCGTTAATACATTTTTCATCAAACCTTCTGTTTTTCTTCAAAACTCTGAACCCTTTTCTCTGCAAACCTTTGTTTTTCCTCTCCAAAAGTATATTAATCGCCCTAACGGGTTTTCGTAAAATATAAAACAGCTATTTATATAAAATAATGAAAACACAATTAAGCACGTCACACATTTTAAGAATTCTTATACGGATAAAATTAAACCATGCAAGATAATCAGTACTTTTTCCCAGTTTAATTTGTTTTTCTTCAAAATAACCTTCTGCAACGAAAAACACTCTTTTACATATTCCTACATTCCTACAACTAAAAGCATTTGAACCTTTACTTTTGTCTGAAAAAGTAATACTTAATTACAATGATAATGATATTGAGAAATTGTCTCCCCAATCCCAAGTTTAATCAAATCTGTACTGCTGTAGACAATAATCTGAGACAAAAGCTATTTTCCCTAAAATACTATCAAATGAATCCTATAATGGTAAAATGGACTAACAGTGAAATATCAAAATATTAAATGCTGCGATGTGACTCAACCATGTCAACATGAGACTTGCTATAAAGGAGCATTATAAGTAGAATAGCCAGCATTAAAAAATGAGGGGGTTTGAGAAGGTCCTAGACCCCCTCCCATGACAAAGTGTTAAAATTAAGCCCACTTCTGAGCTTAATTTTGTTTGTTTTAATCAAAACAAAATGTCAAAAGCAAAGTTTATCCCAATTTTTGAACATTTCTTTGAAAAAGTGGGAAGTTGGTCATGTTTCACTAGGGGAGAGGAGGGGAGGGCATTTTGGCGTCCCCAGAAAAAAATACTCATAAGAATAAAACGTTGGGCACATAGATCTATATTGGCATATTTCGGCATTCACTGTTTAGATGGCACCAATGGAGAAAACATTTCCAAACGTCTTTTTGTAATCATACAAATTGCAGACCTTGAGAATAAAAAGTAGAGCCTATATAAGAATATATTCTCATGACAACTTTGCTTTGCGCCCCAGTTAGCATTCAGCGCCCTCTCGAAAAGATTCTAACAGCTGTATTAAATAAAATTGTTTGCCCCTCATGGCATCGGCTACTGTCCAAGCGCGAAATCGAGGGGCCCGCTCGAGTGCCAATGGTGGGGTTCGGAGCGAAGTCCCCGGAAAATATGGTCTTTTTGGCAGTCTGTAGAAAATGCATGCGCTTATGGACTACAAAAATGGAGTACTACGTGCTTAATAGTATAAGAAAAAGTTATTGATCAACACGTACATTTTCCCAGGTCTAAAAAGAATATCTTCTTAGGACGAATTTGGCGCCCCCTTGAGCACTTGGCACCTTCTCAGAAAGCTTCGCTGGCAGTTGCCCCTGCCCCCTGCCACCACGCCACTGTTCTAGTAACTGAGCAATGTCTTAAATAGAAACCCAATTTTTACTAATGCAAAAACCGGGGCTTATTATTTGTTGTAAAATATACAATTCAATTAGCTTCCTAAAAATCACGTATTTAGTAATTGCTTCATCTGTTGGGATGAGACGTATCCAGCGTTGAAAGAGTAAAGAGATTTCTAATTAAATGACAGCTAAGCCTTTGCTTTTCAACCATTTTAACTAGCTTTTGGATCAAAAGGAATCAATGTAAACCGCGAAATATTATAAAATATCAAGAATTATACAGCATAGCCAAAATGAAATGTTTGTGCTTTCTAGTATGCACTACTGTAGAGGTTTAACTGTTTAACCGAGCAAGATTTAATTTCGTGTATGAATTGCAATACATAATATGCATTGCAATACACATTATGTATTGCAATACATATTACGTGTATTGCAATATTACATGTATTGCAATACATAATATGTTTTACAATGCAATACATTGTATTGAATTTGTAAATTATCTCTATTCAGATTTTTACCTGTTCAACAACGCACATCTCTATTTTAGAAACAAATAAGGTTTTTGTTTTTGTTTTATATTTTCCAGAGCTTCTCTTGGCTCGTGCTATACTTCACACTTTAATTCAGACTTGTTATTCCAACGAATAAACTAATCATTGTCAGCAATATGGTAGTTTCGTTGAAGTGTTAAATGATATGAGCCTTTTATCATGTATCGATGAGTCTCAAAAGCTATCGAGTCTCAAAAGTATAACGACCATCTAAAACATATATTTAAAACCTTTTTGTTTCCAACACATTTGTGATTCAAAATGTGTTTCAAAAGAAAAATGTCACGACATGCTTGTGTTTACTCCGCTTTCATTGCTTTTGCTTATGAACCTTCATTCATCTCACTGTTAACATATTAAAGGTAAAAGAGTTTGCTTTAAAGAGGCAATATCGTTATATGTGCTCAATATTTAGAATTCCTTTCGAATTTTTTGATTGGTTGAAATTTTGCTGCGCGATTCGTTGTCTCGTATTGCAAGGTGTATAGTTATTTAAAACGCCTTAAAAGTCACCACACGAGATAGCCCAGATGCTTGCGGCGATCGCAACGAACTTTTTTTTTCTTCATATCATGCCGTGACTTCAAGCCCCGGTAGAATCGTTTATTTTGACTTTTTGCTTTTATCTTTTTCTTTTTTTTTCTCAGTAATTTTCATTTGGTGACTATCATTGTAATATTATAATACTAAAATTTCACTTTCGCTTTCTGACAAAAAGCATTGAAAAAACAAATAAGTTTCTCGTCACAGTAACGTAATGCGCTGTGTATGTAATTCTACACACACAACGTACATGCTAGTGTATACTGTGGTACAAACAGACAGAGGACCGGATCTTGCCTTTACAACCGGAAGTGACGTCAAAATAAAGTATCCCCATTTTTGTATTTTTGATTACCTTTAAGCAGTTTTTGCCAAAACAAAGATAATTTAAGCTGCTAGGTTTTGTTTGATTCTTAAACTGTTAAAGGCCATCTGTCTTGATTAAAATGTGGCGGCATACAATTGAATTCAAAACGATACTGATTGGCCTATCAATGTAAGTGCCACTATACCATCATGGTGTTTCGACCAATCAAACACAGGAATTTAGTGTTATTTACCTCGTACGTTAGAGACGACAAGTGACATTTAAAAACAGTCTTTGAATTTGTTGAAAGCTTATTTATTTTCCGAAACACAACTGTTCCAATAAACCTTTTTGATATATGGGATGTTAATGTCATGAGGAAGGCTGAAGGTACCTCGAAATAATCTGTGTGTAATAATAATGATATTAATAATACATTTATATACCGCTAAATTTGTAAAAACATTCAAAAGCGCTTTATATACAAGGAAATTAGATACAAAAACAAACATAAGAATACAGAAATTGACAACATAAATAGAAATACAATGGATCAAGCTGCACTTTAGATTAATGTCTTTTTAAACAAACAAGTTTTTAGTTTAGTTTTAAAGGTCAGGGATACATTATCAATACATTTTGAGTTCAGTTGGGAGTGAATTCCACAACCAAGGACCTTATAAGCAAAGCCCCTTTCGCCAAGAGTTTTATGCATAATACTTTAAGAAATAGCTGAATAGGGACTTTGAAACGAAAGTCATAGCGGGATGGTTTTTCAACTACCATTTCACATAAATAATTGGGAGCTTGGCCTTAAATGTTTAGTTCTTTCGATTTGTTTATTTTCTGTAATGTTTTCTAATTGATTTTTCATAAGTGATTTAGACCAGGGGCTTTTGGACCTTTCAATTGAATTCTGAATCGGTAATTTACGGAATTTACTTCTGAGATTTTGTAGCTGAAAGACCATGGGGTATGTCAAAAAAAGGTAAAACTGAATCAAAGAAAGGTATACCACCTGAAGAAAGGTCGAGGGAAGATAATTCAAATAGTGAAATTTTCAATAAACTTTCTTTAAAAATTACATTAACAATTGCTAAGAATTATGAGGATGAAGATACCAACTTTCCATAGTAGACTTACTACAAACACCAGTCATTTCTATACAGATAAGACAGAGCCTTAAACTTAAACATCTCCTTAACGTAATAAGATTTTTGAATTTTGTCTTTACTATGTTGTTTCTTTTGAAGTCCTCTTTCACATAAGATGAACCATGGACCAAGGAAGGTCCTTGGATGGGCATGCTTGACCCCTAAACTAAACCTTTACGTAGTTCTAGAAATCCAGAAAGCTGTCAAATGACCACTATGAAATTGGGATGTTTTGCTATAATTGTAAACAGGTAATGTGGGGGTTTGTTTTCAATCTGGAAAATTTGCCAACAATAGCCCATCAGTATCATTAACAATTACCTCAAGGAAAACAAGTAATTGTTGATTTGTTTTACAAAAGTGATTTTTGTTTTGAAAACGAATCAGAAATCTAAAAAATTACCTACGGAAGGGCGATATACTATTTTCAATTGCGTCAGTTGTTTCAAAAACCTTATTATAAAGCTGTTTGCTCTTAAGATATAAGATTGTGTCCATGAATCTCGCTTTTCAAGCACTTTAATTATTGCATGGTAGCATAAGGAAAGGTCGAGTTCTTCCGTGTTATGAAGAACAATACTACTCTACGCAAAGAGCTGTGTTGGAGCTCTTTGCTCTACGTACGAAATTAATCTAGTGACATGCTTCACCTTCTTTTGTAAAAATTTTAGGTGTTTTAAACACTTTAATCTTTGCTTGTTTTATCTCGAAATATGGATTTTTTTTACCCTAATTTAAAGCACTGCTTTCTCCAGGTCTCCTCTGCATATTTGTTATATCATGTAAATGATTGTACGTGAAATTAATATCGCGCATCCATTCAATGATATATGCTGCTCTGTATATAATCATCAATCTCTTTTTATTTTTTTTTTTTTCATGTACATTATAATATTTGTCACATGTTATGTTGGGAAAAAAAAATAGCTTTTACGGTGGATTATTGAACGGAAGGACGACACGCACAATCATGTATGTCTATGTAGCGTGAGTGCCCAAGGGAACAAGTGTTACATGCTTTATGACGGAGAGCGTGTCCTTCACGCTCAATTAGAATAACTGTACACGTTTCTGGAGATTTAAGACCATGTCGACACAAAGGCATCGCTACGGGCAAAGAGCTTCCACGCAAGGTCTTTGCTACGGGCATCATTAGATATATTTCCAAGAATAAAGATCACGTCAAAATCGGTCAAACATAGACTTTTTAACGGTGTATTTAGATTTTCATGTCTATTTATTCAATGAATGCACAAAATTGTGATGTCATCATATGCCAGATAGGTTTTTAAGTTTGACGATATTCAATTGTGGTACGACCAACTTCAATCTTTTTCCGAGAGCAGAGAGAAGATTCCTGGTTGGAGTCAGTTGATTTTCTAATTTTCTTAGCAGGAGAATACATGAATATATTTAAGCAAGAGAATGAATGAACTTATATTGCAAGTAAGGAAGAGATAAGGTATGGAATGACCATGGTCAAATTTCAAACCGAACTGATAAGATTTTTTGCTGTAATTGTAATGTTTTGTTTTCTCAATCTAGCATATTTGCGTCGTCTGTGGGCTATAGAGTCATGAAGTTTATTGATCTGTTGTGGATAACATGTCTGTGAAATTCGCAAAAACGAGCGACCTGACCTTTCGATCTAGTGCTCCTTTAAATATTTCCTGTAGGAATTGTTTATGCTTTAGAAAAGTGGCTTTTGTTTGAAAACGAATGATTCAGATATTACTTAAGGAGGGCAAGACACTTTTTTCCATGTGCGTCGATCTAAAAAAAAAAAAAAAAGTTGTTTGCTTGTAAAACATCAGATTGTAAACCAGAATCTTGATTTTCGATCACTAGCTAGCTTGAAACATTGCATGATAGCATACAAGACAAGGTCAAGTTCTTACGTGTTATGAAGAATGACTCACTTTACGTATAGGCAATTAATCTAATGACTAGCTGTACCTCTTTG